>JAMWET010006919.1:5000-177139 GCA_024036415.1 Prochilodus magdalenae | reverse complement strand
TGAAAATGGCTCCAGACAGATGTTAATAGATTGGCATAACGAAGGAGGCACTGTGCATGTGGGTGTGGCCAAAGACCTTAGTGTGAAGGAAGTAGCTGAATCTGCGGTGTATGGAAAGCGTACATGGTCAGTGGATAAAATTCCTAGTCGACAGGGAATTCTCCTTGGAATTGTGCCAGGGAAGGCCTCCACCAAATCTGGATCAACTGACAGGTCTCTGATGTGGCTACATCCAGAACCTTCTCCCAAACCCAGTCAAAGTTGGTGCTGGTGGAGGGATTACTTGATGTTAGGTACGTTTCGGTCACTGGGGACTCACTGGGGAGATCATGATGAGCTTAGATCAGCCAAAGCCAAAATCTACTCAGAACCATCATAACCAGCGTCTCAGACATCAGGCAGCGTGTTCATAACCACCTCATGTAGGAACTTCCTGTGAGGGAGCTTTTAGAAGGGGGGACGTATTGGTTACCTTCACCACCACTTGTGAATAATTCCAGAACCCTCCGCACCCCCCCCAGGGATTTTGAGTGGATTTTCCATCCAAACAGGAAACAGAGCCTGTAGATTGTAACGGTTAAGGTGGAAAAATGGTGGTGTGGAGGTTCGGACTCCAGGAGGAAGGGCGGGGAATAAAGTGCATGGGAAGTATATCTTTGAGTTCGGGAGTAGGTGGGTGGTCCTGTTATCGAGAGGGGAACGTGTACAAGAACACATATTGTAGAGAGATATCGAATCAGAGGGCAATATAGAGCGATATTCCGAGCCCACCAGATTTGTTCTACTTACTGTGAGATTGAGTCTGCAGTGGCGGGAAGGAAAGCGCATGATGTGAATGTGAGAATTCTGGAAATCATTCACTCTTCTAATAATCCGGACCCTCAGAACCGGACCATTTCTTTTATTAATGAGGGAATTACACTGAAGCTGTAGGGGAGGGTCAGTTATGGACTGGCTCAAAGGGGCAATATGGATGTTCTTGTGTAAGGACTCAGTTCCGTCCCTCAGTCCGTCCCTCAGTCCTTCCCTCAGTCTCCGTCCCTCAGTCTGTCCTTCTTCGGACCACTCTGTCTCTGAGTCTCGGTCGCGGCCGTGCGGAACTGATTAGATGTATATCAGGCCAGTGATTGGCGTCAGCCACTTCCTGGTGTTTGACTGTAACACGATTCAGAGAGGCTGCCAAGTTTTATTATCAGAATCACTTCTCATTCTAGACGAGGCGCTGTTAGTCAGTTCCCAATTAAATGTGTCCCACATTCACAAATCGGATCGTGATATTACAGTCGCAGGAGAGGGATTGTGCAACTCACTTTTCTAAAGAAAACTTGCGTTTCGAGGTACTCAACACCTCCCACTGTTTATCTGTGAAATGTAACTGAGATGGTGCAAAGGTCACGGCACGTTTTATAATCTACCCAAAATACGCACCTCATTCTGCTACGTCATGTCTGAAGTGAGTGCCGTGTCGGGGCTGCGCCGTCCGGTCTGTTTACTCTCTCCGAGTCTGTTTGGTTTATCATATTAACTTTACTTTTTAATTTTTCACACTCTGTACTCTGTACCACGTTGCACCTTGTTCCTGGAGGAACAGACTTTTCTCTCCACTGTGTACTGTGTATCTTGGCTTGATATATCATTGCTGTCCAACCAAAGTGCAAACTTTACCGGAGAAGGTAAAACCCTTCTTTCCTTTAATGTAAAATTTAACATTATGTGAAACATTAACCTTTGAACTCTGACCTCCCCAGCGTTTCGGCACTATAACCCGGGCCTCCCCAGCAACTCTCGGCAATTTTCAAAATGCAATAGTTTGTATTCAAAGTGCATTCAAAATTGTATTCAGCGCCGCAGTGTCATTTTAGGCCTATTGACTGAACGCCAGGACTGAGCCTTTGAATGATACGCTTCTAAACAGTGTGATTACCTGAGGCAGTGCACGGAAAAACACTCAGCCACGATATATATACCGTACAACCGACTTTAGCCTTGCTTCTCTCGGTCCTTCACTTCTGGATTTGCTCTCTTGGCTTGATTGTACTTCCCGGACAAAACAAACATCTGTTGTACTGAGAGCACCTATCCCGGTTCGGCGTTCGTTGAACATGGGCCACCAGCGCTCGGCGGTGTGTCCCAGTCAAGTCATGAAACAGCTCGTCAACAAACATCCGGAAAGCATGGACCCACTCGCCAGGTTCGTTGTGTGGTTTGTAACAGTTCTGTATGATGTTAGGATTATACGCACACCACACCATACCACACCACACCACACCCACACAGGGCTATTTTTAGACCAGTCAATTCCAGCGTCTCAGTGTGACCAAAATTATAGCAATAGCCGGCATTGCGGCCCGTCGGGTATTGACAGTAGATAGCTGCCGTGTTCAAACTAAGACGCGGAGCCCAACTCCTGAACACCACCCCCACACCATAATCTCCTCTCCACCAAACTTTACACTCGGCACAGTGCAGTCAGACCAGTACCATTCTTCTGGTATAATCCCACCGACGGCGAATGTGGAATATTTAGTAGGGAAGAAATTTCACGACTGAACTTGAAGGTGGCATCCTATCACAGAGAGTCTAGGTGCTCGGTTTATACACCTGTGGACATGGAGGCGACTGGAACACCTGAATGCAATGATCTGGATGGGGGAGTGAATACTTTTGGCAATATAGTGTAGTTAGTTTATTACTATGTGAGTTAATATGTTTGGTTTGAACAGACCAGGACATAATCTTGGGAATATCTGAAGTCTGAATGTCTGATAGTTTGTTTATTTGTTTTGAGCCCCGGTGTCCGGCCCTCGCTGGCCGCTGCCTACGGGGAGGGTCTGCTCACTATCTCGACGGATGGTCTTCCTGGCAGGTTTTAGCGCTCCTGCTGAGGTGGTTTTTCAATGCTTCATTCTTTGTTTTGGCATCACAAACATGTGACTGCTGCTGGACAACTGATTCAACAGAAATGATCTTGAAGGCAGGGTTTTCCTGGTTTTAAGCCAGTAGCAGATGCTAATAACTCGAATTAGGATTCATATATGAAGCTCTACCTTGACTATGGAAGAATATGAAGGGGATAATGCAGGAGAGTAGATATACCAGAGAATAGTAATAGACTAGATCTGGGGGGCGTGGCTGAAATATGGACTCTACGGACTCCAAGATTCTAAGTATTAGTAGTGACCAATTGTGGGACAGTTTAAAAAAAAAAATGTTTATGTCTAAGTAAAGAAATGCACAGAAATTAAAAATATATTTTTAATATTTTCAGAAGCCAGGGTATAGTGTAACAATGTAGGTTTTAGGGGGTTTAGATGTGTAAATGTAGGGGTTTAGGGGGTTTAGTGTAACTAATGTAAGGGGTTAGGGAGGTTTGGTGTAAATGTAGGGGTTAGGGGGTTTTAGTGGTAATGTAGGGGTTAGGGGGTTTATGTGTAAATGTAGGGGGTTTATTGTAAATGTAGGGGGTTTTTGTGTAAATGTAGGGGTTAGGGGTTTAGTGTAAATGTAGGGGTTAGAGGTTAGTGTAAATGTAAGGGGTTAGGGGGGTTTAGTGTAAATGTAGAGGTTAGGGGGGTTTAGTGTAAAATGTAGGGGGTTTTGTGTAAATGTAGGGGGTTTAGTGTAAATGTAGGGGGTTTAGGGGGTTTAGTGTAAAATGTAGGGGTTAGAGGTTTAGTGTAAATGTAGGGGTTAGGGGTTAGTGTAAATGTAGGGGGTTAGGGGGTTTAGATGTGTAAATTTAGGGGGTTAGGGGGTTTATTTAAAAGTAGGGGTTAGGGGGTTTAGTGTAAATGTAGGGGTTAGAGGTTTAGTGTAAATGTAGGGGGTTATGGGGGGTTTAGTGTAAAATGTAGAGGGTTCAGGGGTAGGTCGGTTTAGTGTAAATGTAGGGGTTAGGGGGTTAGTGTATGTGTAGGGGGGTTGGGGGGTTTTAGTGCAAATGTAGGGGTTGGGGGTTTAGTGTAAATGTAGCGGTTAGGGGGTTTAGTGTAAATGTAGGGGTTAGAGGTTAGTGTAAATGTAGGGGTTAGGGGTTTAGTGTAAATGTAGCGTTTAGGGGGTTTAGTGTAAATGTAGGGGGTAGGGGTTTAGTGTAAATGTAGGGGTTAGGGGGTTTAGTGTAAATGTAGGGGGTAGAGGTTAGTGTAAATGTAGGGGTTATGGGTTTAGTGTAAATGTAGGGGGTTAGGGGGTTTAGTGTAAATGTATGGGGGTTAGGAGGTTTAGTAAAATGTGTGGGGTTAGGGGTTTAGTTTAAATGTAGGGGGTTAGGGGGTTTATAGTGTAAATGTAGGGGTTAGAGGTTTATGTGTAAATGTAGGAGTTTAGGGGGTTAGTGTGAAATTTAGGGGTTAGGGGGTTTCAGTGTAAATGTAGGATTTAGGGGTTAGTGTACTGTCGGGGTTTAGTGGTATTAGTGAATGTAGGGGTCGGGGTGTAAAGTCCACTCTGAATGAGGGTTGTGTGTGTGTATATTTGGTTTGTTATTGATCTGTATTCATGTTTTAAGGTTGAAAGGTCGGATTGATACTTTGCCTAGAATAGTTTCTGACTGTGGGAGAGCAGGCTACACTGACCCATTCCTGTGCTACCTGTCCAGGGTGCTTCAGGTGAGACACGTCTCTATTACAGTGATGCATGACACAAACATGTTAGACGTGGGGCGTCTTAAAGTCTGAACACACCGAGGCAGCACTTCGCTAAGTGTGTTAACATGGCCGTCCTACCTGAGACGGCAGATCTGACTAGATAACCTGATTCCAGTCTGCTGCTTCCCGGCACACTCGACACAAATAATCAGTCTGATTAGCTGAAAAAGTGCTGACGAGGCTCGTTCTGCTGCTGGAAGCCCATTAGTGATTTGGTGTGACCACCACAGAGTGCTCCTCAGGAGGTAAAGAAGTTAGGACCCTGATTCCTCTCCTAATCGAGTTCAAACGCAGCCCCGGTGTCCGGCCCTCGCTGGCCGCGGCCGCGGGGAGGGTGTGCTCACTCTCCGGATGGTCTCCTGGCAGGTTTAGCGCTCTGCTGGGTGTTTTTCAGCTTCTTCATGAGGCGGAGCCCTCGGGTCACGTTCTGTACGAGGCAAGCTCAGCTATTAATTAATGCGCTGCAAAACCATTTTTCCTTCTTTCCCAGCCTGATTTTTGAGACACGGCCAAGGTAATGGATATCATAGACATACTGCCACAATTCCTGTCATTGCCCATCGTTACTCTTCCCTGTCTAGGGACTGCATATTCATAGGGACTGCATATGCATATGGGTGGACGGGTGCCTCTGGTTATATGGCATGTTCTGCTGAGTTGGCACATTCTCTAAGGAGAGCTTACAGTTAAATATGACGGCTCGAGGAAAGCTAGGGCATGACTCCTATTTATTTACTAAGTGTCACATATCAGAAAAACAATTTAATATAACGAATAAAGTGTGCCATAACTTTTGCACAGGATTCCACAATAACACAAAACATGCTGTGTAGGTTTGACATGGTGAGACATGCGACTGATTTAAGTTTCACACTCGGCCACACGCGTTATTTAAGCAAGGACGGGTCTTATCTCTGTACCTGACTGACCCAACACCACCATTACAGACCTCCAGCGAGCAGTGGTGTCCTCCATCAGTCCTCCTGTTAGTGCAGCACCATTAGCAGACGGCTGCACCACGCAGGACTACATGCACACAGACCGTTACCACGACTGTCCTTAACACCATGTCACCGTCACCAAACACTGCAGTGGTGTCGTACCAGACTGTCATGGAGTGACTCAGAATGGCAGCGGGTCATCTTCAGTGACAAGTCCCGCTTTAGTCTTGGTGGAGACGCCCAACGAATCCGTGTGTGGAGGCACCGTGGTCAGCACAGAGATGAACTGTTTGTTTTCACACGTCCAGAATACCTGGTGTCACTCCAACTCCACCCCTACCGCACCATCTGCAGGAACTGTGTGAGGATTTTCAAGCTGCATGGGATGGATTATCACAGGACTCCATTAGTAACCTCTACAGATCCATACCGAGAGACGTCTGGCGTGTTGGGTTAGCAAACACGGCGGCCCGACGCCATACTGAGAGACAGACTTCTGTATGTGTAGCTCAATAAATATTGATCATATCAGTCTAAACTTATCATCAGTTATTGATCCTGGTCACCTTTATCTTCCTTCCCAACAGCACCGCACTCCCACACCTCCTTCTGGGTGCAGCTGTTCCTCTGATGAGGGGTGTATGTATTAAATTCAGGCGAAGTTTGTGCTACATTTGGTTGAATTTGTTCGTTTTTGGTTTGTAAGATACACAGAAACATGAATAAGAGGGCCTCACTCTTCACTGTCTTCGTTATCACAGAAACAGCCACCATTTAAGCCACTCAAGGCAGCGGGCCTCCGTGATTTAGGGGTGTTGTTTAGGCATATGACGTGGAGGTGGAGGCTTATAGCTTTAATGCACATTATTATATTATGCGTTTTTAAAAGCATTTAACCGTCCTATTGTTTCTCTACGGATCACAGCGGCAGAGATGACTCAGCTCCGGAAAACAAAACAAAACAAAATAAAAAGCAGGCTCAGGCTCCAGCGACGCTCCCGGATGTGGAAGCGGGGGGCTGTATTTATAGCAGTGCCGAACACCCTTGCAGTGTAATTTCTCCCCTCAGGCGCCCACGCCATGTGATGTCTCATTAGTGTACACTGTACTGCCCACAACGTCTCGCCCTCGCTTGCTCTCTGTGTGTTTCTCCGTAGTGGTGCGCGGATGCGGCTTGTGAGAGACCGGAGGCGCTGTCAGGAGCAGTGCTGGTGCTTCTCCACGCTCACGGTTTAGTTTTTTATTCCTCTGGGATTTTACACACAGCCATGTTTGTCCAGTGACCCATAGGAACGCTGTTAAACTCCCTCACGCTGCTCTTTCCTTCCACACAGTGAGCAACCACACACACTCATTCAAATGTGTGTCAGTTCCATGTTAGTGAAATACACTCTTATGAAAATGGGGTTCTGCTGTATGTGGTACTAACGTTCTGTGGCCTGTGACAGTAAAGGAACTACCGTGATGCTGTAAGGAACATGTATTAAATTATATATAAAAAATAAAGATATAGATGTGAACATATATTCGGCCCGAGTGTCCAGCACCCACCATCTCTGACAGTTCTTCTGGTCTCCCAGTGGACAGCTCTAACGGTTGGTATGTTCAGTGGGTAGCGGTGCTGTTTTCCAGGTGGGCCGCTAAGGCTCCTAGCAGGTTTGTAACAGTGACACTGTAAACCTCCCCCAGGATACACGGTATGGCGTTAAGGGTTACGATGCAGCCTAGCTCAGGCCATTAAAAAGGTCTACAACTGGCATCTAAGGTTGTTTTAAAGGTGTAGTCTCCCAGTGGTCCGGGGATAAAACCTGCCAAGGGGTTGCTAAGGTCTGAGCACAGAGTCACCTGGGTTACAGAGTCATCTACACACACACACTTTTCACTGAGCATACATTTTCACACCACGCCGTGGTGTCACTGCCTATTAGAGCCTGAGCCTAGACTGAGTCATAACTCAGGAAATGATCCAGCGGGTGTGAGTGCAGCGCTCAGAAGGACTTCCGGTTTCAGCACATGCTAAATAAATCATAATCTGCGCGTGTGTCATTAACGTGAATATGAATGAGTATGGTTTAAGGTCACATGACAGTTCTTATCCTTGTGCTGACGCTAACATCTCTAGATGCTGTACTGGGGTACTCTGAATGACGTGGGCTCTTCCAGAGATCCAGCATGGCCTGTCACTACCACGCACTGCTACATGTACCGTCTGCTGGGACTGCCATACACTGTTAAACCGTGTGTGTCACTTTGAAGTGGTGGTAGAGGTGCATAGCAGCGCCCCACACAATCCAGCAGTCTGCACATTTCACCCCGGACACTTTCCCAAACCTCTCTGAGCAGTAAGGACAGGCTCCGCTCAGCGTTTCACCCTGAAGACACTGGAGAGAGGAGCAGCTCCACCTTTACTAGCAGCCTGTAAGTAGCAGCCATGCTGTGTGATGGTATCCGTGTTTGCCAGTCGGAGCAGATCAGTCAGTAAATCAATGAGCTTTTATTTTCATGCCCCCAGTCTGAGTATTAGCCCACCTGCTTCCAGTTATCAGTCTGCATATAAGCCTCACTCACACTCATTGTGAAGTTTTGCTAAACCCCGTTTGCAACTCTGAGCGTTCTGTTCTGCTGCTTGTCTACTCTGGCTCTGGCTCTGGCTCTGGTTCTGACCCTTTGTTCTCCGACTACCGATCTTTTTCTCTTTCCCTATTTGCTTTTCATCCTCTTGTACTCTCTGGCTTCTCGATCTCTGTCCGCTCTCTGACTGTTCTCCCTCTCTCCCCTGTACGCTGGTTGCCTCGCTGACTGTCTACCCTGGTTCTGACCTTCGCCTGACATTGATTTCCCCCAGTCATGTTTGGTCTGGTGTTTTGTTTCTGTGTTGTTTAACTGCCCGATTGTTCAGTGAAGCTTATTTGGCTTTTAGCTCTGCGCATGTCGGTGTGAGTTCTTTGGTTCTGACAATTTTTAAGATTGTAACATTTTAGAAAAGATTAACAGGCAAGCTAAACTTAAAACACAAAATAAATGATGATTAACAGTAATTAAATAAAAAAATGAGAAAGTAAAAAAACACTTAAACACATTTGGGGAAATTAAAATGGCAATAAGTACTCAAATTAAAAAGGACTGAAAATTAAATTGAGGATAACATGAATAAATAAAGGTAAATGAATAAATAAAAATATAAATATTTTTTTTATTTAATTGCTGTTTACAATTTTTTTTAACAATTTTATTAATGTTTTAATTTTTCCCCTTTTTAATATAAATTTTTCCCTTTAATTCTTTTACAATTAATTGTGTGTGGGTGGAGAGAGGTGGAGACAGCCAGTAGCTGTTATAGGTAACGTTAGCTACTAGCATTAGCTCCAAGTAACTAGCATAGCTAGCTAAATAGTATGAGGGTGGAGCTTATTTACACAGAGGCTCATTCTTTTCAGTCTGTTTCCACATGGTGCTTCTGTGTCATCATCATGGGCAGGGTCTCGCTGTAAAGCAGTCAATCAGAGCACAGCTCATCAAAATATTCATGAGCTCACCATAAAAGAGAAACCGGCTCGTTGGGGGAAATGGACACAGTGTAGAACCACATGGCCGGTTTTCACCCTGGTCAGAGTCCGAGGGTGGTGTAAAGTTCTGGGTACATGTGATGGAGGTTTGGAGCTGTGGGTCTGTTAGCGAGGAAGGGGTTAATATCGTACGGCCTCCTCGTCGTTGGCGCGGCGCTCTGTCTCCCAGTTCACTGCGCTGTAATGAAAACATGTCACGTGTGGAGAGCGCTGCTCTCTGACGTGTCCTAATGAGCTGCTGTTAACTAATCAGGGCTGAGCGGCGAGTCGGGCGGCCGCGGGTCTGCGCGTGTGCGGAATGTAACGTGTGAGTGTTTGAATAAAGCTTTATTAATTGAATGTGTGATGCTGTATGGAGTGACTCCCCCCACCCCCCTCCACCCCCCCCCTCTGTAATTAATGTTCAGGTAATGAGATTTCACTCGTCCTACATCCACACAGCAGCACTACTGGACATCCGGGGGGGAGGGGTCTGACCTACGGTGACCTCTCACCTCCAGGTTCAGGGGGAAGTGAGAAAGATGTGGAAGGAGAAGGAGAACAGAGGAGAGAGAGAGAGAGAGAGAGAGAAAGGGGAGAGAGAGATGTTGAACACATGGCTGTCATTCTGTAGGTCTAACACAGCTGGTAAGTTAAGCTTGGATGTGTTTGGCCTCTCTGTGTCCTCTCTCTCTCTCTCTCTCTCTCTCTCTCTCTCTCTCTCTCTCTCTCTCTCTCTCTCTCTCTCTCTCTCTCTCTCTCTCTCTCTCTGTCTGTGTTTCTTTCTCTCTCTCTCTCTCTCTCTCTCTCTCTCTCTCTGTCTGTGTTTCTCTCTCTCTGTCTGTGTTTCTCTCTGTGTTTCTCTCTCCCTCTCTCTCTGTCTGTGTCTCTCTCTCTCTCTCTCTCTGTCTGTGTCTCTCTCTCTCTCTCTCTCTCTGTCTGTGTGTCTCTCTCCCTCTCTCTCTGTCTGTGTCTCTCTCTCTCTCTCTCTCTCTCTCTCTCTCTCTCTCTGTCTGTGTCTCTCTCTCTCTCTCTCTCTCTCGATTATTACAATAACATTTGGAATATTATGGAAGTGGGGGAACAGGATGAGAGAGAGTCTGTAACAGCTGGAATCTGATATCAAACGGGAATGGAGACCTTTCACTTTCGGAGCTACAGCAGCCGTCTCCTCAGCTCCCAAACGCTTCCAGCGTGCTGTTCAGGCAGAGCTGATCACAGAACTCCTCGCCACTCTGTACCACCTGTACTGAAACAGCATCAGATGGCACAGTACATTTTGGGATGATGTGTTATCCATGTTATCCGATGTCCTGGAAATCCTGATTTAAAAACTCTCTTTGTTTTTTGAATGACGATAAGTCTTACATCTTTACAGCATCAAAAACCAGCCAAAACCTACCACAACCGGACCAATCCCAATGCAAGACTCTCACCAATGGACATGACTGTACCATGGTAATGTCTCTCTTGAACAGACGACCGCAGTACTGCATGGGATATGACCCATCAGCGCTCAGGGTCATACGATCAGCTCAGTAGATGAATGTCCCTGCGGTAGATTTGTTTATGTGGTGTTACATGAGTGATTCTGGACTGCCCTGTGTTTGTCCTCGCTGCAGCCCAGGCCCGGTTTCGGTTCCTGATCCTTCCCGGGTCCTTTCTCTCTGGAGTGTTCTGCCCGGGTCTGGGTGGGTTTCCTCCCACAGTACAGGCGTGCAGTCAGGTTACCTGGGGATGCCAAATTGCCCCCGCTAGGTGTAAAGGATCATGGGCGTCTGTCTGCTCCGTGATGGACTGGCGGCCTGTCCAGGCTGTTTCCTGCCTCCCCCCCAATGATCACTGAGAGGCTCCCGCACCCCCCCTCCCTCCTCCTCCCAGGCTCAGATGGATAAACAGTTTGGAAGATGAGGGTTGTATTGTATATGTAATAACTGCTTCAGTCCGTAAACAGTATATTCTCCATAAGCAGGTCTCCGCTGTGGACCGTATATTTAGCAGAGGCTTTTTCTCAGAGCAGGATATAATAAAGAGCTGGAGAGAAAGTCCCCGCAGAGCAGTTTGGGTTTAAATAGGACATGACCTACTGAATCATAGTCCATTCATCACTGCCTGGGTAGACGAGCAGCAGCCTAACCAGCTTTCACTCATGAGCTGGAAATGGAACAGAGTGGCGCCTCTATGGCAGGACTCTATATTGAAACCCTCTTTGGTCCCCAGCATCAACGTGCCTCGCTAGAACACAGGCCCAGCAGGAGAACACAGGCCCACTAGAAGAGCACATGCCCGGTAGGTAGAAGAACACGGGCTCGGTAGGTAGAAGAACACAGGCCCACTAGAAGAACATGGGCCCGGTAGGTAGAAGAACACAGGCCCACTAGAAGAACACGGGCCCGGTAGGTAGGAGAACACAGGCTCGGTAGGTAGAAGAACACAGGCCCGGTAGGTAGAAGAACATGGGCCCGGTAGGTAAGAGGACACAGGCCCACTAGAAGAACACAGGCCCGGTAGGAGAACACAGGCCCACTAGAAGAACACAGGCTCGGTAGGTAGAAGAACACAGGCCCGGTAGAAGAACACGGGCCCGGTAGGTAAGAGGACACAGGCCCACTAGAAGAACACAGGCCCGGCAAGAGAACACAGGCCCGGTAGGGAGGAGAACACAGGCCCACTAAAAGAACACGGGCCCGGTAGGAGAACACGGGTCCGGTAGACACAGGATTGTGGATTGCGGTAGTTGCAGAATGTTTACATTATTAAACAGTTCAGATGTACACAGACCTGCAGGCTGCTTCGCCGTGCAGCTGATAGGAACCAGCCGTCCGAGGTCTTTAAAGACGCACGGGTTAAGACAGCATCCTGGACACTTTGCTCATGAATTTCTTGCTGGTTTACAGGGGTGGGGGGAGCTGGGTGGGGGGCGCTGGGTGTGGGGGTGGGGGTTGTCTCACTGTTGTGAACTTGGTCCTTACTCTCCAAATACGTGAGTGCTCTGCACCGAACTCCTCTGCTCGTTCAGAGGCAGCGCTCGAAATAACCCACGCAGATGGTAAAAAGTGGACCTGTTTGTGTGTGCTTGTCTTTGACCCATGCCTGCAGCGCACTGCGGTGTCAGAAGCCCTCAGCAGCGCTGCGGTACTGCACCTGTGCACCTCAGCTCCCCGCAGCGCCATGACTGACCCTCATCTAACACATTCAAATCAGCCACACCACCACTGTACCGAAAACCGTTCACTTTACTAGATAGATAGATAGATAGATAGATAGATAGATAGAAGACTGGATAATTAACGGAATGACTATGATGCATGATAGACAGGCAGACAGACAGATGGGTCGAGGAATGGATGGATGAATGGACAGATTAATGTAGAGAGATGGATGATGGATGGATGGATGGTGATAGAGAAACAGCTTGGTGGATAGATGACTGGATGATGGATGGATGGATGGATGGATGATGAATGAACATACAAATGGGCATATGTATAATAGAAAAACAGATGGGTGGATACATGACTGGATGATGGATGGATGAACTTATAGATAAAAAGATGGGTGGATGGATGAATAGTTAGATGGATGGACCAAACAGTGGACGGATGATGGATGGAAAGACTGATGACTGATGACAGATAGACAGGTGTACAGACAGATGACTGGGTGATGGATGAATGGGTGGACAGATGGGCCAATGGATGATGGATGGATGGATAGATTTATAGATAATGTGGAGAGATGGGTGGATAGATGACTGAAAGATGGATGGTTGGACATTTGGATGAATGGATAGATGGATGATAGATAGACAGGTAGACAGATAGATGACTGCATGATGGATGGACGGATGGATGAATAGATGGACAGATAGGCTGACGATGGATGGACAGACAGATGGGCCAATGGATAAATGGGTGGATAGAAGACTGGATGATGGATGGATGGACGTATAGACAGAAAGATGGATGAGTGGATGGCTGTATGATGATAGAGAAACAGCTGGGTGGATGGATGACTGGATGATGGAAGGGTGGCCTTATACTTAGTAGGGTGGATGATGGACAGATGGGGTAATGGATGATAGATGGCTGGATGGATGGATGGACAGGCAGGTATACGGATGGTGGATGAGTAGAGGTAGATGGATGTAAAATGCTCATGTAGAGCTGACGGATGTCTGTTTGTGCGGACGTGAGGGTGAGGTCTATGTGATTGGCCCTCTAAGCTCCTCCCTCTGATAGTTCCTGGTGTGAGTGCGGTACAGCAGAGTGCGGCTCCTAATGCAGGTGACTACCTCCAGACCTGCTCAGCACCTGGGCTTATCAATATCTCCCCGAGTCTGCTCAGCACCTGAAGCGGTCTCCCCCCCCACCCCCCGACATCCGAGTGACCGAGTCCTGTTTCTGCTGACTCAGCACTTCCCATCCGCTTCCTCGACCCTGATGACCTGCGCTTCTGCGTATCTGCGCTAATCTGTGCCAAGGCTCTGACCTCCCTCGCAGACGGTGCGGCGCTCCTCGCCGCAGGTTCTAATTGAAGTGTGCGGTAGGTGCGGTGACGGAGATCTTCTCCCGGATGCCCTCTGGAGGCGAATCTTGCACGTTTTGATGGAAGCGGGCGGAGGGTGAGAACTTACCGTGAGCCTGGAGATGATATGGACAGTTATGCTGTAAAAATGAAGAAGCACAACGGCAGTCGGTCCCGCTGGCCACGGCGCCGGTGGCAAATGACGGCCATCATTTCATTCCTCATAGCCTCCAACGCTGCCCTCCAGCTTAATGGCTCCATTTCCCTTCCTCTTCTTTCTTTATGCCTCTGTGGGTCATGCTGACGTTTTAACGGCGCTGTGAAATACCTGCTCGTCGGCTAGCCGCTGTAAATCACGCCATAAACAAACTATAGACAAGCGCCTGAGAGATACGACAGCGGTTTGCTTTCAAGGTGTCTGCGCTGCTGAATTCACTTTGCTCTACACTGTATCTCTATATCTCTAGGACTCGTATCCTACACGGTTCTCGTATTCTATTGTGCCCCCTGAGGTGCTCGTATAAAGCCTGTGAAGAAAGTACGTACCCCCCCCATCTATCACTACTTAAACGTCAGAACCTGAAATGAGCTGCACACGATCAGGTGCTATTGATTAGATCGCTGTTGGAGAATAACCTGGAGGAGCCCGCCTCATTTAAACCTCAGATAGCTCCTGCTCCTCAGATACCTGCTCGGGTTTGCTCTTTGTTATTGGAGCATGTGGTATCATCACACACAGATCAAAGGAGCTCTCGAAGGCCTCCAGAAAGAAGGGCGTCGATGCCTTTGAGGAAGGGCTTTAAGGAGATATCCAAAATATTGGAAATCAATCATTCCACTGTCTGGAAGATCATCTACCAGTAGATAAGATAAGAACCACGGCCATGTCCATGCTAGGCCACCCCCAGCCAACCTGACCCGAGACTCGTAGGATCCTAAAGCAGGTCTCTAGGTAGCTGGTAGCTTCGGGCCCTGTTAGCATTAGACCCAGACCGCACACGTTTGACCTACAGGGAAGCTACGCCAGGCTGAAGCCTTCACTGCCTAAAGAGAACGCCAGGGCGAGACTAACGTGGGCTCATGACTGAAGTAGGCAAGGACCAGGAACTCTGGAACTATGTGCTGTGGACAGATGAGTCAAAGTTGTTGGGCCACAGTGCCAGGAGTCCCTAAAAGAACTTTACACCAAACATAAAGCATGGTGGTGGTAGTGCTATGGCTTGGGCCTGCTTTGCTGGCCAATCTCCAAGCGTAGAATCAAAACCAAAGGAGAATGTTCGAGGAGAATCTGAGGCCATCCGTCAAAACGTTGAAGCTGAAGGAGTGGACTTTCCATGGGCTAATGATCCAAAACATACAAGGGATGGCTCAAACAGATTAAAACTGAGGGATGTGTAATGGCCTAGTCGAAGCCAGGATTGAAACCCAATTGAAATTGCCCAGTTGAAGGAATTCTGCACAGAGGAATGGTCAAAGGATGTCAACAACTGGTAGAAAGGTGCCATAGCTAGAACAACTCTATTTACATTATCACTAAGGAGAGTTCAGTACACAGAACTGACCTACCGTGAACCTCAACACTGGTGTTCCTGCTTCAAAGTCAAATCCTGCATTTCCAAAAGAGGATGGGAAAACGTGCCGATTCCAAAATCCTAAACTGTTACGGAACAGACTCATTAATAGTTACACACCCAACATTTACATACAACCACAACGGAGCTACAGAACCAACACGGTGGACTATGTGGAGAATTCCAGCATTCCAGGCTGGGAAACGGATGTCAACATTTTCCATTCTTTTCCAAGGAACCCAAATGGCAGTGGTACATAGCTGCATCTTTAAACCAGGCTGTTCTTCACCAGCTTCCTAATCCAGTCTTCCGTTCCACCTTAAACGCTGCAGCTTGTACAGACACCAGAATGTACCCATTTAAGGTGGAACAGGAGAAAACATCCCAGCTCCACATCTTTAACAGGATCCCGGAACACCTTTAACCCTGCAGTCTGCACATTCCACTCCGGACAGATTCCCAAACCTCTCTGGACCATATGGAGCAGCTCCGCTCAGCGTCTGACCCTGAAGTGACTGAAGAGAGGAGCAGCTCCACCTTTATTAGCACCACCACCCCCAACAGCAGCCTGTAAGTAGCAGCCATGCTGTATGATTGTATCCGTGTGTGCCGGTTGAGAGCTCCATAGTGAGGATCAACTTTACTCTACTGTGTGTTGGTGTTCAGATGGAGCCAGTAGCTAGTACAGGGAACGTTAGCTACTAGCATTAGCTCCAAATAACTAGCATAGCTAACTAAGTAGTATAAGGGCGGAGCTTATTTACACAGAGGCTCATTTTATTTAGCCTGTTTCCACACGGTGCTTCTGGTTTGCTCTTTGTTATTGGAGTGTGTGGTATCAATATACACAGATCAAAGGAGCTCCCGGAGCCTCCAGAAAGAAAGCCGTCGATGCCTTTGAGTCTGGGAAAGGGTTTAAAGAGAGATCCAAAATATTGGAAATCAATCGTTTTAATGTCTGGAAGATCGTCTACAAGTAGAGAAGATTTACACCAGGTTATATCAGCCGTTTTTATGAACATATAACTGAGTATAAGACATTTATTATTATTATTATTATTATTATTAGGAGTCATTTCTATATGTTCATGTTTATTTACGGATACCGTCGTTTCCCTGTCATACGCCCAGCTGTTAATAATACATTAGTGTGGATGGACTTCACCTAGCCCTCTAAATAACTCTCCTCCTAAAAAATTCTCCTCCTCCTCCTCCTCTGAAGAACACAGAACACAACGTGACCCGGTTCTGCAGCTCCGCTGTTCCCTTATACCCATACACTTCACACACAGAACCTTCCTGATCAGCTCGGATCCGTTCCAACATTCCAAATCACATTTACAGGAACACTTACACAAACTTTAAATGATAGACAGACAGACAGACAAATAGACAGACAGACAAATAAATAGATAGGCACATGGACAGACCGACAGTCAGACAAATAGACAGACAGAGAGACAGACAAATAGACAGACAGTCAGACAAATAGACAGACAGACAGATAAATAGATAGACACATGGACAGACAGACAGACAGACAAATAGACGGACAGACAGACAAATAGACGGACAGACAGACAAATAGACAGACAGACAGACAGACAGACAGACAGACAAATAGACAGACAGACAGACAGACAGACAGACAGACACTCAGACAAACAGACAGACAGTCAGACAAATAGACAGACAGACAGACAGTCAGACAAATAGACAGACAGACAGACAGTCAGACAAATAGACAGACAGACAGACAGACAGACAGACAGACAGACAGTCAGACAAATAGACAGACAGACAGACAGACAGTCAGACAAATAGACAGACAGACAGACAGTCAGACAAATAGACAGACAGACAGTCAGACAAATAGACAGACAGACAGTCAGACAAATAGACAGACAGACAGACAGACAGACAGACAGTCAGACAAATAGACAGACAGACAGTCAGATAAATAGACAGATAGATAGACAGACAGATAGATAGACAGACAGACAGACAGAGACAGATAAATAGACAGACAGTCAGACAAATAGACAGACAGACAAATAGACAGACAGACAGTCAGACAAATAGACAGACAGACAGACAGTCAGACAAATAGACAGACAGACAGACAGACTGTCAGATAAATAGACAGACAGACAGACAGTCAGACAAATAGACAGACAGACAGACAGTCAGATAAATAGACAGACAGACAGACAGACAGTCAGATAAATAGACAGACAGACAGACAGACAGACAGACAGACAGACAGTCAGACAAATAGACAGACAGACAGACAGTCAGACAAATAGACAGACAGACAGACAGTCAGACAAATAGACAGACAGACAGACAGTCAGACAAATAGACAGACAGACAGTCAGATAAATAGACAGATAGATAGACAGACAGATAAATAGACAGACAGTCAGACAAATAGACAGACAGACAGACAGATAAATAGACAGACAGACAGACAGTCAGATAAATAGACAGATAGATAGACAGACAGATAGATAGACAGACAGACAGTCAGATAAATAGACAGACAGTCAGACAAATAGACAGACAGTCAGACAGATAAATAGACAGACACAGACAGACAGACACACAGACAGTCAGACAGATAAATAGACAGACAGACAGACAGACAGACAGACAGACAGACAGACAGACAGACAGATATGCATGCGGTGCACAGTAAAGGCGTCCGGCTGGGTTTCAGCACCCTGGTCAGTGCCCTGCTGAAGCTCCAGCTGAACGCTCCGATGCTGCGTTTCCTCCAGTTTTATTTATAGAATAAATGATGTTCTAGGAAAACCGCACTCCAACCACTCAAACCGGGAACGCTGCTCTCATCCTGCACAAGCTACTCATCCAGTCCTGAAGTCCACATAATCTATTTTACAGGATATGAATCACAAATGAAAAAGTTCTCTCCATCTCATCTGAAACACGTTTCCGGCCCGATCCGGGAGCGCTGGAGTGGTTTCTTCCCCCTGTGGTTTTATCTTTTCAATTCAATTCCATCCATTTACTTACTACCTCACAATCCTCAGGCAAATCACAGGACGGAACATTCTGCTTTCCTGAGCCGTGACCTGCTCCGGCGGAAACGCCACAATGTCTGATTTCCCTCATTTGACGCAGTTAACGTGACGGAGTCTGCGGCTGTCCTTGGAGCTGTCTCGGCTGAAAGGCTGTAAGCAAATGCGAGAGGCAAAGTCGGCCTTGGACAGGCTTTACCTGCCACCTGTGTGGAGGAAAGGCGTCGACTCGGAGATCCAGAGAGAGATCAGCCTGCGAGAGGAATCAAACACCAGCCTTGGGCCTCTGACTCATCTGGAGTTATGTAACAGCGGGCGCTGACGATGCTGGAGATAGATGGGCGTCCTTGCGGGAGCATAGGAAGTTGGTCTGACTCGGATTTTGCCTTTTCAAACTAAACAGAGGATCTTTGGACCAACGACTTTGAGCTACCTACAGAACGTTTCAGTGGGCGGTTCCAAATGTGAAGAGCATCTGCATTATTTAAAGGCATTTTGAATTTTGTAATTCAGCCACTGAGATGGAAACCCAGTCATTCCGAGTGGTTTAGTGTGAAATGCTCCATTCCAGAGTCAGAAATGATCCAGTGGCGGTGTTTAACATGGTAGTACCTTCAGGCTCCTGCAGATGGCGCTGCTGCACGAGGATGCTGGGTCTATAAACCCCTGTGGGGAGTGAGTGATGGGATCCATAAATTGGGAAGAGGTGGTACAGTGCAGGGAATGTCTCGTTCCATGTGTGGAAAATGGCTCCAGAGCAGATGTTAATGATTGGCTAAAAGGAGGGACTGCATGTGGGCGTGGCCAAAGACCATAGTGTGAAGGAAGTAGCTGAATCTGCAGGTGTATGGAAGCGTACCGTCATACGGGTCTACCAGCAGTGGATACAATCCCAGCCTACAGGGAATTCTCCTCGGGACTGTGCCAGGGAAGGCATCCACCAAATCTGGACCACCTGACCAGTTCTCTGATGTAAGAGTGTCTGAACACTGACGTGGCTACGTCCAGAACCTTGTCCAGAACCTGCCCAGTCCAGTCCCAGCTGTTGTTGGTGCTGGTAGAGGGATTACACGGTGGTAGGTACGCTATTAGCTTTTATTCCTTATCCTTTTTACAACCAATGGAACAGAGGCCTGCTGGATAAGCGGATAAGCTATAGTGTTATAGCTACATTTCCTGGAAATATGTATAGATAGACAATCCATCCCATGCAGCTTGAACATCCTCACACAGTTCCTGCAGATGGTGCGGTAGGGGTGGAGGTGGAGTGACAACAGACCGTTCATCTTGGTGCTGACCACGGTGCCTCCACACACGGATTCGTTGGGCGTCTCCACCAAGACTAAAGCGGGACTCGTCACTGAAGATGACCCGCTGCCATTCTGAGTCACTCCATGACAGTCTGGTACGACACCACTGCAGTCTTTGGTGACGGTGACGTGGTGTTAAGGACAGTCGTGGTAACGGTCTGTGTGCATTCATTACCGGGGTTCCTGCAGCTGTCCTGGACTGTGTTCAGACTGTGGACAAAAGATCTTTAGAAACAGCTGCTGCACTGCTGTAATCAGATCAGACCGGATTTGTGTGTCCAGACATCACCAGCCTGTCTACAAGGGCTGCTGTTATAGCGACGTAGGCATCAATAACTATGTAGCTGTGCTGGTTACGTGGCTGGTGTATACGGAGGCAGGAGAGATGAAGGTGCATCGTTCCCCCATCTCACTCACTGCTCTGAGAAGTCATGGTTCAGAGCTCGTTGCTGCTCCGCTTGAATCCCAGCACCTCCATGACTCTGGATCTGTCATCGTGCAAAAGAGAATTTGAGACATATCAGTAAAATTCCACCTGGAATCAAAATTCAAACCACCTTCACCACTTGGTTTGGGATCCAGTGTTTCAGAAAAGTCATATTTCATGTGCCCAAACCATCAACAATCAATCTGGATACAATCTGGATGAGCTAGAAAGCAGATTTGTGCTGGCAGTTTGAACACAGCCTCGGTCTCTAACATGAACTGTGCCCCCGAAGCGTATTGTGACGTTTGTCCTTCACTTAAAAATGAATTATGTTCATCATTCTAGGAGATAAAACTTCAGGCCAGGAGGCGTTTACTTTAACCAGACCACTCCACGCCTGCTGCTTCCTTTGGTTGGAGCAAACTGCGCTTTCAATCTGCGTCCGGAGGGTTTCGGGTCATTAAGGCTCGAGCTGTGTCTTTGCTGGCGTCTGCAAGTTCACAACCAAAATGCCTTTGTATACATACGAGCTCGAGACCCCATCAGTGGAGCCAAGTTCAACCAACACCGCTGAAAAACAGCCCCGGGCCTGAAACTCATATCCTCTCCTTAAACACTGAAGTGTACCCACGGTTAAATGATTCAAGCTCCCAGAGACTTTTTCGGGTCACCATGTATATTAATTTTCCTTTATCTGCAGCAGGAACTGCGGAAGAGCGTCAGCGCTGCTCTGCTGTCACTTTGGAAGACGGAACCTTGCACTGTGGGTTCTCTTTTATTATCTGGTGGATGGAATCCGTTCGGAGAGGTTCACGGAAGGTCCTGTGGTGGTCCTGTGGGGGTCCTGACCATTGAAGAACAGGGTAATAAGGTATACAGGGAAACAGATGGACTACAGTCTGGACCTGTACACCTACAGAGTGTCCTATAGGGTCAGTGGAGCTCATACAATGGAGTGTACCTAATAAAGTGGCAGGTGGCTGTAAAGTCCTGTAGACAGAAATTTCAAGCACAAATCTCAGAAAGCCTCTTCATCAGGCCTGCCGAAGGAAAATGAGTTTGTGGAGCGTGGTATTTCGCAGGATTGTATGCACGGCTCGATACTCCAATAACTTTAACCTTTCCCATAATGCCGCACAAACGACTGGATCAATAGCCCCACATGGACGTGTTTCTGAATGCGCTGCTAATGAAGCGTCAGCCGTGCGCTTCGCACCTAAAGTGTCTGACATTAGAAACAATTTTCACCCTGCGCTCAGGCAGGCTCCTGTAATTTCCACTAACCTGGAAAGTGAAAACTTTATTGAAGAGCGCAGGAAAACAATTAACTGGAGGCTCCGATTCCTCGTACTCCTGTTTTGATATCGAGGGTGATTAAAAACAGCCCTGCGGTGGCAGCTCAAAGGCCGACAGCGAGAACTGACTCCACTACCTCCAATATCTCTGATACGAGGAAGGAACTGGCTTAGGAACTTTAATCTGAAGCCTGATTTGACTGGATATGGTTTATGGAAAGGCCCGGATATCCTGGACCTGCCAGGAGTCGACACCAGAGTAGACCAGCCAACAATCAAATTACTCATAAGAGTTACACATGCTCTACAGAGCACACACCTGAAATACACTCATCACCAGAAGAACAGCTGCACCCAGAAGGAGGTGTGGGAGTGCGGTGCTGTTGGGAAGGGAGATAAAGGTGACCAGGATCAATAACTGATAATAAATTTAGACTGATATGATCAATATTTATTGAGCTACACATACAGAAGTCTGTCTCTCAGTATGGCGTCGGGCCACCGTGTTCGCTAACCCAACACGCCAGACGTCTCGGTATGGAGCTGTAGAGGTTCCTAATGGAGTCCTGTGATAATCCATCCCATGCAGCTTGAACATCCTCACACAGTTCCTGCAGATGGTGCGGTAGGGGTGGAGGTGGAGGGACACCAGGCCTTCTGGACATGTGACGTTCATCTTGGTGCTGACCACGGTGCCTCCACACACGGATTCGTTGGGCGTCTCCACCAAGACTAAAGCGGGACTCGTCACTGAAGATGACCCGCTGCCATTCTGAGTCACTCCATGACAGTCTGGTACGACACCACTGCAGTCTTTGGTGACGGTGACGTGGTGTTAAGGACAGTCGTGGTAACGGTCTGTGTGCATGTAGTCCTGCGTGGTGCAGCCGTCTGCCGATGGTGCTGCACTAACAGGAGGACTCATGGAGGACACCACTGCTCGCTGGAGGTCTGTAATGGTGGGTGTTGGGTCAGTCAGGTACAGGGTCCCTGCTCACGTCACATGTGTGGTCGAGTGTGAAATCAGTCGCATGTCTCAAAGTCAAACCTGCACACCCAGTTTCATCCCTGTGGGTTGTCTCCTTCTGGGTGCAGCTGTTGTTTGATGTTGAGTGTCTATGGAGCAAAACTAGAACTTATAACGAGTAAGCACACTTAACAAAGAATCCTTCCATTCCCAAACTAGACGTTTAACCAAGACCGTAATCATAAGCTGGATAGAAGAATTCCAGGGGGGAGCAAAGACTTTTCCACAGCGCTGGATCCACTTCAGTCTGACTGTTCCCTGAACTTTAATCATTTAAAAATAGCCGCTTTGATGTGACCAAATCTTCTTGGGCCAGGCACCATGTTCTCTGGCTCGTCTATAACAGTGAGAGAATGAGGGTCTGCGAAGCCGAGTTCAGGCTTTCATCTCTCCTTCCTGCCCCCCTGGAGCCACACTGAAAGTGCATGTGTAGAAAAGGAGTGATGGGAAATAACATCCGCACATGGCCTCCCTCCCTGATATAGATGTGCCTGATGATCTTCCGTGAACCTCTCCGAACGGATTCCATCCACCAGATAATAAAAGAGAACCCACAGTACAAGGTTCCGTCTTCCAAAGTGACAGCAGAGCAGCGCTGACGCTCTTCCGCAGTTCCTGCTGCAGATAAAGGAAAATTAATATACATGGTGACCCGAAAAAGTCTCTGGGAGCTTGAATCATTTAACCGTGGGTACACTTCAGTGTTTAAGGAGAGGATATGAGTTTCAGGCCCGGGGCTGTTTTTCAGCGGTGTTGGTTGAACTCGGCTCCACTGATGGGGTCTCGAGCTCGTATGTATACAAAGGCATTTTGGTTGTGAACTTGCAGACGCCAGCAAAGACACAGCTCGAGCCTTAATGACCCGAAACCCTCCGGACGCAGATTGAAAGCGCAGTTTGCTCCAACCAAAGGAAGCAGCAGGCGTGGAGTGGTCTGGTTAAAGTAAACGCCTCCTGGCCTGAAGTTTTATCTCCTAGAATGATGAACATAATTCATTTTTAAGAGTAGGACAAACGTCACAATACGCTTCAGGGACACAGTTCATGTTAGAGATCCAGGCTGTGTTCAAACTGCCAGCACAAATCTGCTTTCTAGCTCATCCAGATTGTATCTATTGTAAAATGTCCCACATCCCCCATGTTCACTGCCACCACCACCACTGTGTGTGGCCCACAGTTGTCTCCTAAAGGTGGATCTTGTGTTTGGTAGCGTATACTCTATGGTCGATCTGACTTTTTGACCATTTATGGTACTCTCGTGCAAACTGGAGGTGACATTGCTGATGAACCGTGGGTAACATTGGCATCTTAACCACGTGTCTGCTTTGTAAGCCCACGCCTAACAGTGTTCAGGTAATGGTGATCCCTGCCACTTGGTGCTCCTGTGTCTATCACAAAGGGTAACTGGTTCACTGTGGTGTGTGGATTGCTCTGGAGTACCACTCACTGGAGTCGTAGGCTGGCACTTATTTTGTGAGGAACTCGGGGTGGCAGAAGTACATCCTCGGTAGCTCTTCACTACAGTGGTTTCAGAACATCCCACAAGCTTAGTATTTTTTCCAAAATGCCACCACCCTTTGCCCGGTACCCTATTATAATGCCCTTTGGGACATCAGTCAAATCATGTCCTTTGCCATGATGATAGTTTTGCACTCTGCTACAACTGACCAGTGTGTGCCCACAGCAAACGCCGTTTTCAAACACTTTCTGTTACACCGTGCAGTAAGCAGAAGTGGATAGTTGGTGTGGTTGGTGTGGCTCAGCTAACACTATTACCCCTAGAGAGCTACCACCCCAAGTAGGAGACAGGGGTTCGAATCCCAACCTAGGGAGCAAATGCTGAGCTACACCAATAAGGTACACCCAACACGACACTGGCCCACCTTTAAAATGGATAACCTTGTAAATCGCTCTGGATAAGAGCGTCAGCTAAAGGCCTAAATGTAAATGTATATTCAGAAAGTAAAGATCCGTTCCAGGTTTTTCCTCCAGCTGTCTGGATCCTCTGATTAGCGCCAGCCACTAGCAGAGGAACAGAAGTTGGAACAACATGCTGCGGAAGATTTATCAGAATGTTCCAGTTTTTTTTATATTAATTGCTGTATATTAGCTTGTTAGTGGTCACATGGTGTTTTAGAACCATGCCACGCTCTAGCATTCATTTCAGAGACAGTCCTTAACCTGCTGTGATCCGCTTGTCTCCGGGTGGAATAAAGGTGGAACGTTCACACGGTTCTGTCTAACTAAAGTAGCACAAACTGTGGCTGTCCTGGAGGCGGAGAGATGTGGATTAAGCTTTGCCTGGAGGTGCTGATAAAATTGAACATCCACCATTTATTAAATATAATAACACTATATTAGAGAATGAAAAAAAAATTACGTTGTTGTTCCCGAAACAGTGATGACACTGATGTATGTTTTGGGTGTCTACGCTGTTTGAGTTATTACTGGATATCAGTTATTATTAGTTATTATTATTATTTCCTGTTATTGTGTTTTTAAAGCAGTCCAAAGCACACAACAATCAGAGCCGGTCTGTGGCATAGGCAGTACAGGCGAATGCTAGGGACACTATAGGACCACCCGTAGATGCACCCAGGAGCCCCGGTTGAGCGGACTTCTGTTCATACGATTACTTCTATATACAAAAATGTCCACAACATCATAACATCATCGTAACGCCACAATATACCAACCCTAATATGTTCTGTGATGCGGTGCAGCATACCCCTTCACATCAAACCCCCTCCTCATGCTCTAAATAGATTAACCTGCTCATGGTGGTGGTGGTGGTGGTGTTGGAGCTGGTGTTGATGGTAGGGTTGGAGGTGGTGGGGTTGGGGTGGTTGTGGTAGAGGTGGTGCTGGTGGTGGGAGCAAGTGAGTGAAAACGTTAGCTAAACGAAAAGATTTGCTAACAACAGCATCTGTCAATATGTGGGAAAAGCTGAAGCTCCCTGAAGGAGGAGGAGGAAAAGGAAAGGAGAGGGAAGAGAAGGTAAAAAGACAGAGGGAATGTGATGAATGAATATCTTTATTCTGTTGGTCATAGTTACCATTGGATGCTCAGAGTTAAAGTTAGCTAGCTTGATAATGTTTGCTAATTTGATAAACAGCTAGCTAACTGTTATTTATTATCTCCACCCAGAATTCTTCAGTGATATGAAGCTGAACTGAACTCTTTACTTTCCAGCTTCATGATCCAGTCTCCCTGGTCCACCTTAAAGGATGCAGCAACCTCAGGTACCAGAAAGTAACTGCTGCACCATTTAAGGTGGAACGGGAAATTCTGCTAGGTAGTGCCGAGACATCAGCGCAGTACTAGTGATTGATATGTGTGTTATGAAGGAAATGACCATAAAACGCTGTTACCATGGTGATCTTACAGTGGCTTTTTAACAGAGACATACTCATATTTATGGGTCTCTCTGGTCGCTTGTGCAGCCATCTTGCCGATGACACGCAGGGCATTCTGGGAATTTTCTCATAAGTCTCCGTTTGGATCGTGCAAAATCTCCATCTAGCCCAAACAATTCGCCCTACCACTCCATCTCAACTACAGCTGGGACAACCCTACCTCTAGACGTGAATGGGCAAAATGGAGAGGGGGGAAATGGGATTGGGCCTTACTGCCATGTTAGCCTAGCTAGCTAGCCAATGTTAGCCCTGCTTATAACACTGGACTAAACCGCGTTTCCTGTAGTCACTAACTGATGTGAGACTTCAGATTTCCATCCTCAGTTCATTACCTGTTAGATATGTACAGTAAGCAGCAGCGTCGTGTGAGAGGAGTGCGGGCTGAGGACAGGCTCTGGGTATGAATGCTAGCTGTTATACACTCTGTTAGTGTTTGGAGTGTAATGGGCTGTAATGTAGCTCAGGTGCTCTATTACCTGGGTTTCACCATCCAAGGGTCACTAGCCGGAATCAGGTCTAGGACGGGCTCTGCAACAAATGATAAACAATGCAGGTAAATACAGTATAAAGGCGAGCACTCTGAGTTAATTAAGCTCCTGCTTGTTGTTGCTTTGTTGTTTGTCCCCTTTGTTTCTCCACAATGCCCAGTATGATAGAGATGTAAGAAGTGACGACTGGCTTCCTCCGCCGTGAGGAGCACCGGTGGCGACCTTTAGCTGTCGCGGATGGTTTCAGGTGCCGATGTGCTTCAGTGTCACTGTGACGCATCCTGACAAGCGTACACAGCCCTTCACTCCTCTAACAATTCTCTGCCCTTGACTCCTTTCACGATTTAATTAAAGAACTTGATGACTGCAGGACTGCAATTACTGGGACAATTGACCTGTCCATGCTCCGCCCACAAATGTGTTCTCTTGTAGCTACTGCCAGGCTGGACAAGCTTCACAGAACACTGGCATCCCATTCAACGTAATGAGAAACTGTAGCGCACGAGCGAAGCACTCGTTTCAAAAGGGATGAATGCTGAATGCATGTAATAGGCCATACTGTATATCGTCGCTGTCCAATGAAAAACATGTATCTCCATTTCTGTAGATTTCCACTTTCATGCATCCTTTGATCACACAAGCTGTTTTTTACATGGTGTGAAAATTTAATGATGAATGAACCAACAGAAATGGCAAAACCTGCTCGGAAAAACGTCTGGTTCCATAGACTTACGTTAAAATCAGATTCGGTTTTTGCCCTCTCCTGTGAAGTTACCATTTTTGAGACAGCGATGATATGTGAGATGTACACTGGTGTGCCAAAAATCAGGAACTAGTATTTTGTATGATCCCCTCTAACCCAACAACTCATTGGCATTGATTCCGCAAAGTAAACGGAAAATGTCTGGAGGGATGTGGAGCCATGTCAGCCAATCACAGCTATATGGTATTTGTAGTTGCAGGATCTCGGAAGTGAACCACCACATCCCATAAATGCTCAGTTGAGCTCATGATGTTCAACATGCAGGCCACACCGTTAGTCGGAACTCCCTGGATTGCTCCTGAAACCAATTCTGGACAACTTGAACCTGAAGGGACAGTGCATTGTCCTGCTGGAATATCCCATCACTATGGGAGTACATGAAGTCCATGAAGGGCTGCGGTCACCAAGCACTGAAATCCCAAACCCATCCCAACCCCATACCGGTATGGAATCACCACTGGCCTGCACACTGCCTTGTCGACTAAGGGTATATAGACGAATGGGGTCTGCACCACACGCAAACCCCGCCATCAGCTCAAAACAACTGGTACCATGACTCATCAGACCACATCACTTGTTACCAGTCCTCAATGAACCCCAGGAGCCCAGGTGAGGGCCTGTGTCTGGTGTCATGGTGTTAACAAAGGCACTCTGTCAGCAGTGCAGGCACTTGGCCCTTAGCATGTCAGTCTCTGTAGCAGTCAGCTTGTCCTTGGGGACATGGGTTGAGGGTCATGTGTCATTTGTCGTCACTATGAAGAAGTAAAGTTGTGAGTAAAAGGGTTTTTAAAAGTCACTGAGCTTCAGGAGCTTCAGTGCTGGAATGTACAGCTCTGGATGCGGGCTGTTCCTATAGAGCCTCAGATTCAGATTGTATAGTTCTGGATGTGAGCTGTTCCTATAGATCTTCAGATTCAGATTGTATAGTTCTGGACGTGAGCTGTTCCTATAGATCTTCAGATTCAGATTGTATAGTTCTGGACGTGAGCTGTTCCTATAGATCTTCAGATTCAGATTGTATAGTTCTGGACGTGAGCTGTTCCTATAGATCTTCAGATTCAGATTGTATAGTTCTGGACGTGAGCTGTTCCTATAGATCTTCAGATTCAGATTGTATAGTTCTGCACGTGAGCTGCTCCTATAGATCTTCAGATACAGATAGTATGGTGCTGGACGTGAGCTGTTCTTATAGATCTTCAGATTCAGATTGTATAGTGCTGGACGTGAGCTGTTCCTATAGATCTTCAGATTCAGATTGTATAGTTCTGGATGTGAGCTGTTCCTATAGATCTTCAGATTTGGATTGTAAAACTCTGGCTGTGAGCTGCTCCTATAGATCTTCTGATTCTAATTGTTAAACTCCGGATGTGAGCTGTGCTTATAGATCTTCAGATTTGGAATCCACAGATGTGAGCTGTTCTTTTGCTCACATTATTTAGTCGTTGTAGGAGGGGAAACGTTTTTCCACAGTGGTGTCCTGCTGGCCATCGGTGCATCGTTATCAGTGGTTACTAGAACGTCCTTATAAACACGGCCTAAACCAAAGCACTTCCACAATCGGAGCATTGAGCTCATCCTGAGCACTGTGGCAACAGATTTGCCAGCCTACGGCAGTGAGTCTTTCGCCCACTCCCAGAATGCACTGCTCTCTAAACCACTGTGTGTGGGAGCTGATGTGTGAGGCTGGTGGTGAGCTGCTCAGGATTTGCTGCCAGGCCGCCCTGCAGCGCTTTTATTAAAATAATGGATGGATACCAAAAAAAAAAAAACCACACATTTGCTGAGTTTAGTAAAAAGCCCATATTTCTAAGTCAGAGTGTTCTGAGAAATTACGGTGGGGAAGTAAGACCACTGAACAACAGAAACCTGCATCCTGGCTACACTCTTACTGAAGAAGAGCTGCACTGAGCTGAACTGAGCTGTATGGACTCAATGTTCTCATTCAGTGTACTAACACACTGTGCCCAGACGCTCCTGTCACTATACGGTGCTCTAGATGTATTGGCTAATGTATTCCCTTACAATACATCATAATCTGTATGAGGAGACGACCTAGTTTGATTGCACACAGGGTGATAGTGTAGGTTGGTCCGGGGGTGGACCAGCCATGGTAGATAGTCAGCGAGGTGCTGACCTTATGAAGCCTATGGCCTATATATGTTCGCCCTCTGGGAGTCTGGAAGAGTCAGTTTGGCTTTTGTCATTGGGTGCTAGGCTAGCTAGCTAGCTAGCTAATATTAGCGCCCAGGGGCACGTAGATGTGTTTCTCTTCTCTTTCTCATCACAAGGAATAAACTAAAATGAGGTGTGAACCAGCGGAACGGAGTGGAAAGAGTTTAGACCCCCTTTAACCCACAATGCTGCTGAATAAACAAGGAAGTGTCATTTGTTTTGGGGGTCTGTGGGCACATTTAGCCCGGAGATGGCTATTTATGTCAGACTTAACAATCAGGTAGGACGCTCTTTATCTTTGGACAGTCTGTATTAAGATTCTTTGAATTCCAGCAGAATCTATGACTGTATTCAAAATGCCACACTACTATACCGCACACTGCACACTACAGTAGTATGTACTGCACACTGTATACGCCCCCTGTGTGTAGTACACAGTACAGTAACAAGTTCTGCCCTACAGTGTAGTATACTAATACACTCACATGACCAGTTACCTCACATTTACCTCAGAGCTGTTATTACTGTATCCACTGTTTAGAGCTAGCTGCTGCTAACGCTGCTTAGTTCACCGGAGATACGGTTAGCCTAGCTGTTAGCTCCCCCTCGGCTACTTCACTCTAAAACTGATCCTCTAAAGCGAGTTCATCTTTTATTAATCTTCAGACCTGTATATTTAACTTTCTGAGGCTCATTCTGATGAACACACCCCCCACTACAATCACTACACCCACAGTTATACTTGGAGTGGGCTGCAGTTAGCTCCCCAGTGTTACCCACCGCCATTTTCTCTAGGTGGAGCAGACTGAGAGCTGGTGAGGGTGCAGTGCATGATGGGATACAGTACACCATGAAGATAGCTCCCCCTGTATGCTAGAACCTCTGACTGGAGTAGAACACCATCCGGGGATCTCCAGTACACCATGAAGATAGCTCCATCTGTACACTAGAACCTCTGACTGGAGTTGAACACCATCTGGGTCTCTCCAGTGCACTACAGATCTTCAGTTTGGTTACTACACACTACCTGTAGGTTTAGTACTCGAGTGCTATGCAGTAGGCCATTTTGAGTACAGCCCATGTGTACAGTCAATCACTCAAATGGCTCTTCTCCATTATCGATGTTCAGGTGTTTTTACCGCATTCATACTGAACACTAACACTGCTACTCAGTCAGTCATTCTGCCACTCAGTGGGGGTAACTGCCATATTGACTCCCTCCAGCTGTGGCATCACTTGCAAGAGGAGAGTGGGACACCCTAAAATTAGAATTAGAATTAACCCTAATTAAAATCCTGGACCCCTGAACGCCTTTCAGTCTACATTCTAAAGATAAACACATGATGTGACGCCGTCGGTTAAGGAACCTCAAATACAAATACAGATACGCTCAGTTTCGTTGGGGGTACCGTTTGGGTTTAGATTGCTGAACACTTCCATAATTTCCATAAAGGTAGAGAAAGAACTGTCACTCATTTATCAGACTGAGGACAGACAAGGAGATGCGGCAGATCTTATTTATTGTGTGGAAGATCTACCAAACTACAAAAGAGCATCTCCAGAAGAAGTGTTAAACCAAACACTGTACTGCCACTGAAGCATCAGCACCGCAGTGGCGAGCATGCTGATACCAGGCCAGCCAACAGGGGACCCCTGAACACCAGGGGGTGTTTCCCACACGGGTCACATACACACCCTGTTTTGAGAAGCCTCCTGAGTTAGCGCAGTCAGGTTAGCATGTTTGGCCTTACCGTACACTGTGCGTACAGTAAATCAGATCCCGCTGTTCTCAGGGTAAACACTGGGAGGTGACTCCCGGCTCTCCTCCTTTATCTGAATGATATGAACTGGGATTTGAGCTTCACGCTGGAGCTCATTCCAATTCTGTGAAGTCCCGGACCTCCGGGTGAACAAGAGAGCTGTTACATAATTACTTATCAGACAGACCCGAGTGATGAATTGAAAATCTCCATCCCCCACTCCAACACCCCCCCCCCCACTACTGCTGATTAATCCATTTTTAATTAAGGGTGACACACCGACGGTCTTGATGTTTCATACAATGCTCTCCTCCTTCCCTCTCTCTCTCTTTCTCACTCTCTCTCTCTCTCTCTCTCTCTCTCACTCTCACTCTCTCTCTCTCTGGTGGTCCTGTGGGGGTCCTGACCATTGAAGAACAGGGTAATGCAGTGGGGGGGTGTGTGTGTGTGTGTGTGTGTGTAGGTATATGCGTGTGTGGGTGAGTGTGTGTGTGTGTGGGGGGGTATATATGTGTGTGTGTGTGCGTGTATGTAGGTATATATGTGTGTGTGTGGGGTGTGTGTGTGTGTGTGGGGGGGTGTATATGTGTGTGTGTGTGTGTGTATGTAGGTATATATGTGTGTGTGGGGGGGGTATATGTGTGTGTGTGTGTGTGTGTGTGTAGGTATATATGTGTGTGTGTGGGGGGGTATGTGTGTGGGTGTGTGTGTGTGTGTGTGTATGTAGGTATATGTGTGTGTGTGTGTGGGGGGGGGTATATGTGTGTGTGTGTGTGTGTGTGTTTGTGTGTGTGTGGGGGGGTATGTGTGTGTGGGTGTGCGTGCGTGTGTGTGTTTATGTGTGTGTGTGTAGGTATATGTGTGTGTGTGTGTGTGTGTGTGTGTGTGTATGTAGGTATATGTGTGTGTGTGTGGGGGGTATATGTGTGTGTGTATGTGTGTGTGTTTGTGTGTGTGTGAGGGGGGTATATATGTGTGTGTGTGTTTGTGTGTGTGGGGGGGTATGTGTGTGTGGGTGTGCGTGCGTGTTTGTGTGTGTGTGCGTGTGGGGGGTTATATGTGTGTGTGTGCGCGTGTGTGTGTTTGTGTGTGTGGGGGTGTGTGTGTGTGTGTGTGTGTGTGTGTGTGCGCGTGTGCGGGTGTGGGGGGGTATGTGTGTGTGCGTGTGTGAACAGAAACAGATGTAAACAGTATCTCTCATCTGTTTATGTTTATGTCTCTCGTTCACTCTCTCGACGTCATGCAATCATGCTGTTGTCGTTTTGGTATGTGGGCGGTTGGTTATGAGAGCAAAGACAGAAAATATGGCATTTCTGCCACTCTGGGTTTAAAACTGCTCTGAAAGCATATTAAACAATACGTTAGAGTGTCTGAAGTCATTTCAGTGATAGATTTGATTTGTTGCTATAGTGATAACAAATGAATGACTAAACGACAAAGACTTCCAGCTGCGTTATAATTTCTGTGGTCAGAGCCGAATACTAGACTACCACACTAAATAGCATAGAAGTGTAGTCATTAGTGTAGTAGGTGGAGTATAGAAGTGTAGTCATTAGTGTAGTAGGTGGAGTATAGAAGTGTGGCCATTAGTGTAGTAGGTGAAGTATAGAAGTGTGGTCATTAGTGTAGTGGGTGAAGTATAGAAGTGTAGTCATTAGTGTAGTAGGTGGAATATAGAGGTGTAGTCATTAGTGTAGTAGGTGGAGTATAGAGGTGTAGTCATTAGTGTAGTAGGCGAAGTATAGAGGTGTAGTCATTAGTGTAGTAGGTGGAGTATAGAAGGGTAGTCATTAGTGTAGTAGGTGGAGTATAGAGGTGTAGTCATTAGTGTAGTAGGCGAAGTATAGAGGTGTAGTCATTAGTGTAGTAGGTGGAGTATAGAAGGGTAGTCATTAGTGTAGTAGGTGGAGTATAGAGGTGTAGTCATTAGTGTAGTAGGTGAAGTATAGAGGTGTAGTCGTTAGTGTAGTAGGTGAAGTATAGAGGTGAAGTCATTAGTGTAGTAGGTGATGTATAGAAGTGTAGTCATTAGTGTAGTAGGTGAAGTATAGAGGTGTAGTCATTAGTGTAGTAGGTGAAGTATAGAAGTGTAGTCATTAGTGTAGTAGGTGAAGGATAGAGGTGTAGTCATTAGTGTAGTAGGTGAAGTATAGAGGTGAAGTCATTAGTGTCGTAGATGAAGTATAGAGGTGTAGTCGTTAGTGTAGTAGGTGAAGTATAGAGGTGAAGTCATTAGTGTAGTAGGTGATGTATAGAAGTGTAGTCATTAGTGTAGTAGGTGAAGTATAGAGGTGTAGTCATTAGTGTAGTAGGTGAAGTATAGACGTGTAGTCGTTAGTGTAGCAGGTGGAGTATAGAGGTGTACTCATTAGTGTAGTAGGTGAAGTATAGAGGTGTAGTCATTAGTGTAGTAGGTGGAGTATAGAGGTGTAGTTATTAGTGTAGTAGGTGAAGTATAGAAGTGTAGTCATTAGTGTAGTGGGTGGAGTATAGAAGTGTACTCATTAGTGTAGTAGGTGAAGTATAGAGGTGTAGTCATTAGTGTAGTAGGTGAAGTGTAGAGGTGTAGTCATTAGTGTAGTAGGTGAAGTATAGGTCATTAGTGTATTAGGTGAAGTATAGAGGTGCAGTCATTAGTGTAGTAGGTGAAGTATAGAGGTGTAGTCATTAGTCTAGTAGGAGAAGTATAGAAGTGTAGTCATTAGTGTAGTAGGTGAAGGATAGAGGTGTAGTCATTAGTGTAGTAGGTGAAGGATAGAGGTGTGGTCATTAGTGTAGTAGGTGAAGTATAGGTCATTAGTGTATTAGGTGAAGTATAGAAGTGTAGTAGGTGTAGTAGGTGAAGTATGGAGGTATAGTCATTAGTGTAGTAGGTGAAGTATAGAAGTGTAGTCATTAGTGTAGTAGGTGAAGGATAGAGGTGTAGTCATTAGTGTAGTAGGTGAAGTATATGTCATTAGTGTATTAGGTGAAGTATAGAAGTGTAGTCATTAGTGTAGTAGGTGAAGTATGGAGGTATAGTCAATAGTGTAGTAGGTGAAGTATAGAAGTGTAGTCATTAGTGTAGTAGGTGAAGGATAGAGGTGTAGTCATTAGGGTATGAGGTGAAGTATGAAGGTATAGTCATTAGTGTAGTAGGTGAAGTATAGAGGTGTAGTCATTAGTGTAGTAGGTGAAGTATAGAAGGTCATTAGTGTAGTAGGTGAAGTATAGAGGGTCATTAGTGTAGTAGGTGAAGTATGGAGGTGTAGTTATTAGTGTAGTAGTGCTCATTAGGTGCAGTGAGTAGCCGGTGTAGCCGTGGTGGTGGTTGCTGGAGCAGTGTGTTTTAAAGGAGCCTCCTTTTCAATTTGGTGTCTTTGGAGCTTTTGCTTGTGTATTGTGCTCAGATCATCAGGTGTCTAGCAGCATGACTCAGGCACGGCTCCCTGGGGAACCCTGCTGGGAGAAAATGTTTGATGAGCTGCTGGGTTGCAGAGCTCCGTCAATACTGAGCCAGCTGCCTCCGAAAAGCAAGAAACCCGCACCCCCCCAAAAAGAGCCGTCTCGCAGATTTGAGCTACCGAACACCACCACGTCTGATACAGCATCCGACACAGTTGGAGGACTTTTGTCACACCGCTGGCTGCTTATTGGCGCTAATAACGATCGTCACTGTTATTGAATAGGAGCGATACGGTTCAGACAGCGAGCGTCAAAGTGATCAGACGAGCCGAACACGCCGTCACCAAACCGTCTCTCTGTTTTCCCCTTTCTTCCTCAATACGGTGCAAGGTGATAAACGTTCACATAAGAGCTCTTCTGCCAAATGGGATTCCTCTTCCCAGCATCTTCGGAAGGCTGATAAATTTTGTGCATGTTGATATCTGTTCAAATAACGACTCGGCCTCAAAAGCCGCCGCGGGACAACCATAGATAATAGAGCAGCTTACAGCTTGAAAGAGCTTTTTGTCTGCATGGCGGCAATTAAGCGTGTTTTCCACCATTTCAGTGTTTTATCACCACCAATACAATAAGGAGGATCTGCAGTTCTGTTTATTGTAGTTCAGGAAAAATGTCTTCTAAGAAGCATGAAAGTGCATTGAATGGACCGGGGACATTGTTTTTCATTGTGTGAATTAAACACATCGCACCAACACAGCCTCGTCAGGGTAAGTAACTTCAGAGCGTCACGTTTTTGTCTGTTCCACCATAACGAACCTCAGAGCAGCCTCAGAAAACGTCTTACAGTGTCGTCATGTCATATCATAGGCTGCACCAAATATCGGTGGTACCATGCCTTGGACAATATGTAGCTCCGCTCAGAGTTTGACCCTGAAGAGACTGTAGAGAGGAGCAGCTCCACCTTTATTAGCATCCCAACCCCAACAGCAGCCTGTAAGTAGCAGCAGCCACGTTGTGTGATTGTCTGTGTAATCGTCTAGAACTAGGGAGTAGGTGGAGTATAGAGGTGTAGTCATTAGTGTAGTAGGTGAAGTATAGAGGTGTAGTCATTAGTGTAGTAGGTGAAGTATAGAGGTGTAGTCATTAGTGAAGTAGGTGGAGTATAGAGGTGTACTTGTTAGTGTAGCAGGTGGAGTATAGAAGTGTTGTCATTAGTGTAGTAGGTGAAGTATAGGGGTGTAGTCATTAGTGTAGTAGGTGAAGTATAGAGGTGTAGTCATTAGTGTAGTAGGTGAAGTATAGAGGTGTAGTCATTAGTGTAGTAGGTGAAGTATAGAGGTATACTTATTAGTGTAGTAGGTGGAGTATAGAAGTATACTCATTAGTGTAGTAGGTGAAGTATAGAGGTGTACTTGTTAGTGTAGTAGGTGGAGTATGGCAGTGTACTCATTAGTGTAGTAGGTGAAGTATAGAGGTGTTTTCATTAGTGTAGTAGGTGGAGTATGGCAGTGTACTCATTAGTGTAGTAGGTGAAGTATAGAGGTGTACTTATTGGAGTAGTAGGTGGAGTATAGGAGTGTAATCATTAGTGTAGTAGGTGGAGTATAGAGGTGTAGTCATTAGTGTAGTAGGTGAAGTATAGAAGTATAGTCGTTAGTGTAGTAGGTGAAGTATAGAAGTATAGTCATTAGTGTAGTAGGTGAAGTATAGAGGTGTACTTGTTAGTGTAGTAGGTGGAGTATGGCAGTGTACTCATTAGTGTAGTAGGTGAAGTATAGAGGTGTACTTATTGGAGTAGTAGGTGGAGTATAGTAGTGTAATCATTAGTTTAGTAGGTGAAGTATAGAGGTGTAGTCATTAGTGTAGTAGGTGAAGTATAGAGGTGTAGTCAGTAGTGTAGTAGGTGGAGTATAGAGGTGTACTTGTTAGTGTAGTAGGTGAAGTATGGACATGTAGTCATGTAGCTAGCATAGCTAACGTTAGCTACTAGCATTAGCTCCAAGCTAACTAGCATAACTAACGAAATAATATGAGGGCGGAGCTTATTGACAAAGAGGCTCAATTTATTTAACTTATTTCCACACGGGATCCTCTTCTGTCTGATCATCACGGGTGGCGTCTTGCTGTAAGCCAGCCAATCAGAGCAGAGCTCATCTGGTTATTCATGAGGGGCTCACCAACAAAACAAACAGCTCGTTTCATTCTAGGACCAGATCACAGGGTGGAAACTGGCGCAGTGTAGAACCAGGTCGACCTGGTATGTAGAACATCAGGTCCATTTTAATACTGGGTAAATGCGTTCCATGGAATGTTGGGTTCTGATATGGACGGTCTGGCAGAACCGGGTATCTGGGATCCGATGTTTTAGGCTGCAGACCCAGAAGCAGTAAATGATTCAGATGATGACTGAAGCTCGCGCAGTGATCCAAGAGAACAACAGTATGAAGTGACGGGGAGACGGACGGATCTCAAACCAGTGATTATGGAAAAGATGAGAACACCATGGTTTCAAACACTAGCACGGAAAACCCACATTGCAATGCATTTCTGCCTTCTGCACACAGTCAGAGTTGATATGCGGGGTTGACAGGTAGCTGAAGACCGGCTGAAAAGCTCATTTAAGCACATTCCGAAAAGCCGAAGCGACGCCCGCGCGGAAAAAGAATAAGATATTCCAGGCGCTCTTTTCTTCATCCGAATTCCCTTTTAAGATGGCAGCTAGTGATTTAGCAGATAACATCATTTCTCGGGCTTCATGAATGAAAGATTTGGGCATGTATCATAACTTCAAATGCGGCCAAAAGAGAACAGGCATCTGAGGAACTGGTCATATGGTCTCCTTCGGCTCCTCCTCCCATTCCGTGCGCAGGCAGCCGGGGCCTGCTTTTCCCAATGTTTTTTGATCAGATTAGTTCCATTAAATCTTCATTCCCGTCTTCACATGCACACGGCGGAGCTGCGGCGGTCGGCCTCTCTGTGGCTCGGGGAAAGGTCTGCTTGTTTCACAGCTCCTTGTTTATAGTTACACTCTACGATTCCTCTGCTTTGATCTCCAGACAAACCTGGTCTACAGTATTAATGCCGATGATGGTGGGAGATGCAGCGAGGGACGAGGGCTGGATACGCGTGGACAGGGCTGATCACAGCTGATACACATACAGACTAGGGGGCAGTGAGCACACTTGGTACCAGCATTTTGGCCAACCATATCCACGGCACTCAGAGAACAGTTGGGAGTTAGGTTCTTTACTAAAGGGCACTTGAGGCATATCCTGTTGGGTCCAGTAATGGAACCGACGCCCTTCCGGTCACAAGGTTGGTCCCCTAACCTCTAGCTCACAGCTGTCCCCAATAATTATAGTCACGAATAGAAAAGTGCACTTCCTGTAGAAACCACAACGTGCTGATAATGAATGGGAGTCTATGGGAGGAAAGAGGAACGAGTAAACAACACATAGAGGAGTGTGGCTCAGTATGTCTGTGGATTAGAGTTTGGGAATCTGTCCTGAGTGAGTAGATGCAGTTTGGTGGCTGTAGGGACAAGGAGACAATAGGGTTTGAATGGGAGTGGAAATGAATGGCAGTCTATGGGAGGAACGAGTGATGGGAAAGAAAAGAGACAAACAGACGAAGTAAATTAGATGGGTGTGTACCTTTCCACCCATAATCCATCCCATGCAGCTTGAACATCTTCACACAGTTCCTGCCGATGGTGCGGTAGGGGTGGAGGTGGAGGGACACCAGGCCTTCTGGACGTGTGACAACAAGCCGTTCATCTCGGTGCTGACCACGGTGCCTCCACACACGGGTTCGTTGGGCGTCTCCACCAAGACTAAAGCGGGACTCGTCACTGAAGATGACCCGCTGCCGTTCTGAGTCACTCCATGACAGTCTGGTACGACACCACTGCAGTCTTTGGTGACGGTGACGTGGTGTTAAGGACAGTCGTGGTAACGGTCTGTGTGCATGTAGTCCTGCGTGGTGCAGCCGTCTGCCGATAGGATGACTCATGGGGGACACCACTGCTCGCTGGAGGTCTGTAATGGTGGCTGTTGACAGTTCGACAGTTCTCTCTTCCGATGGTTCATGTAGGTCTCCCAGATCCTTCATGTCGCTGCTGTGTGCCTTCTTCTATCTACTGCTATCACCAAGTTTCATTCCTGTTGCTTGATTCCTTCTGGGTGCAGCTATTTCCTTTCGCGGATAAGCGCACAGTTCCCATACATTTGGCTCCTAAATAACCGGCTATAATCTGGGCACAGAAAACGAGATGTGACAGAAGGTGGTGTTTTATCACATGACCTTGCCTCCCCTTGAACTGCTTGACCCTGTTGTCTCCAGCGTCCTGGGCCTATTCCTGGTAAGTGAGTGTGGCGCGAAGCTGACAGGACTCAAGCCCGAGCTAGAAGTTTTGCGCGGATGTTTTGACAGTTTTCCATAATTACCCCGAGGCATGCTGTCGCCTCAGGTATGGGGAAAAAAATACCTAATACGTCCTAATACCATCCTCTGCTTATCGTACCAGCGACATCCAAATCCCGGCGGATCAAACGGAACACGGTTCCCGCACTAAAACATCTGCGGTGAAGAAGTGGGCGCAATTTAGCAGCCAGGAAAACTATATCTATTTAAATATAAATGCCAAGAATCTCGCAGCCTACGCAAAGCGCTTTCTAACGGAGTGCAGACGTAAGTGATATGATGCCAGTGGATACAACGGAAACCTGCTTGCCAAAGAACTGACAGGTTTTCACGCTAACCTTGTTGTACATGTGGACCTGCTAATGGGATTATATAAATAACACTAATCATCTACGTGCTGGTACATACACCAGCCACATAGCCGTGTATCTACACTACAGTGTCCACTCCATCAGCTCCACTGTCCATACAGGACACTCTGTAGGTGTACAGGTCCAGGCTGTAGTCCATCTGTTTCTCTGTGTACTGTATTACCCTGTTCTTCAATGGTCAGGACCCCCTCGGGACCCCCACAGAGCAGGTATGATGTGGGTGGTGGATCATTCTCAGCACTGCAGTGACACTGACGTGGTGGTGGTGTAAGTGGATCAGACACAGCAGTGCTGCTGGACACCTCAATATCACTGCTGGACTGAGAATCGTCCACCAAGCAAAACTGTCCTGTGGGGCAGCGTCCTGTGGGGCAGCGTCCTGTGGGGCAGCGTCCTGTGCCCACTGGTGAAGGACTAGAGGATGACCAACACTGCACTGTGCATCTTCTCTGACTGTCCGTCTACAAGGTGGACCAGCAAGGTAGAAGTGTCTAATAGAGTGGACAGTGAGTGGACACAGTGTCTCAACACTCCAGCAGCACTGCTGTGTCTGATCTACTCACACCAGCACCACACACACTAACACACCACCACCACGTCAGTGTCACTGCTGCACTAAGACACGTCCACCAGTCAAACTATCAAACCAACAGAGTCCTGTGGGTGGCATCCTGTGGGCAGAGTCCTGTGGGTGGCATCCTGTGGGTGGCATTCTGTGGGCAGAGTCCTGTGTGTGGCATCCTGTGGGTGGCATCCTGTGGGTAGCATCCTGGGGGGCGCGTCCTGATAAAGGATGACTAACACAAGCTGTGTCCAGTGGTGTTTGTTCTATCATTGGGAGCGGAGTGTTGGAATTAGGGCAGCTTTCTGGCAGGCCAACTCAAACATCCTCGGGAGCCAGATTTGGCCTGTGTTCCTCAGTTTGGGCAGCCCCACTTAAAGCTAGCCCCGAGTTCTTCTAACTTTATGAGCAGGAACGGGTTAATTAACGTTACACTCTGCTGCCTCATAACAAACACTGAACACTCAGGCTTTCCCAGTTGTGGTCCGGCATCTCCATCTGTGAATCATACACGTCGGTTTGTTGTTTCGTTTATGCCTTCCAGCTTTGCTTTGAGCAGCCATGCTGCAGTAATCTCACCAGCCTTGGTTCAGTCCAGCTCTGTTCTCTGGTTCTGCATTCAGCTGAGGAATCCAGGTGACCAGAAAATGGCTTGAAATGTTGAGAGAAGGAGGTCAGTGTTGGGTTGAGGTGATCCTGATTGCTTGTTCACATTTTCCTTGCAGTGGTGGTGATGGGAACCAAAGTTCTCCGTGTCTAGAACACACATATAGATATCTTACTGACTATCTAACCCACCAGTGAACCTACACGTGTCTTCTGAGTATGTATGGAATGTTGATGATGGAAAACCTGGAAAACCTGGAAATACAAAGTTTCTTTGGGGGACTATTTGACCTCACAGCACCCTGCAGCATGTATCCCTCCACCATGAATGGAGTTTAAGGCTGAGATCTTCTCCACACTATCATAAACAGCGTCTCAGACATCAGGCAGCGTATTCAGAACCACCTCATGTAGGAACTTCCTGTGAGGGAGCTTTTAGAGGGGGACGTCTGGTTACCTTCACCACCACTGTAGCAGTTCTGATTCCATAAAAAGAGTATTAGACACCAAACCAGTTTCAATGAGTTTCAACATATCCAAACCAACAACAAAGATATGCATTCTGTTTATGATAGTGTGGAGAAGATCTCAGCCTTAAACTCCATTCATGGTGGAGGGATACATGCTGCAGGGCGCTGTGAGGTCAAATAGTCCCCCAAAGGAACTTAGCATTTCCAGGTTTTCCAGATTTTCCCATCATCATCCCATATAACCCATATAACACTCAGGAGACATGTGTAGGTTCTCTGGTGGTTTAGATAGTCAGTTAAATGCTTATGTGTGTGTTGTAGAGACGGAGAACCCTGGTTCCCACCACCGCCTTACAGAAGATCTGAATTGTTTAGTTCCTCTACAGTGAAGCAGTTCTAGAGTATAGCATGAGACAGTTAACTCAGAATTGTAATAGCGCTCTAATATTTTCCTGGCACGTTCGCTTTCAATCTACAAACTGTCTTTTAATAGAGAATATTTAGCTCGTTGAGCAGATATAGAGTGAAGAGTAGAGCCTCCGCTGTGAATGTGATAGAACCGTTTTGTTCACTTTCCTGTTGGGCGCCTCGCTGTCAAATGGAATTATGTTCATTCAAACATCACTGTGCAGTGACTTTTCTCATTGCCTTTAAAAGGAGCTCGGAATATGATAATTATGGTAGTAATGTTTTCATTATTATCTGATTTACTACATACCAAGTATGCGATTAAAAAAAAATCTTCTGTTTATTTGGAGATGCTTCGGTAGTACAGTCAGGAACAAGATACTAAGATAAAAAAGACATATTCATTTTCTTAAATAATACGTCAGAAACTGTGACAGAAACAGATTAATATTAGAACAAATTCATTGTTTGTAAACAAAGAGCTTTCAGGATGCTTCCGGGTGGAGAACCCCCACCCAGTTTGAATGGAAGTAGCTCAATCAAACCTCAAGCAGGTAGAGCTGCTGTATCAGCCCCACTGAGGATCCTCTGTGTTTGCTAACGTTAGCATCTGAAGCTAATCCCAGTGTAGTGAATCCTTTACTCTCCAGATGGAGATGAAGCTCCACCAGCACTATGATACTCCAGTAAGAGCTCCAGAGTGTAAACTAGGACGGGATGATGATGTTCTGATCCATATGTGTAGAGTCATTACTCTGTAGAGAACATTACTACCCCAGGAGACCAGCTAGGAGAAGCTAACGCTGTTAGCGCGTATGCTAGTGCCCACGGAATGAGTGTTTCTGCTCATATTAACACTTGACAGAGAAAAATAAAAGTTTAATTTGATTCTCCACATAGTTCTGTGTAAATGTAGACGTATGTATGTGTGAGTGGAGAGTAGAGCAGTACAGTATATCAGTTCACTGCAGCCTCTGAGCTAAACATCACGTTAGCTAACTAGCTAACTAGCCTTTACTATAAAGTGACATGAAATGGCCAGAAACGTCATTACTCACAGTGAATCTAACGGTTCTGTATTTCAAGCAGGTGAAAAATGTACTAAGGTTAGAACCTAAGTTTAGTGGGTTCCTGTTTGGGTTCTATGTTGATCTTAATAAAGTGAATACTTCTTCATTGAAGAAAAACAGAACCATTATAATCATAATTAGCCACTTTACTAGTCATAGCTAACTAGGCTAATTAGCTGGCTAACTCAGAGTGTTAAGCGTCCAGTTGATGTACCAGTTACATTAGTTAGTCCCTCCAGCCACATTTTATTTATTAATTATTCTGTTTTATTTTATATTATTACAAAGCTCTCGGCTCTGTTGTCTGAATCCATATATTATCTAAATTCTATTAAATTATTATAGATATTCTATATTATTAGTAATTCTGCTATACTATGTGGTATTGGAGTTATAAAACATTTCTTTACTGTCAAATATTTAAAAAGCCACGTACATACAAACATGTGATGTACATGGAAAGTTACAGGCTGTAATTACACTGTAACTACATGGTATTAGAGTTGTACAACATAAATCTCTTTCCATCTTGTTTTTCAGTTCCTCAGAATAATGTGAATTTATAACTATGCTAATAATATGCTAACATTATACAGTATGTTCCTTTGGCATTACCTGTCCATCCAATACTCCATTCTAAAGCCCATATCTGACTAAATGTATTTTTTAGTTTTCTGTCACTTGCTATCATTATATATTATCATTTACCAATGACCTTATACTGCTAAAACTACAAGCTTATTATTTATGAAAATCCAGAACATTAGCATTCAGTTTTTAGGTAAATACTATTTATTACCCTGATATAACTGTGTTATTACCTGTTATTACCAGTCGGATAAGGAAGGTGCTACCAATTCCTCCTCTTCCTTTTATTCATGCTCACAAATATAAGGTATCATATTAAAAGGTTCCCTAAAGAAGGTTCTAGAGAAGCAACCATGGTTAATCTATGCCATCTCAGAACCTTTATTAGTTGAGCACATAGCACAACTCCTCTCTGAGACAGAACGCCTTCCGCCGTTCCTTCATTTTTAAGACCGCAGAGCTGCGGTCTCCAGTTTGATAGCTTACGATGGGGGACCTTTCGGTGAACGCCTGGAAATCAGAATGCTGATCACAATCCAGCCGCGGTTGGTCGGATGAAATGTGGAGATAAGAACGTGGAAACGGTGTGAAGTGTATCAGTCAGCAGGGCCGGCCTCCCGAGGGCGAGATTACACTTCTAGAGACGGAGGGAAGAGCGCTATTGCGGGGGAAGGCTCCTGTAAGGTCACTTCCTGTGACAGTACAGTGGTTTTATCACCGCTTCAGTCTGTGTGATGCTGCTGTTGAAAAAGGAGGATCCGAATCAATGGAATCAATAGAGCAGCTTCTTCATCATGAAATATCCCGAGTGGTCACTGTCATCAGGAACGCTTCCGAACCTTTGGGGTCCCCTGGGAAGCCGTGGTTCTGTATTTGTGGAACTGGTTTGGGTGACTATTGGCCTTCAGTGTTAGTTAGCACTTATGGCTCTAGCCCCAGGAATACCGGGACACCAGACTTGTCCTAGCCCACTGACTGAATTTGGTGGTGAGTAGATAATCACGTATATGTGGTTTTTCTTTACAGCTCTATTCTGAGCTTCTTCCTCAGTCGCGCCTCCGGCCCCCCGTGTTACGGAGCGTGTTGACTGCCCCTCGTTCTGCAGTGTGTCACACCTGCCAAGCACACTACACTACATACATATGACACAGCGGTTGCTAACACCATGGCCTCCAGCTAAAGTTCACCCATCCAAGAATTCCTCGCTGCCTATTTGGCACCCTCTGTTACCGTGACAGACTGTACTCTTTCTGACTTTGACAAATTTGTTAACCCCTTAAATGCCAAGGAACTGCAGGCAGCAACAGAGGAGGGTGGCTACCGTGGAATCTCATGTAGGAATGAACGGATGAGGGAACATTTTTGGTGTTGGATAAAGGAATATATGGATGAAGGAATAATGTTGGTGTATGGATGAAGGAATGAATGTATGAAGGAATGGTGTTAGTGTATGGATGAAGGAATAAATGGATGAAGGAATAAATGGGTGAGGGAATTATGTTGGTGTATGGATAAAGGGATATATGGATGAAGGAATGTTATTGGTGTATGAATGAAGAAATGAATGGATGAAGGAATGTTGTTTGTGTATGGATGAAGGAATAATGTTGGTGTATGGATGAAGGAATGAATGGATGGAGGAATAATGTTGGTGTATGGATGAAGGAATGAATAGATGAAGAAATAATGTTGGTGTATGGATGAAGGAATGAATGGATGAAGGAATAATGTTGGTGTATGGATGAAGGAATGAATGGATGAAGGAATAATGTTGGTGTATGGATGAAGGAATGAATGGATGAAGGAATAATGTTGGTGTATGGATGAAGGAATGAATGGATGAAGGAATAATGTTGGTGTATGGATGAAGGAATGAATGGATGAAGGAATAATGTTGGTGTATGGATAAAGGAATGAATGGATGAAGGAATAATGTTGGTGTATGGATGAAGGAATTAATGGATGAAGGAATAATGTTGGTGTATGGATGAAGGAATGAATGGATGAAGGAATAATGTTGGTGTATAGATGAAGGAATGAATGGATGAAGGAATAATGTTGGTGTATGGATGAAGGAATGAATGGATGAAGGAATAATGTTGGTGTATGGATGAAGGAATGAATGGATGAAGGAATAATGTTGGTGTATGGATGAAGGAATGAATGGATGAAGGAATAATGTTGGTGTATGGATTAAGCACAAGACGCAGGAACTAATAATGTTGGTGTATTGATGAAGGAATGAATGGATGAAGGAATAATGTTGGTGTATGGATGAAGGAATGAATGGATTAAGGAATAATGTTGGTGTATGGATGAAGGAATGAATGGATGAAGGAATAATGTTGGTGTATGGATGAAGGAATGAATGGATGAAGGAATAATGTTGGTGTATGGATAAAGGAATGAATGGATGAAGGAATAATGTTGGTGTATGGATGAAGGAATGAATGGATGAAGGAGCAATGTTGGTGTATGGATGAAGGAATGAATGAATGAAGGAGCAATGTTGGTGTATGGATGAAGGAATGAATGGATGAAGGAGCAATGTTGGTGTATGGATGAAGGAGCAATGCTGGTGTATGGATGAAGGGACAATGTTGGTGTATGGATGAAGGAATGAATGGATGAAGGAATAATGTTGGTGTATGGATGAAGGAATGAATGGATGAAGGAATAATGTTGGTGTATGGATGAAGGAATGAATGGATGAAGGAATAATGTTGGTGTATGGATGAAGGAATGAATGGATGAAGGAATAATGTTGGTGTATGGATGAAGGAATAATGTTGGTGTATAGATGAAGGAATGAATAGATGAGGGAATATTGTTGGTGTATAGATAAAGAGATGAATGGATGAAGGAATAATGTTGGTGTATGGATGAAGGAATGAATGGATGAAGGAATAATGTTGGTGTATGGATGAAGGAATGAATGGATGAAGGAATAATGTTGGTGTATGGATGAAGGAATGAATGTATGAAGGAATGATGTGGGTGTATGAGAATGTATGAAGGAATGTGGTGTATGGATGAAGGAATGAATGTATGAAGGAATAATGTTGGTGTATGGATGAAGGAATGAATGTATGAAGGAATGGTGTTAGTGTATGGATGAAGGAATGAATGGATGAAGGAATAATGTTGGTGTATGGATGAAGGAATGAATGTATGAAGGAATGGTGTTAGTGTATGGATGAAGGAATGAATGTATGAAGGAATAATGTTGGTGTATGGATGAAGGAATGAATGTATGAAGGAATGGTGTTAGTGTATCGATGAAGGAATGGTGTTAGTGTATGGATGAAGGAATGAATGGATGAAGGAATAATGTTGGTGTATGGATGAAGGAATGAATGGATGAAGGAATAAATGGGTGAGGGAATTATGTTGGTGTATGGATAAAGGGATATATGGATGAAGGAATGAATGAGAATGGATGAAGGAATGTTGTTGGTGTATGGATAAAGAGATGAATGGATGAAGGAAATGGTGTATGATGAAGTGAATGGATGAAGAATAATGAATGTTGGTGTATGATGAGGAATGAATGGATGAAATATTGTTGGAATGAATGTGTTGTTATGGATAAAGAGTGTATGGGAATGTTGGTGGTGTATGGATAAAGAGATGAATGGATGAAGGAATGTTGGTGGTGTATGGATAAAGAGATGAATGGATGAAGGAATGAATGGATGAAGGAATGTTGTTGATGTATGAATGAAGGAATGAATGGATGAAGGAATGTTGGTGGTGTATGGATAAAGAGATGAATGGATGAAGGAATGAATGGATGAAGGAATGTTGTTGGTGTATGGATAAATTAATGAATGAATGAGGGAGCAATGTTGGCATACGGATAAAGGAATGATTTTTAGGAATGTTGTTTAGTACAGACCATGGTTTGAACATCTAAGGAACCATCTGCATGCTGAAATGGTTCTCCAGATGGATGAGAATGTGTGCTGTACATGGTTCTATACAGCACCACACAGGGTTCTGCTGTCATAACGATGTTGAGCTTGTAAGATCTTGGTCCCTGTAATTTGACACCATTTAGCCTCAGCCTTCATTTTCGCCCGGTGAAAGATGAACAGTTAGAACCGTAAAGGTAAGGATTTAGCATGATAGCGTCGCTGTGTTACAGCGCGTGCTCCTCCCCTGCGGGGGTTCTAGCCTGCTATTGATATGCATCGGGAGACACCTGCAGATCCAGGTCAGTACAGCAACACAACCAGAATCTCTCCACAAGCATGAACCCCCAACATGCAGCACTGTAGCAGAACGCTCAGTGCTAGGTAACCCCATATCAGAGATGTAGTAGCTAGAACCCGACGCTAGGAATGAGTCGCCCACCAGAACAAATTGCTCAGCTTATTACATTAGACTAAATGTAGAGCGATATACGGTCTGATCAATACGTTTCACTCTAGTTGCAATATTGATTAACAGCTCTTTGCACACTGGTCCGAGTCATGGTGGATTTAAATGGCCGGATCAAGAACATATCAGATGCAGAATTCCCAAAGAACGTTTCATGTTTATCATTCCAATTTGGGCATATGGCCAATACATCATCCTCTCCATCAGCTCCACTGACCATACAGGACACTCTGTAGGTGTACAGGTCCAGACTGTAGTCCATCTGTTTCTCTGTGTACTGTATTACCCTGTTCTTCAATGGTCAGGACCCCCACAGGACCACCACAGAGCAGGTATGATGTGGGTGGTGGATCATTCTCAGCACTGCAGTGACACTGACGTGGTGGTGGTGTGTTAGTGTGTGTGGTGCTGATGTGAGTGGATCAGACACAGCAGTGCTGCTGGAGTGCTGAGACACTGTGTCCACTCACTGTCCACTCTATTAGACACTCCTACCTTGCTGCTCCACCTTGTAGATGGACAGTCAGAGACGATAGCTCATCTGCTGCTGCACAGTGCAGTGTTGGTCATCCTCTGGTCCTTCATCAGAGGTTACAGGATGCTGCCCACATGATGCTGTCACCAGGACGCTGCCCACAGGACGCCGCCCACAGGACGCTGCCCACAAGATGTCGTTGTGCTGAATAGCTCTGGTTGGTGGACGATTCTCCATCCAGCGGTGACACTAAGATGTTCAGCAGCACTGCTGTGTCTGATCCACTCACACCAGCACCACACACACTAACACACCACCACCACGTCAGTGTCCCTGCAGTGCTGAGAATGATCCACCACCTACATCATACCTGCTCAACTATTTCACCTAAAACACCCTGCGTGTATCCCTCCACTATGAAAGGAGCCAAAACCACCATAAGACAGAATCTCAGGGGGCGTATTTATAATCATCTGATGTAGTAACTTTCCGTGAGGGAGCTTTTAGAGGTGGACGTCTGGTTACCTTCACCACCACTGTGAACAGTGCTGACTCTCTAGAACAGAGGGTTTCACGCCGAACCACTCAGAGTGGCATAGTTTGCATCTTGACTGTTTAATTATGTGGAATTTGTGAAAGCTCAGTGGAGCTCCGCTTTAATTAACATGCCCTTTATCTGCTGTACGTCATGTGGAGCCGTTTTAGAAGCCATTCATTGAAAGCGTCTGTAGTTGCTCTTCTGCTGGCATTGTCATATCAGCCCAGGCTCGTTCCTACAGAGCACAGAAAGTATTACACGTATTTAAAGGGATTTAATTGCTTGCTATATTGCAGTATTGATACGTTGTGCATCTCTGTCCCATATGCCCTGCAACACCCCTAAACACCGCTCGCTGTGGCTAAACGAAGAACAGCGCATGCACTTCCCATAGTGCTGCATTAACAGCTACAGTAACACCTGAAGAAGAGCTACTGTGCAGCTTGAGATAGGGTGTTGCTGAAAATGAATGTGTCTCTATAGTAGGAACGAGGGATGAAAAAAGCAGACGAGTGCGGGTCAGACCAACATTAAATTTGTGCTGTGGGGTCTGCCGTGAGATAGTGTATGTGAAACGGTGTCTGTTGCTTGAGCAGAAGTACAGTAGATGTGCAAAACTGCAGAAACAGGTGGACAAAAAAACACTCTCGAAGAAGAAGGAGGCGAAAGAGGAAGAAGAAAAGGAACAAAATGGAAGAGGATGAAGACAAAGAAGATGAAAAAGGAAGAAGAAGGAGAAGAAAGAAGAAGAAGATAAAAGGAAGAAGAAGATGGAAGAAGATAAAAAAAGGTGAATGATGAGGAAGAAGACGATGAAAGGAACACGAAGAAGAAGAAGGAGAAGGTGAATAAGAGGTCCTCCTCTTATTCAAGAAGATGAAAGATGGAAGAAGATGAAAGAGGAAGAAGAAGAGGAACAAAATGGAAGAGGATGAAGACAAAGAAGATGAAAGAGGAGGAAGAAGATGGAGGAGGAAGAAGACAACGAAGATGAAAGAGGAGGAAGAAGATGGAAGAGTAAGATGAAAGCGGAAGAAGATGACAAAGGAAGAAGATGAAGATGAAACAAGAAGAAAAAGATGACAGAGGAAGAAGACAAAGAAGATGAAAGAGGAGGAAGAAGATGGAGGAGGAAGAAGACAACGAAGATGGAAGAGGAGGAAAAAGATGAATGGAAAAAGAAGAGAAATAAGATAAAAGAGGAGAAGAAGATGAAGGAAGAAGAAGATGAAAGAGGAGGAAAAAGATGAATAAGGAGGAAGAAGATGATGAAAGGAAATCAAAGAAGAGTAAGAAGATGAAAGAGAAAGAAGAAGATGAAAGAAGAAGAGAAAGAAGATGTAAGAAGACAAAGATGACAGAGGAAGAAGAGGAAAAGGAAAAAGTATGAATGAGGAAGATGAAGATGAAAGAGTATGGAGATGAAGTGCTGAGCATTGTCCAATCACTGTCGAACATTCACAGAGTGGACCCCGTATGAGGAAATGTATCCGCATCATGATTTAGTCAGTGCTAACCCATCAGGCCTAACTGCAGGGGAGCTCCACCCATTCTTCTAAACCTCACCCTCATTAAATCACTGGACAAACTTAGAGTCAGAGCTGTTCCCCGTGGTGGTGAAGGTAACCAGACGTCCCCTCTAAAAGCTCCCTCACAGAGAGTTCCTACACGCTGGCATCGGAGACGCTGTTTGTGATTTCAGCCTTAAGATTTATGAGTGTTTATGACAAAGGCATCGCCAAGGGGTAGTCAGCACCACCCTGTGAAGTATGGCCGCCCCGGCAAGACAGACAGAGTCAGCCGTCATCCGTACAGCATCAGCTGCACTCAGTGGTGGAGATGTGTAGCAGGGTAGTCACCAATCAGGTATGAGAGTCTGATGATGCTGGATCTAGTAATGAGCATATTTTACCGTGATTGGCTCATTTATTCGGTAGACAGGTGAGTGAATGTGCACCGGGACCTTTCAGCAGCGCCGCTCTGCACTAAATCTCAATGTCAAGGCATGGAAGCAAGCGGTTAACCATTTCAGGACAACCTGGAGAAGCCTATTAAAATAATATACCTGATAATAGTAGCCATGGGTTAATTAGCATGCAGAATTAGCATACGAGGAAAACAACTGAATAATCAATAAGGAAATAATGAACTCATTCGGAATAGTTGTGCACGTGACCCAGAAGGATAAGCAGTATAGGTGATGAATGAGTGAATGAATGAACATCACATGACCAACCCATGAAGTGTTGTGCTAAAGGGATGGTGGAGGTTAAGGTGGTTAGTCGGCCTACCCTGTGGACAGTGCTTTAAGGAAAGGCTAATACACTAGCTCACTGAGGTCAAATCTAAAAGAGCATCCATCATGGGGAAGCTAAGGGTGATGTAAATGCCCATGTCTGGGGCCAAACGTGCCCACAGCCCCCATAACAAATAAGATTCACAGAACCTGAAACATCAGTGAGGGTTAAAAAGGGTTCGGTTCCTTCCACACGGATCTGCTTGTTAACACGTCCGGGTCTGAGCCTGTACTGAGCCGCCTGAGGCGCCGTCTTTCCAGGAGGCCGCCGTTCTGTTTGCTGATGTTTGAGTCTAAAAAAACAACAACTCCATTATCGTTCTAGCTCTGGATAAGCTGAGTTAGACCTATAAAGAACACCACAGTTTAGAACCAGAGAGCTCTAATGTTGGCTAGCTAGCACTAGCGCCCACTGGACCAAAGCTAAATGGGTAATTTGTTTCTTTCTATGAACCCACATCATCATTCTCTGGTCGTGAGCTGTTTATATGTGCAGCTCAGCTACAGCAAACTCAACCTGAGCTAGCTAGCCAATCTGACAAGCAAAACCTGAAGATGTGGCTTCTTAGCGAGAAGCACCTTCTAAAACCTACAGAACATATGAAGGGTCTCCGCAAAAAGCCAGCTTCGGCCAGAGCGTGCTAACGTTAGCTAGGTTTGCTAGCTTTCCTTCACTGGTAAAGGACCGTAACTCACCTTACAAAAGTATTTACCCTCAAATCTAATTACATATAGAGATAATCTACATTCTGGACCGAGACTCTTAATCAGCTCCATTAGCTAGAACCAAGCTCTGTCCAACGTGTCAAAACAAAGTGACAGCTGTATCCTGATTAGTTTGATCATTTCAGAACACTACTTACAGTACACTAACACTACACTTACTGAGTTACCGTACACCGACACGCTACTTACAGCACACTAACACATTACACTTACTGAGTTACTGTACACAGACACACTACTTACAGTAGACTAACACATTACACTTACTGAGTTACTGTACACCAACACACTACTTACAGCACACTAACACATTACACTTACTGAGTTACCGTACACCGACACGCTACTTACACCACACTAACACATTACACTTACTGAGTTACTGTACACCAACACACTACTTACAGCACACTAACACATTACACTTACTGAGTTACTGTACACCAACAAGCTACTTACAGCACACTAACACATTACACTTACTGAGTTTCCGTACACCAACACGCTACTTACAGCACACTAACGCATTACACTTACCGAGTTACCGTACACCAACACACTACTTACAGCACACTAACACATTACACTTACCGAGTTACCGTACACCAACACACTACTTACAGCACACTAACGCATTACACTTACCGAGTTACCGTACACCGACACGCTACTTACAGCACACTAACGCATTACACTTACTGAGTTACTGTACACCGACACGCTACTTACAGCACACTAACGCATTACACTTACTGAGTTACTGTACACCGACACGCTACTTACAGCACACTAACGCATTACACTTACTGAGTTACTGTACACCGACACGCTACTTACAGCACACTAACGCATTACACTTACTGAGTTACTGTACACCGACACACTACTTACAGTACACTAACACATTACACTTACTGACACACTACTTACAGTACACCCACACACTACTTACAGCACACTAACACATTACACTTACTGAGTTACTGTACACCAACACACTACTTACAGTACACTAACACATTACACTTACTGAGTTACTGTACACCCACACACTACTTACAGCACACTAACGCATTACACTTACTGAGTTACTGTACACCAACACACTACTTACAGCACACTAACACATCACACTTACTGAGTTACTGTACACCAACACGCTACTTACAGCACACTAACACATTACACTTACTGAGTTACTGTACACCAACACGCTACTTACAGCACACTAACACATTACACTTACTGAGTTACTGTACACCAACACACTACTTACAGCACACTAACACATTACACTTACTGAGTTACTGTACACCAACACACTACTTACAGTACACTAACACATTACACTTACTCAGTTACTGTACACCCACACACTACTTACAGTACACTAACACATTACACTTACTGAACTCCTGTCCAGTACAATCAGGAACTAGCATAATCAGTTTGCTACAGCGCCACCCTGAGGCAGAGCAGGGCTGTAGCTCTAGTTAGCTATGTATACCATGGGCAGAAGCTGACAGATTAGTGGTTAGCAGCTAAACAATGATCATCATCATAACAGGTTTATTTTTAGGTTTATTCTTCGATGTTTTGAGAGGTTAACTCGGTGGTCCTGGACCCCAGGGTCTGCCGGCATGAGTCTCCTAATGATCTCCCACCAAGCACTCCTGAATTTTATTCAGAAATTCTGGTGTAATTCTCCCTCAATCAAACACGTCCCATCAGGAGGAGTAGGCATGGGTAAAGTCCAGTGGGACTAGGGGGCAAGGAGGCGGACGGGGTGGTGGGGGTGATGGGTCGGTCTCGTCTCCTCTCCTCTATTCGAAAGCTCCATTTCATTTTAATAGCGCGCTTAGATAGTCTCACTCTTATTCTCCTCTCCATCCTCCATGCATCCTCCTCCTTCTTCCTGTGCTGACTTTAGATTCTCACGACGTCAGTTTCCAACCTCCCCACCCCCCAACAACACCAGCACCACCCCCCCATCTCCCTTCTAAACCACCCCCAGTCTTGTCTTGCAGGTGTCACTCTTCATTCTGCCCGGTAGGCGGTTCCTAACGGCTTCTTCCGTCCTCCTCCGAGTGAAGCTCAGCGGTTTACTCACGTTTGATTATTAGCATTATTAATATTATTGTTCTTTATTCCATATTATTATAATTATTATTATTATTATTATTATTAGTGTCCCCATTATTATTATTATTATTATTATTATTATTATTATTATTATTATTAGTGTTCCTATTATTATTATTATTATTATTATTATTAGTGTCCCTATTATTATTATTATTATTATTAGTGTTCCTATTATTATTATTATTCCTATTTTATTTATTTATTTATTATTCCAAGTATTTTTTCCCCTAAAAAAACGGGAGCTTTCTCTCCCACACCCCCCTCTCCTCCTCTCCCTCCTCTCCCTCCTCTCCCTTTTCTTTCCCTCCCCTCCTCCTCTTCCTTCCATATACCCGCACGCACGCGCTCATACGCGCGCACACACACACACACACGCACGCACGCGCGCGCGCGCACAATGTCCACAGTGTCTACGCGTTCCTACGTCGCCCGGCCGCTCTCCTGTCTTTGATTTTTATGATTTGGTTTTTTTTATTTGGATAATATTAGTAATAATAATCAGAATATTAATCAAATTAATAAACCCGCGCGTCGTTTTTTCACACCTCTTTCAGTCGGAGGAGCGTCGCCGCCAACTTTCCCGTCAGCCCCTCTCAGAAGTCATGGATGTATCATGGCTCGGCTCGGCTCGGCTCCGCGCTCTGTGGATTCTCCGGCTCCTCTGGATCCTCTCCGCCGCCTCCTCCCCGGCCGCCGCGCTGGGCTCCATGCTCGACTGCCCGCCGACCTGCAGCTGCTCGCCCACCGAGATCCACTGCAATAAGTCGGACAGCGGCAGCTTCTTCCCGCTGCTGGCGCTGCATGACACCGGGGGGAGCAACGGCAGCAGCGGCGGCGACATCGAGGACCTGTTCAAGAACATCACGTCCATGTGAGTGCGGCAGTCTCTCTCTCTGCTCTCCCCGCGTTCCCCTCGCGTTCCCCCGCGTTCCCCTCCCGTTCCCCTCCACCCCTCATTCCTCTTCCTCCGTTCTGCGCTCACTTGAGGCTGAAGTTGCCCGTTCCACCTTAAATCCGGTGCAACTGCTGCACCATTTAAGGTGGAACGCAACCTGAAGCCCTCACCCCTCAGCATGTTGGTCTCAGCAGTTCAGTAAGCCTCTAGTAGGAAGGATTCCAGAGAAAGGAGGCTCGGAGTTGATCCGTCTCCCTTAGGTGGAGAGGAGCTGCTCCTCAAGCCTCTGTCTGTGTTTGGGAAGCAGCCGCAGCCTTAAAGGCGGTGTAGCATCCCCAGAAAGGAGCCAGCCTGCTCCTCATCCCTGCCTTAGGTGGAGTTTCGACACGGCAACCCCGTTTACACTGGACGCCCAGTCACATCAGCTCGTGTGAGGTGGTGCCGTCCACTCTGGTGTCCATCTCACTCCATTCAACAGCAGCAGGTTTGTCTTAGACACACGGACACGGTGATGTGCCGGTGATGCTGGGTACATGTGCTTGAACATGAGATCACCAGAGCCGTGTGAACGTTCATCCAGCGGAAACGTCAATGTCTTGTTTCCAGTCTGCAACAAGTCTCCATCAGAGGAGGGGGCCAGGAAGCAGCGGGCTGTAGGCTGTCTGCCGTGTCTACAGGCGGCCGCCTCGCTCTGCGTGCGCTCCCTCTCTCTCTCTCTTTCTCCTGGAGCTCCTCAGAAAGGGAAAGATGCGCTCCCAATTTGGTACACGACTGATCAGAGCAGCGTTCTCAGCAAACCCGCCTGCTAAGTTGTCACTGAGGGGCCGCTCACGTTGTTGGTGGAGGCTGCGAGAGAGTACAAAAGCAATTACTGTACCAGGGGAGACCTCCTTCGGGGGGCTGTCAGGGGCGGATGTGCCTGCTGCCTGCTGAGCCTTAGCGGTGTAACAGGGGTCCACCTGTCGCGCCTGCCGCTTGGTGCAGCGGGGTGCTTAGCTGAAGCTAAAGAGGACCCGTCCCTGTCGTATGGAGAGGACGAGGAAATGTGGAAACAGTCTGCTTGGGAGTGTAATCAAGTAGGGCCGGAAATATTAGATATCTGGATATGAGAGTTTGGGATTGGGATGTATCGATTCTTATAAAGACAGTATTGATTATTAATTGATAGCTTAATGGAATGGTTGGTGGCCGACAAGTGGTTCATTTAGAGTTGTGTTTGAACCCCTGACCACTAGATGGCGGTGTTGCAGTCGATCTACAGCCTTTCGACTCTTCCACTCCAACGAGAACAAGTAGCGTAGGGGCGCACTGCTAACGTTAGCATTAGCACACGTTTAAAAAAATTGTGGTATATTGGTTCCTGGATCATGATCCGTATCGTATCGCCCGGTTCTTGCAGATACACGATCCTGTAATGAGAGCCCAGCTTGTGGAGCCTTACAGTGAGGATATGCATAACCGCCAGACCAGCGGAAGTTAATAATCTGCTTTAAAAAAAAAAAGGAGCAGCGTAAAATATATCTCAAATATCAGATATCATGATTATTATGGTTTGGGTATCAATACACACAGTATTGATGATTAATTAATAATTATTGTAAAGGCTGGTGCAGGCAGTGGTTCATTTAGAGTTGTGTTTGAACCCCTGACCACTAGAGGGCAGTGTATACAGCCATTAGACTCCTTCACTCTAGTGTGTACAAGTAGCGTAAGGGTACAACGCTAACGTTAGCGTAAGCCAGTCTTTGCAAATGGCAGGTTTAGTATATTGAGTTTATATGACGTCGTAACTTCTGGATCGTGATACGTATCATATCTCCCGGTTCTTACTGATGAACGTAAAATGATCTAAAATATTGGATGTTGTGATATTACTGTTTGTGATACTGTATCGATCCTCAAACACACAGTATTGGTTTATTAATTTACAGATTAATGTAAAGACTGGTGCAGACAGTGATTCATTTAGAGTTCTGTTTAAACGCCCGACCACTAGATGGCAGTGTTGCAGTCTATCTACAGCCATTAGACTCTCCCACTCCAATATAAACAAGTAGCTTAAGGACGCGCTGCTAAGGTTCGGGTTATATTCAATATTATGAATATATGAATGATATCGTAACTCCGGGATCGTGATACGTATCGTATCGTCCGGTTCTTACTGATACACATGTGATGATAAGTATGAAGTAGGGGTGTAACGTATCTAACGTATCGGATATCGTGATATAATGGTTTGTGCTACTGTATGGTTTCTCAAAAACACATAATTCATAATTCATAGTTCATTATGGGAAATTGATTGGTGGCATGCAGTGGTTCACTTAGCAGAGTGTTTGAACTCCCGACCACTAGATGGCAGTGTTGCAGCCATTGGACTCTTCCACTCCAAAGCAGAGAAGTAGCTTAGGGGTGCATTGCTGACATTAGCATTAGCCTACGCATATGGTGTTGTTTTTTTATGCTGTGGCGGTTATACTAAGTATCGGTAGGCCCTGAATCATAACTACCCGTATCGCGATACTTATCATATCGCCTGGTTCCTGCCTATACGCAGCCCTGTGATAAGGGCACTGCTATACTGGCACAGCTTGCAGGAAAGAATGTGAACTGTGCATACAGACTATGTGCCTAAATGAAAAGCAAAGCCCCCATCCCCCTGTTCTGCATGTCCTGTTTACGGCGTGTCGGTTTGATATGGTATGCCAGAGATATGTCCCCTCTATCTGCGTGTCACGGGCGTCAGCAGCCGGCCAGCTGAATGCTGTTTCTAAGTAAACTGCTCAGCGCAGGTCACAGGTGACTTTGGTCACATGACGTGAGGCGTGTCATGGGAGCGTATTTCTGAGCTCGTGATGCTGCGTATGATGAAAGATTTGAATTATGGCCTGTTTAAATTACTGACATGTATATGAAGTCTGCCTTGTGGATTTATGGAGTAGTGAGCCAGACAGCGCAGATACACGGTGTTTCTGTTTGAATCAAAGATATTTATAGCCCAGTTATTTTTATTATGGCACTTAAGACGTTAAAAAATACGTGTAAATGAAAAAAAACAAAAAAAACGGGTGATTGAATCCATTCTAATCATTTCTCATTAAACATAAAGCTCAAATACGGATTAATAAGTCTATATGAAAACTGCAGGTCTGAGAGTGTTGAATAAATCAGCGCCATCGCCCGTCTCCGTCCGGGTCATGGCCCGCTCGTTAGGCTGCTGTATTTCCATATAATAACGAAACCGTAAACACCTGCTTTAGATTTCTCCATATCAGTGGGTTTGTGTGCGTCTCTAGTCCAGACGGGGTTTGTTTCTCTCTACGCGGCTGTTCTCCCGCTGGCTAGAGGATGTGATCCGGCTGCACATGAGGATGCTGGTCGTTCCTGAATGCCAGATGGTCCTACTCGAAGATGAAATCCAGTTATAGTTTCTAGACTATAGCTTATGTATGTTCGGACCTTCTTGACTGCCTGGCTTGACTAATCCCAGTTGACTGACGGCGCTCCGATTGGCTTCCAGGGGGGCAGCACCTATAGCATGGGCTCTGGTCCTCCGTACTCGGATTTCAGGCCTGCCTATCGCCGCTGTTTATTAGCAACAGTGTCATTTTAAGCTCTAGCAGTTTTCAGGGCTTTCTGAGAATTGCAAGGCGGCCGCCTCCATCAAATTCCGTGCCGCCTGCAGCTCCTGACAGAAAATCATGGAAAACAGTGTTTTCCGGCCAGCTCGGAACTGAGCAGATTTCTGTCACTTGTTGCTGCAGTTTGTCATTACACCAAGTGGGGGCGCTGTATCCTAACCAGCACAGTGCACGTGTCAGGCACAGTAGAACACAAAGCCATCGGCACTTTAGCACAGTTCGGAGTTGGAATAACTTGGAGTATGGTAAACAGTGTGGGACTGACATATATGCGTGCTGCGGGTGTGTATTCCGAATCAGGTGTCCGGTTCCGGGCGGGTAGCGGTGGTGAACTTTGTGAATGAAAGACTTTTACACCTGCGCTGTACGAGGGTCCCTGTGGACTGTAACTGTAAACACCAGCTAATATTACCTGTGGTTCCAGGTTAGTTAACCGTGTGAACGAACACGGTGCTCGTACGTGGTGTGTAGCTTAATGTTCTTATGTAATTATTAGAACTCCTAAACACCTGGGCTGTGAAATGTTTTGATTGAAGCAGATGTAGGCAGGTGCACATGTTCAGGATGGGTCACTTTGAGGCAGCAAAATCTAAGGTGTCTAAAAATAAATAAATAAATAAATTCCGAAAACAAAATTACAAATATAAAATCAAATTTACAACCAAAAAATCACATTCAAAAAAAAAAAATTACAAGGAAAAAGGAATTTTACAGGACGAGAAACACGTTTACCAGTACCGAAACAAGTTTACACACTGCAGAAAGGGCGGGTCTAACACACAGGAAGTGCTTGTTTCGGACCCTTAAACCAACGGCTCGTTAAACCACACGTTTGTTTTTCCTGTCTTTAGAGACCTGTTTTAAAAAAAACGACGGAAGAAGGTAACGGAAAACAAATGCGTGCTAGCGGCTTAAAAATGGACAGAACATGTTTTTTTGCCATTACCATCCCAAACTCCACCCACTCTACCATGCCAAACAGTTTGATTGACAAGGGTCCGCAACAAGCACTTCCTGTGTGTTAGATCCACCCTCTCCCTCAGAGTTCCCAGTTTGTAAAAGTGTTTCGGTACTTGTAAATATGTTTTTTGTTTTTCTAATTTTGTCTTCATTTTTTTTTTTCGTTTGTAAATTTGATTTTGTTTTTGTAATTTTGTTTTCTTGAATGTATTTTTTTTTATTTCTGTTTATTTTTATAATTTTATCTCTGAGTGTTAATTTGTTTTGCACTTCTGGGCAACCAGAAAAAACCCAGAGACCAATATAACAAATACATCTGGCTGCGGCGTGTACCGTATTCTGGGTTCTTCAGATTAAGTAGCAGGTGCAGAACCGTGTAAGGTTCCCATGAGTGGCATTTTACCAGAAGCAGATTTGGATAGTAATGTGGTAGATATGTCACGTGGTGGTAAATCATGCTCCGGTTCAACATGCTTCCTTTTCTGAGCGAAGAAGCTAAACCGGGCCTGGTTAATGCGGTTTGCAGTGCGCGGTGAGAGTCATGGTATTCCTCATATTCTGTTCTAACTAAGATCTGATTTAGCTCCCGGCCCAGTGCGTTTGATTGGAGCCAGTTTGGTACAGTAGCTTTAGTTCAAAAGCGGTGTTGAGCTCTGCCGTGCTCCAAAGGACCGCACCCTGGTGCTCTTGAAAACGGTGGTCTGGGGTTCCTGCGGCGCTGTGCATGTGGAAGCCGTCTGTGAAGATGATTGGTTCATTTTGGCTTTTTGGGTTATTATAAAGCATCTAGAATGTAATCACAGCACCGTTTAAGGTGGAACCGGACCGACGGCACGCGGGTGAACGTGCTAATGAGAAAGTGTTTCCAGCATTAGGAGAGTAGTGAGGAGGTTCTGATGGATGGGCGAATCAGCGGGGCTGAATTACCATTAAAACACAATAACACTGTACTAAAGATATCAGTGTGCTGGGTAGCACCACTCGATGGGTAGAGAAAATATCTAGAACACCGGTGCAGGGTTACCATTCTGAGTTGTGAGAAGTTGAGAACTCAAATGTAAAAAGCCACCCAAACATGTCACATGTGGAATCTCCCCACCCCGGCGCCACACACAGGGACCTGTGGCGTTTTGTAACGTGGCGGCTTCGACTCTCGTGTGTGTGCTGAGAACGTTGTGCTGGACTGCATGGCTGGAACCTTCACATACGGGAAGAGATCCTTGTGCAGGGGAATGTCGTGTATCTGATATGATAGAAAATTAGTAAACGGGTGAAGCTACCGTTTAACAAACCCAGGCCCAGGAAAGTGATGCATGGAAATCCGTAAAGAGTCCATGGAAATCCGTCACCAAAGACACCACTGCAGTCTTTGGTGACGGTGACGTGGTGTTAAGGACAGGCGTGGTAACGGTCTGTGTGCATGTAGTCCTGCGTGGTGCAGCCGTCTGCCGATGGTGCTGCACTAACAGGAGGACTCATGGAGGACACCACTGCTCGCTGGATGTCTGGAATGGTGGCTGTCGGGTCAGTCAGGTATAGAGATAAGACCCGTCGTTGAATTTGTTGCATGTCTCATGATGCCAAACCCACCCACCAAGTTTCATTCCTGTTGGTTGATTCGGTCTGGGTACAGCTGTTGGTGCAGCTGTTCTTTGGACGATGAGTGTACGGTGTTGGTACCACCAAATTGTCCATCTTGATCTTATGACCACTCAGCTAAAGTGACCTTGTATTGGAAAGTAAGGCACACCCAAACTCTCCGCACACCGAATCCGGACTGGCGCTGGAGCCGCTGCACGCTAGCCGTTTAATTAATCTGGGGTGCCCCCTGTGATCTGCTAATGTGCTTGATTCATCAGGGTAAGTTATTATCAAAGCAACAGTAATGTATTTATCATCAAAGGCACCGTGCAGCGTGTTTAGATCGCTGACAAATCGCTCCTGGAGTTGGTCCTTCGTTCGAGGGCCAGCAGTGAGTGGCAAATCTAACACTAATTCACCTTTCGCCGCGCGGATGCAGCGAAATACAGCATGGCAGTGTTCAGACGAGCGCTGCCCGGCACTGGCGCTGCTGCAGCCAGAAAGGCTCAGGAGAAATCACCACATGCTTCCAGCAGCCTATTCACCAGCCTGTGAATATAAATGTGTCAGAATGAACAGTGGAGAAGTTTTGTAGGTCACCTCTGGAAAGAAAATGAAGAAACAGAGTGGTCGCTGTCTCCTGGCGGGTTCGGGATGGAGCTCAGCCGACCATCCTTTCAGCACTCTGGACAGTTCCATACATAGACTGTGTGCTGCACTACACTGCCAGAAGTATTCGCTCGTCTGCCTGCACACGTATATGAACTTGAGTGACGTCTCGTTCTTAATCCATAGGGTTTAATATGATGCTCCACCTTTACAGGTATAACAGTTTCAACTCTTCTGGGAATTCTTTCCACAGGGTTAGGAATGTGTGTATGGGAGTTTCTGACCATTCTTCCGGAAGCACATTGGTGAGATCAGACACTAATGTTGGACGAGAAGGCCTGGCTCTCAGTCTCCGCTCTAATCCATCCCAAAGGTGTTCTATCGGGTGGAGGTCAGGACTCTGTGCAGGCCAGTCCAGTTCCTCCACACCAGCCTCCTTCATCCATGTCTTTATGGAGCTTGCTCCGTGCACTGGTGTGCGGTCATGTTGGAACAGGAAGGGGCCGTCCCCAAACTGTCCCACAAAATTGGGAGCATGGAATGGTCCAGAGTCTCTTGGTCTGCTGAAGCATTAAGAGTTCCTCTCACTGGAACTAAGGGGCGGAGCCTAACTCCTGAACACCACCCCCACACCATAATCCCCCCTCCACCAAACTTTACACTCGGCACAGTGCAGTCAGACCAGTACAGTTCTCCTGGTACCGCCAAACCCAGACTCGTCCATCGAACTGCCAGACGGAGAAGCATGATTGGTCACTCCAGAGAACACACCTCCACTGCTCTAGAGTCCAGGGGCGGAGCTTTACACCACTGCACTCCACGCTCTGCACTGCGCTTGGTGATGTGAGGCTTGGGTGCAGCTGCTCGCCATGGAAACCCATTCCATGAAGCTCTACACACTGTTCCTGAGCTGACACATGAAGGTTGGAGGTCTGTAGTGATGGACTCTATAGGAAGTTGGTGACCTCTGTGACCTATGACCCTCAGCATCCGCTGACCCCGCTCTGTCATTGTACGTGGTCTAACACTCCGTGGCTGAGCTGCTGTCGTTCCCAATCACTCCCACTGTGTTCTAATCCCACTGACAGTGGACTGTGGAATATTTAGTAGGAGGGAATTTCACTACTGGACTTGTAGCACAGGTGGATCCTATCACGGTACCATGCTGGAGTTCACTGAGCTCCTGAGAGCGACCCATTCTCTCACTAACGTCTGTAGGAGCAGTCTGCATGACTAGGTGTTCAGTTTTATACACCTGTGCCCATGGAAGTGACTGGATCACCTGAATTGATTGATCTGAATGGGGGAGTGAATACTTTTGTCTATACAGTATAGGTCAGTGATGTAAACAGCAGGTTCCAGTGAGAGTAATGCAGTGTATCTGGGCTGCCGTCCTGGATTTGAAGGAGAGGGGTCTGTTGGAATTGTGGAGGCTGTCGTTTTGGCACGTCTGCGTGAAACTGTACACAACAGCAGGTGGGTTGCGAAACAACCCGTAAAATATCAGCGGAGAGATCCGTTACGCTGATTCTACAGGCTCGCTAATTCATGTGTTAATTACTTTTTGGTCCTGTGTTCAGGCACAGAGACGTGCCAAGAAGAGGAATGTCTGAATACATTAGTGGATTGTTCATTGCTGTCGATGCTTGACTGACAGGTGACATACCTCTGTCTGGACTGTCACTGTATTTCCCATTTGTGGTTACCAGTGGTAACCTCCCTCCTCTTATTCCTCACACCACGAGGCTTTTCCTGTTATCATGGACCGCTAAGGTTCCACATCCAGCTCTGTTTATGCATTAAAGGAGCGGTGTGCGATTCCTAGAGGGTGGGATATGTTAGAAAACATTGTCATGTCTGACACACACAGTGGCTGTAGAGAGAGACTCCCATGTTTCAGTGTTGAAGCTGAAGCTCGATTAAGGTGGAGGCACTGAAGGTCCACATCCAGAACTGTTTTACGTGGTGCAGCCGTCCACCAATGGTGCTAGCACAAACAGGATCACTCATGGAGGGCATCAGAGCCACGCAGGACTACATGCACACAGACCGGTCCTTAACACCACGTCACCGTCACCAAAGACTGCAGTGGTGTCGTACCAGACTGTCATGGAGTGACTCAGAATGGCAGCGGGTCATCTTCAGTGACGAGTCCCACTTTAGTCTTGGTGGAGACGCCCAACGAATCCGTGTGTGGAGGCACCGTGGTCAGCACCAAGATGAACGGTTTACTGTCCCACGTCCAGAAGCTCTGGTGTCCCTCCACCTCCACCCCTACCGCACCATCTGCAGGAACTGTGTGAGGATGTTGAAGCTGCATGGGATGGATTATCACAGGACACCATTAGGAACCTCTACAGCTCCATACCGAGACGTCTGGCGTGTTGGGTTAGCAAACACAGCGGCCCGACGCCATACTGAGAGACAGACTTCTGTATGTGTAGCTCAATAAATATTGATCATATCAGTCTAAATTTATCATCAGTTATTGATCCTTTTTTATTGATTGTGCAGCTACTGCTTAGAGACATCTAGGTGACTGTGGAGTTCCAGTGTTTGTTAGCAACATTAGCCTGACAGCTTCGGCTCTAAACTCCACCTGAGGGAAGCGGAAAACTCGGTACACTGAGTTGTCAGTCTAGACGAGCATTAAAACTGCGTTCCTCAATCAGTCTCCGAGAGAAAGCCCGGGGCGTCCACAGCTGCGGGTGATTCTGCATGTAGACGTGCGTATTCTGTGTTTTATAAGCGCATCGTCAAGTTTGCATGAGGCCGTCTTTGTGCTAACTAGGTCAGGGCCGCCATCTGAGAATTAGGAGGAGCGCCGGGGCTCGACTCCGGCGAGCGGAGCAGCAGAGAAAAAGGGGAACTGCCCATGTGCCTGACCCTGCGTCTCCCACGCATCGCCGCACACGCTCTCGTGCACGCAGGCATCTGCAGAGCGCTGGCTGAAGTCGCCTCTTCCACGTAGACGCGAGATCAGCCTTGTACCAGTTCTTTCATCACGGTAGAGATGACGCGGGTCCTAGGTCAGAATGAAAGACCTTCTATGGGCCATCTGCGGCGGCGCCACTGTTACCCAGGAATATAAATGAAGCACCTTCTTAGCCAACAATCAAAAGACACATTGATAACCTGTGTGGAGGCGAAGAAACGCACCATCCGAGGAGGACTGATCAGAGGGAGCGAGGCTCGGGATGCGCTGCTGCTTCTTTTGAAGTTAGGTGATTGTGTTCCGTGCCGCTAATAAGGAATCCTCCGGAATGATAAATACCAGTATGAGGAGGAGGCTGGAGAATTCTAGCCACGGAGGCTGGTTGTCCGGGTGATGGATGTAGTCCTAATGTTCTTTGACACTGTATTTGTGTTTATAGGCTACATTAATATACTTGATTAGTTCGTACGATGGGTGGGAGTGGATCACAGACAATAACAACTCACGATTCCTGAAAGCCGACCAATAAAAATGGAACGTTTAGCGGATTTTTCAGCCTAATAGCTTTCAGCTGCGCGTGCAGCGCTGGGTTAATTATGACAGACTGTCACTCGGAAGTATTTTTTTAATGCTTGGATATATGGTTGGGTATCTAAATCCGATTCTGCTAGTCAGTTCTGGTTGTTGGCGCTTTCCGGTTCCAGTATGGTGATAAAAACGTTGGTTTGGGTGCCAGAGGCCTGGGTTTGATTCCCGGCTTGGGGTCCGGGTCCTTTCTCTGTGATGTCTCCGCATCAGTGGCCTTCCTCCAGGTGATCGGCTTCCTCCCACAGTCCACAGACATGCCGTCAGGTGACCTGGAGATGATATATTCCCCCCGACCACTGTGTGATGGCCTGCGATGGACTGGTGGCCCGTCTAGGGCGTTTCCTGCCTTCGGTCCAGTGCGCTCTGGGCTAGGCTCCCGCACCCCCTTAGCACCCAGGCTGAAGTTCTGGTTGTTGGCGTTTTCCGGTTCCAGTATGGTGATTAAAAACGTTGGTTTGGGTGCCAAAGGTCTAGGTTTGATTCCCGGCTTGGGGTCCGGGGTCCTTTCTCTGTGATGTCTCCGCATCAGTGGGTCTCCTCCAGGTGATCCGGCTTCCTCCCACAGTCCACAGACATGCAGTCAGGTGACCTGGAGATTATATATTGCCCCCGACCACTGTGTGATGGCCTGCGATGGACTGGTGGCCCGTCTAGGGCGTTTCCTGCCTTCGGCCCAGTGCGCCCTGGGCTAGGCTCCCGCACCCCCTTGGCACCCAGGCTGAAGTTCTGGTTGTTGCCGTTTTCCGGTTCCAGTATGGTGATAAAAACGTTGGTTTGGGTGCCAGAGGCCTGGGTTTGATTCCCAGCTTGGGGTCCGGGTCCTTTCTCTGTGATGTCTCTGCATCAGTGGCCTTCCTCCAGGTGATCCAGCTTCCTCCCACAGTCCACAGACATGCAGTCAGGTGACCTGGAGATGATATATCCCCCCCCCGACCACTGTGTGATGGCCTGCGATGGACTGGTGGCCCGTCTGGGGCGTTTCCTGCCTTCGGCCCAGTGCACTCTGGGATAGGCTCCAGCACCTCCTTGCCACCCAGGCGGATAGGCGGCTTGCGAAGCTGGAATTTCTCAGTTTTAGCTTCTCCATGAAGCATCATGATGGACAGAACAGACACTGGTAATGTTGTGATGCAAATTTAAAGGAGCGGTGTGTAACCTCTGGCGATGAGTCTGCAGAGTGCAACCGACTGAATGCACCTCTACCCGTCCCTTGCCGTGAACCTCCAGTGGCTGCCCAGACGTCCTTTCTCTTGACGGTGAGGATTCGGCTTCCCTCGCTTTTCCTTGAATTTTTTTCTTGAATTTCCCTCTGGGATCAATAAAGTATCTATCTATCTATCTATCTATCTATCTATCTATCTATCTTGTACCGAATCATGTGTCGTTCTATAAACATCTTGTTCTCGAATGTCTTACAACACAAAATGGTTCCCCGGCACCGACGTTCTAGCTACTGTTCAGCAGTTCTAGCTGCTATCGAGCAGTTCTGCCTGGGATTTTCATGTCCTTGTTTGTGTGTCTGGCCTGCGATGGACTGGTGGCCTGTTCCGGGTGTTACCTGCCTTTGACCCGATGAGTGCCGGGGTAGTCTCCAGCACCCCGCTAGCTCTTTCCACTAACACGGTGCCGGTGCTGAAATCTCAAGCTGCTCTGTGCATTTCCACCACTGGTTTACAGCCGGCGCAACTGGTACTTGTTTAGCCCCAGTGAACTCGCTGGTCCGGAACAGTGGAACTGGTGATGCAAGTGGCAAAAGGCAGTGGCGCCGTGGAGATGTTGATGCCGCCGTTTTCCAAAAAACTGGAGAACATGGAAAACAATGACCAGTGGGAAAGGGGGCACGTTCGATAGATCCCGGGTACCAGCACTAGCTCTGGCACAACCACAGGTGGAGGAGTGGGACCGGAATGATAACCGGCTGAGTGAGAGGATGAGTGAACTTTGTGGTTCATGGCCACGTCAGTTACAGCATAATCAACCGAGGGAGCCGCTGTTTAATGCGCCGTGCCCCAGTCTTGCAGACTTTTCCAGCCACCTCTGCTCCTGTTTGTGGTTCAGTACTTCCTGTCTCTTGTTTTGTCTGGCACTGAGTGTGCTGTCACTGTCAGGTAATGTTCCTGAGCAATGCTTGTCCAGCTGTCAAGGTGACTAACAGAACAGAGCTCTGAAATCGTGTTTGACCTTTCCACCTTGTGCCGAGCCGTGATCAGCTGGATGGCTGAAGTATGCCTGGAGAGCTCTCTGTAAATACAGCGCAGCAGTGCTGTATCAGTACACACCGGTTAGCTCTGCCTGAGAGAGGACGCACCCCTGGTACTGCAAATGCCGTCGCCGCTCCGTGATGCTCCTCTGATTTCTCCCTGGTTGGCATTCCCCTCAGTGCCAGGAAGGCGTATCACAGGCTGACTGTACTGGATGTTCTGGCGCTGTCTGTGGAGCTCGAACACTGTAGCGCAGGTGCCCCTGTTATCACCCTGCTCAAACGACACACTGGGAATATAAGCTAGCTGTAACGAAAGGAAGCTCCTCACTCGCTCAGGTACAGGCTCCTCATTGGAGAGGTATGTGTAGAGAAATCTTTAAAACTCGTTTGACTTTAAAATGAAATATTTTTTTCAATATTGTCGTTTGTTGACCCCGGTGCTAAGAGCTTGATAGATGTCGCCTCCAACAATGGCCGCCATTGCTTGGTTATGGATTGTGCCAGTCAATCAAATGAGAAATCACATTTCCATACCTGTCCTACCTGATACCATGCACAATGAGATGAGGTTTGTCCTCTGTTGGCACCCTTACTCGGTGAACGAAATGCTACCATGGTGGCGTCACAGTGTAGGAAGCCAACCAGTTGACCAACCAGACAGATCCAGAAAATATAAATGTGGTGTGTACTCGACGCGGTCTTGTGGCAAATCGTTACTAGAGAGAGAGAGAGAGAGAGAGAGAGAGAGAAGGTGAGACAGAGAAAGACGAGAGAGAGAGCGATAGAGAGATAGAAGGTGAGAAAGATGAGAGAGAGAGACAGACAGAGAAGGTGAGAAAGAAAGACGAGAGAGAGAGAGAGAGAGATAAGGTGAGACAGAGAAAGACAAGAGAAAGAGCGATAGAGAGATAGAAGGTGAGAAAGATGAGAGAGAGAGACAGAGAGAGAGAGAGAGAGAGAGAGACAGACAGAGAAGGTGAGAAAGAAAGACGAGAGAGAGAGAGACAGACAGAGAGACAGAGAAGGTGAGAAAGAGAAAGACAAGAGAGAGAGAAAGAGAGAGACAGACAGACAGATAAGGAGAGAAAGACAAGAGAGAGAGAGAGAAAGTGAGAGAAGGTGAGAAAGAGAAAGACGAGACAGAGAGAGAGAGACAGACAGACAGATAAGGAGAGAAAGACAAGAGAGAGAGAGAGAAAGTGAGAGAAGGTGAGAAAGAGAAAGACGAGACAGAGAGAGACAGACAGACAGACAGATAAGGTGAGAAAGAGAAAGACAAGAGAGAGAAGGTGAGAAAGAGAGAGAGACAGAGAGAGAGAGAGAGAGAGACAGACAGACAGATAAGGTGAGAAAGAGAAAGGAGAGAGAGAGAGAGAGAGAGAGAGAGAGAGAGAGAGAGAGAGAGAGATGTCTTGCCATGTTGGAGGTGCAGGGTTAGGGTTGGAGAAATCTTCTGCTGATGCTAGAGCGGAGCTTCTCAAACAAACTGTGTAAGTGATGCTGTGTCAGTCTGCTGTGGACGGTCCCAGACAGTTCTGAACAGTTCTCCAAAGTTCTAGAAACTTCTGGAGAGTTCTCACAGTTCCAGACGCTACCTGAAGTCTACTCAGCCCCGAATGCATCTGAGATGTTCTAGACATTAGAGACCTTTTCAGAACATCATTGTCCTGACCACAGAAGCAAAGTCAGTGGGTACCGATAGCCATTTCCTGGACATGTTAGAGCCGAGGAATAAAGAGAACGCGCCTAGAACCGGGAACAAGAGCAGAATGAACATTCGCAACATGGTGTAACTGATTGCTGTCAGGGTGTAAAGATTTCGGCGCTGTCTGTAGATGGGAGACGTGCCTGGCTACAGAGCGCTCCAGAAGGGCCGCTCCCTGGTGTTGGTCAATAAGAGGTGAGTAAAGGTGAAGCGATTCCGTCCTGTTAATAGCCCATTCTGATTCCAATTTCTCCACAGCCAAACTGACAAATGGGATTTACTGGCCAATCTTTATTAGCCGCTTCATCATCTGAAGCTCACAGTGCGTTGGCTAAACGGAACACGCTAGGACGTTTCCAGAACTTCCTGTTAGCCACAGCTGCTAATAAATACCCTTATTGGTCTTTAATGGATCAAACTGGCATTTTAAATCCCATAAAAGCAGAAATAACTCCGAAATAACCGACTCCAGGAAAGGACTACGCTGAAACTACGAGGCGCCTGGCTGCTGGCACCATGAGTCACGCGTGACACACTATGGCATATGGAGGAATGTGTGGCAGCAGCGTTCACAGCTCCAGTGCACTCACGTCATTCGGAGCACCGGGCAAAATTCAGGGGCCGTGTTTATTCTCCAGTAAGAGCGGCCCCGGTATTCCCCACGGGTTAGGAATTCGTAGGAGGTGATGGAGGTATAGGAGGGTAGGCTCATCAGACTGACATGTGTCTACGAACACGAATACCAGCTGGGATTGGATTGGGCATGGACTGGGTGTAGCCAAATCAGTGTTCAGACATTCCTACATCATGGAACTGGGCAGGTGGTCCAGATTTGGTGGATGCCTTCCCTGACGCAATCCCGAGGAGAATTCCCTGTAGGCTGGGATTGTATCCACTGCTGGTAGACCCGTACGACCGTACGCTTCCACACACCTGCAGATTCAGCTACTTCCTTCACACTATGGTCTTTGGCCACGCCCACATGCAGTCACTCCTTTTAGCCAATCATTAACATCTGCTCTGGAGCCATTTTCCACACATGGAACGAGACATTCCCTGCACTGTAGCACCTCCTCCCAATCTATGGATCCCGTCACTCACACCCGCAGGTATTTGTAGTATCTACATCAGCCTTGTACTGCGCCATCTGCAGGAGCCTGAAGGTACTACCACCTCAAACACACACGGTTACAGTGTCCTGATTATGGAACGCTACTACCCAGCCCGGAGCGGCAGGTGGAGGCTGAGCTGTAGTAATGACTGGGAATGTTCTGTAGCACAGGGATGTCTATTCCAATATCTCCTGAGGCAAAGTTGGCTTATACTTTTGACAGACATGAAGATTGAGTCAAGGGATAAGAACCTCGTACCGTGTTCAGTTCTCCACTCCAGCATCGTGGGGGTGATTCACAATGGCGTCCGTTTGAATCAGAGCTTTTCGCTCAGAGGGTCTTGATGTTTCTGAAGCCCTACAAGCCGATCTCCGAGTTGATGAGCCTGATTTGAGGTGTTACTGTGAGACCCAGCAGCAGGTATAGGTAGATGAGCGAGCGTGAAGGAGGTAGAGGCTTTCTGTTCTTCTTTTATTAATCTTTAATTAAACTCATGTCATGTATGCTGTCAGTTCTTTCCATTATTAGCACCAACGTTCAGTATTAACTCATTCACTCACTCCTCTCCACCTCCCTCTCTCCTCCAGCCAGTCACAGGCTGTCGCCGAGGCTTGGCGTGAGCGTGCTGTCGTGTGTGTCTCGGAGGAAGCGGTCGTAGTAGTGGGGACAGTTTAGCGGGACTTGGGGGGAGGTGGGGGAGCTGTTAGTGTTTGTTTAGCATCAGTAGCTGCTGGTAACTCTGACGCAGCCAGTGGCTCAGCTGTAACTCACGCTAGTAAAAATGCCATGTTAACATTCAGAGAGAAGAGCCCCGCTCTCTCCAGCAGCAGTTCATCCCCCTCGCTCGTTAATTACCTGAAGATGTCCATGTCCTGCTTAAAGGTCTGCTGTCCCTGGAGGGTTCGGCTTCTTCAGTGCTGGCTGCAGGCATGCTGCTTACGTTAGGACCCGGCTTTCAGGCTACAGTACTCTTCACTACTCTGAGGTGTGTCCTCAGGTTAGATATGTTTATCCAGGTGTTTCCTCAGGTTAGATGTGTTTATCCAGGTGTTTCCTCAGGTTAGATGTGTTTGTCCAGGTGTTTCCTCAGGTTAGATGTGTTTATCCAGGTGTTTCCTCAGGTTAGATGTGTTTGTCCAGGTGTTTCCTCAGGTTAGATGTGTTTATCCAGGTGTTTCCTCAGGTTAGATGTGTTTGTCCAGGTGTTTCCCCAGGTTAGATGTGTTTATCCAGGTGCTTCCTCAGGTTAGATGTGTTTATCCAGGTGTTTCCTCAGGTTAGATGTGTTTATACAGGTGTTTCCTCAGGTTAGATGTGTTTATCCAGGTGTTTCCTCAGGTTAGATAAGCTTATCCAGGTGTTTCCTCAGGTTAGATGTGTTTGACCAGGTGTTTCCCCAGGTTAGACGTGTTTCCCCAGGTGTTTCCTTAGGTTAGATGTGTTTGTCCAGGTGTTTCCTCAGATTAGATGTGTTTGTCCAGGTGTTTCCTCAGGTTAGATGTGTTTGTCCAGGTGTTTCCTCAGGTTAGATGTGTTTGTCCAGGTGTTTCCTCAGGTTAGATGTGTTTGTCCAGGTGTTTCCCCAGGTTAGATGTGTTTGTCCAGGTGTTTCCCCAGGTTAGATGTGTTAGACCAGGTGTTTCCTCAGGTTAGATGTGTTTGTCCAGGTGTGTCCTCAGGTTAGATGTGTTTCCCCAGGTTAGATGTGTTTATCCAGGTGTTTCCTCAGGTTAGATGTGTTTATCCATGTGTTTCCTCAGGTTAGATGTGTTAGACCAGGTGTTTCCTCAGGTTAGATGTGTTTCCCCAGGTTAGATGTGTTTATCCAGGTGTTTCCTCAGGTTAGATGTGTTTATCCATGTGTTTCCTCAGGTTAGATGTGTTAGACCAGGTGTTAGCTCAGGTTAGATATGTTTATCCAGGTGTTTCCTCAGGTTAGATGTGTTTATCCAGGTGTTTTCTCAGGTTAGATATGTTTATCCAGGTGTTTCCTCAGGTTAGATGTGTTTATCCAGGTGTTTCCTCAGGTTAGATGTGTTTATCCAGGTGTTTCCTCAGGTTAGATGTGTTAGACCAGGTGTTTCCTCAGGTTAGATATGTTTATCCAGGTGTTTCCTCAGGTTAGATGTGTTAGACCAGGTGTTAGCTCAGGTTAGATATGTTTATCCAGGTGTTTCCTCAGATTAAATGTGTTTATCCAGGTGTTTCCTCAGGTTAGATGTGTTAGACCAGGTGTTTCCTCAGATTAAATGTGTTTATCCAGGTGCTTCCTCAGGTTAGATATGTTTATCCAGGTGTTTCCTCAGGTTAGATGTGTTAGACCAGGTGTTAGCTCGGGTTTGATATTCTTATCCAGGTGTTTCCTCAGGTTAGATGTGTTAGACCAGGTGTGTCCTCAGGTTAGATATGTTTATCCAGGTGTTTCCTCAGATTAAATGTGTTTATCCAGGTGTTTCCTCAGGTTAGATGCGTTAGACCAGGTGTTTCCTCAGATTAAATGTGTTTATCCAGGTGCTTCCTCAGGTTAGATGTCTTTAACCAGGTGTTTTCTTAAGTTAGATGTGTTGGTCCGGGTGTTTCCTCAGGTTAAACATGTTTATCCAGGTGCTTCCTCAGGTTAGGTGTGTAGACCTAAGCCCTTTATTACAGATCCTGATACCTTTAATCCTAATATCCTAATATCTGATCATATTGTAAACACATTTGCGATAAGGTTCTGGACACCTCTCGTTCAGTACTCCAGCGCTGAAGTGTTTGTAAACAAATCAGTTGTGGGAATTTGAATTGGGATTGGTCAGGTTACACAGGAGGTCACTAAAGTAGAAGCAGATGGACGCTTATTAAAAGTCATGCAGCGGTCAGTGTGGCTTTTTAAAGTCGGGAGTTCAGTGAGAGCCGGAAAGGTCAACCTGAATACTTTATACCGGCGTGTCTCCCGTCTAGCTGGGCTTCTAGTTGATTTCAGAGGGACGCAATCGCCGCCAGCCAAACAGCGAGCGCATAGTAATTCCAGATGAGTGAATGTGATGGATGTGGGTGGACTTAATATACCTTCAGCACCACAGTGTACAGTACACGGCATACAACACGATACTTCACATTTTCTGAGCTTTAATAAGTTATAACATTAAACAGCCCTATTAATGCCATATTTAAAGGAGCCATATGCTACATGAGTGGTGTCAACATCTGACCTTTGTGTGGGTTTATGTTCCAGACACTGTAGTAGGACTATATTCTGACCACTCTTTATTCTTTAGAACTAAGCAGGCTGTTTCTGATATTTTCCATTAAAGGAGCGGTGTGTAGAGGGGTTTTCTTTTATAAAATGTAGAGGGGTTCTGTCTTTTTTGTTATTTTAAGATAACGGTTTATATAATCGGTAAACAAAACTATGCTTCAGCTTCTCTGCATATTCGTTGTTCAAAATCTACAAGTCATTTGTTATTTAATGTCTAAGAAGCCAGAATATTGTAACCATTTTAAGGTGGAACAGTTTAAATGTGCCAATCAGAAGGTGTTTCCAGCATTAGGAGAGCAATCTAAATCCGCCTATCAGATGGGAGGTAGTGATTACGTAATCTATTCTCCCTTGCCTAATAACTGCGGTGGATATTAGCTGTTGCAATACACAACCTCGCCACTAGAGCTACATACTGCTTCTTCAGGACTCATACATACTGATCTACTGTGTATAATATTTATATATAATAACATGTAATAATATAATATATAATATAATATATAACGTGTGTGTATATATCATAGCCTTGATTTAGGGCTTGGCTAGCATAGCACCCTGTTAGCATATAGAAATATAAAATAATTAATTCTGAAATATGAGCTCACCTGTGACTGAACCGTACCTAACAGCATGTAATCCCTCCATGGTCACCAATAACAGACTGGGCCTGTACTGGACAAGTTTCTGGATGTAGCCACATCAGTGTTCAGACTCTCTCACATCAGAGAACTGGTCAGGTGGTCCAGATTTGGTGGATGCCTTCCCTGGCACAGTTCGGAGGAGAATTCCCTGTAGACTGGGATTGTATCCACTGCTGGTAGACCCATATGACCGTACGCTTCCATACACCTGCAGATTCAGCTACTTCCTCACACTATGGTCTTTGGCCACGCCCACATGCAGTCCCTCCTTTTAGCCAATCATTAACATCTGCTCTGGAGCCATTTTCCACACATGGAACGAGACATTCCCTGCACTGTACCACCTCCTCCCAATCTATGGATCCCGTCACTCACACCCACAGGGGTTAATAGACCCAGCATCCTTGTGCAGCGCCATCTGCAGGAGCCTGAAGGTACTACCACCTTAAACTCACATGGGGACCGTTTGCTGACGATCTTATATAACACATATTTGTAAATATATATAAACTTATATTTATTTATGCTTCACATACGTCATATTTACTAGTCTAGTCATTCTCTCTTTGAGTACCGACAGTATCCACTTCAGCATATTGAAATATAATGTGATGTAAATGATCCTAATGATGAAAAATATGATAATATTGGCCACCCCTGGAATAAACACCCAGCCGTGATGGATTATTCTGCCAGCTGTGATGAGGATGTGATGACGGTTTGCGGACTGGCGTGCGTTCTTCTGGCTAAAATTGTTGACGCTTTTGGAAAACGTGGAGGCTCGATTCATCCATACGCCCACAGAAAAGAAATTGGATAGAGACGTCGATTAGCATCCTGCATCCTGCCGCACTGTCAGTACTGAAACACTGAGCATTGCAATGACTATTAACGAATGATGTACCGTGCAGACCCCGAGGCTGCGGCGCTTCTCCGGGTTCGCGTGCGGAATCAGGGCCCATTGGCGCTAACAGCATGTGACGTGCACATTTCTCCCGGTGTAATTAGGAGCGAGTGCGTGGTGCGTGAGCAGCACTGGCGAGTATTGATTCTGTTGTTGTGCTGCTCCTGAATACGCCGCTGGTTCTGACCGGTGTGAAGCTCGTTTGAGGACGGGAGCTGAGCGTGGCTAATGCTTTGCCGCTTTTTCTGACAGTTGGAATTAAATTAAGTGTGCAGGACATCTCATAAAAAGGTCACCTCATGAAATAATCATGTCTTAATTGTTTATGCACGCACTGAGGGAGAGAGGCCGGAGCACGCCGGAGCTTTCCTCCAGGGCCTTTGTCTTTGCCGGTGTGCGTGAGCGGCAGTAGCACCGCCGTGCATGTGTCCGACGTACATCCCGACAACAAGGAAGCCCGAACCGGAGCCGAAGTGATGCAGCGTGTCTTCCAGGTGCATGAGACTGCACCATTTCTCCGTGCCACTGCAGCCTTGGCTTTCATGATAACTTTATTCCTCCATGAAATATTGAACACTTCCAATCCACGAACAAAATTCCTTTGATCTTCCTTTTCTAGGTCATGTAAAAGCCCGTGTGCTGCGGATTCCTTACCCCTACACATTTATAATTAGATCCACTTTAATTACTATTTTCTCTAATTTCAAAGCCTAATTTGTGCTGCACAGCGCCTGGCGATGGATCGTGCTCCGAAGAAAAAGGGGCTGTGACATTAGGAACGTAGTCGGGTGCCTCTTACGCGGCACGCCCAGAGCGGGCCGTGCTCCTACCTGCTGGATAACTACGCGCCTGCATGAAGCGGCTACAGTAGCAGCCCACGCTGTGCAGCCGCGTGGGCGGATATCGTGAAGCAGGAATATGAGTCCGTGTGAAGGGGATTTGGGTTCAGTGGATGGAGACGGTGACATTCCGAGACAGTAATGGTGGTAAACTGGAAGGGTTTTCAGATCTGAGGATTTTGGAAATGGTGTTGTCTTCTGAAAGGCTTTGAATTTTCATATTTCCACATGAATAAACTGTATCATCAGCACCTGAGACTCAGGTGTAAATGATGCACATGGTTTTACACTCCTTATCAAAAGAGCAGCCGCACCCAGAAGGAGGTGAGGGATTGCGGTGCTGATGGGAAGGAAGATAAAGGTGACCAGGATCAATAACTGATGATAAATTTAGACTGATATGATCAATATTTATTGAGCTACACATACAGAAGTCTGTCTCTCAGTATGGCGTCGGGCCGCCGTGTCTGCTAACCCAACACGCCAGACGTCTCGGTATGGAGCTGTAGAGGTTCCTGATGGAGTCCTGTGATAATCCATCCCATGCAGCTTGAACATCCTCACACAGTTCCTGCAGATGGTGCGGTAGGGGTGGAGGTGGAGGGACACCAGGTCTTCTGGACGTGTGGCGACAAACCGTTCATCTCGGTGCTGACCACGGTGCCTCCACACACGGATTCGTTGGGCGTCTCCACCAAGACTAAAGCGGGACTCGTCACTGAAGATGACCCGCTGCCATTCTGAGTCTCTCCATGACAGTCTGGTACGACACCACTGCAGTCTTTGGTGATGGTGACGTGGTGTTAAGGACAGTCGTGGTAACGGTCTGTGTGCATGTAGTCCTGCGTGGTGCAGCCGTCTGCCGATGGTGCTGCACTAACAGGATGACTCATGGAGGAGACCACTGCTCGCTGGAGGTCTGTAATGGTGGCTGTCAATGTCAAACCTACACACCGAGTTTGTTTCTGGTCAGGTGGTTCCTTTAGGACGCAGCTATTTGTGCAGCTGTGTTTTTTGTCAACATCAAATTACACGCTTTAGTTTATTTCATCAGTGGTGAACCAGCAGGCAGGTTTTTAATTCAGACCATAAACATCAAAAGGAGACCTTCAGATTAATGCTAATTTCTGTTTTGTCTGATTTCAGGTGCTACATTAACCCAGACGCTCTTGTTTTGACTGGTCTATATTAAACACAGACTTTCCAGGCAGAGAAGTTTGAAGGCGATTCGTTAGAAACTCAGGGCTGGAGTCTTGAGGAGGGTTTTTTGGTTTGGTCTCTTTATCGGCTGCACTGCAAACCCCACTAAACACATGTCACACTAATACGGCTTCAGATACGCAGTCTGTCATCATCGAGCCCCTTCAGTCTGAAGGACAGTCTGGCAGCGTGTCGTGCTTTTAATGCAGGGTTTGTTATAATAAGCATGTAGGCAGTAGCTCAGTTGTGTGAGTTGATGTCGACCATCCTAGTGTATAGCCCTGTTTTCTCCAGTAGCGTAGCCTAGCCGGCTAATTCATTACTTTCAGATGTCAATGGGGGTCACAGGAGCCCATCACTCACACCCAAGGAAGTCTTTCCAACTCCTGTGGGAGGAAACCCATGGAGAAACATGCAAACTCCACATACGCCCCGTTGCCCGGACGGGTACTCGAACCCTGGACCTTCTCACCAAGCTCCTCGGTTGAGAAGTGAATCACCTTGTGTGTTTATGGTGGTAGTAACACTGAGGCTAATGAGTAACGATTGGGCTATAAACCCCTGCGGGGTGTGAGTGACGGGATCCATAGGTTGGGAAGAGGTGGTACAGTGCAGGGAATGTCTCGTTCCATGTGTGGAAAATGGCTCCAGAGCAGATGTTAATGATTGGCTAAAAGGAGGGACTGCATGTGGGCGTGGCCAAAGACCATAGTGTGAAGGAAGTAGCTGAATCTGCAGGTGTATGGAAGCGTACGGTCATATGGGTCTACCAGCAGTGGCTAAAATCCCAGTCTACTGGGAATTCTCCTCGGAACTGTGCCAGGGAAGGCCTCCACCACATCTGGACCACCTGACCAGTTCTTTGATGCAAGAGTGTCTGAACACTGATGTGGCTACATCCAGGAACTCGTCCAGAAAATGCCCAATCCGGTCCCAGCTGTTACTGGTGCTCCTGGAGCTCCTACATGCTATTGGGTACGTTTCAGTCACAGGGGACATGGTTTTTGTCTGGTCTGGTCATAATTCATAATGATTTATCACATATTTAATATCATTATATCATTTAATTTCAGCGGCTTTCTGTGCCTTGGCTGTGTGAGTGACACCGCTAATCAAAGAAGCCGCAAAGCAGGAGGTGGCTAGCAGACACACTAGCTGGGCTAACAGGGTGCTATGCTAGCTGAGGCCTAAATTAGGCCGACAGCGCATGACGAGGCTTGTTGTGCTTCTTGGATTAAACAGATGAACTTGTGGCGTTCCCGGTTCCCACACAGCGCTGCTGCCACTAGACATCACCGTGCTGCTCCACAGCTTCTGCAAAATGCCATCTCCAAATTTCTTCCGGATCATATAAATATGCTAATCCATTATTGCCTGTACTCCCGGCCTGGGTGCTCAGGTGCTGCGGCAGCGCACGGGGAACTCGCCTCAACCTTTCGCTTATTTCCCCCAGGCTAACTCTCTGCTGGCCGGATGAAGTTTTTAAGCTAAGCTGTTTTTCCTCACACGTTGGAATGTCACTGAACAGGTTTTTTGGGGAGCACAGAGAACGAAGAGAACGATGTGAACAGATTAGAGGTACGGTGTTTATGAATAGCTGCTCATTACGTTTTAAGGACCCCGCTCCTCTTAGGCAGATGTTTTAATCTTTGTACGGAAGATCCCTGTGGACACCAGCTTACATTCAGGGTAACTGAAAGAACACTTCTCCTTGGAATGCTAATGGAGCTAACGCTAAATAAAGACCGCTAGGGAACAGTTAGCATGTGCACACTTGGCTAATTCTAACTACCCCCCGATACTAGCCTTTTCCCTTCTAGATTTCGGTTCCTTTAACCCCCAAAACTGCAGACAGAGACTTCTCATCCAGCTGTGATCTCCAGTAACCACTATGAATTATAATGAAAGCTGCATTTATTCAAAGGTTCTTTGATGATAAAGGTATGTGACTTGAAAACCGTCCAGATGTGGTTCTACACTGCGCCCACTTACCCCTATGATCTGGTCCTAGAATGAAACGAGCTGTTTCCCTTTGGAGGTGAGCTCCTCATGAATAATTAGATGAGCTCTGCTCTGATTGGCTGGTTTACAGCGAGGAGCCACCCGTGATGATCACACAGAAGCACCGTGTGGACATAGCCTAAATAAAATGAGCCTCTGTGTAAATAAGCTCCGCCCTCATACAGTTATTTAGCTATGCTAGTTACTTGGAGCTAATGCTAGTAGCTAATGTAACCTATGCTAACTACTGACTCCATCTGGACACCAACACACAGTAGATTAAAGTTGATCCTCACTATGGAGCTCTCAGTTTAGGACGATCTGCTCCAACCGGCACACACGGATACAACCACACAGCATGGCTGCTACTTACAGGCTGCTATTGGGGTGGTGGTGCTAGTAAAGGTGGAGCTGCTCCTCTCTTCAGTCTCTTCAGGGTCAGACGCTGAGCGGAGCTGCTCTATATTGTCCAGAGAGGTTTGGGAAACTGTCCGGAGTGGAATGTGTGCAGGATTAAGGGTGTTCCGGGATCCTGTTAAAGATGTGGGAGCTGGTTTTGTGAATCCTCCGTTTCCACCTTAAATGTACATGCAGTATTTAAGGTGGAATGGAACATGGGATTAAGAAGCTGGTGAATAGGAAGCAGCTTGAGCCTGGTTTAAAGATGAACGTGTTGGGCTCTTTGGGAAGAGAATGAGAAGTCCCGACACCCCTTTCCCAGCCTGGAACGCTGGAGTTCTCCACATAGTCCACCATGTTGGTTCTGTTGCTCCGTTGTGGTGGTATGTGAATGTTGGGGGTGTAAATATTAACAAGGCTGTAATAGGCTGTAATAGGAAATGCAGGATTTGGATATGAAAGAGGGACAGGAGGTTCACGGTGGGTCAGCTTTACAGTCCATGGCACCGTTAAACTACTGTGTAGCTACGAGAGTTAATGAGTTAATGAGAAGAGCTTCACGGGGTCAGTAGACAGAACCTCCATATAGCGATTCGCCTGTACGACTGGAGGCTACATGATTTCTCACCAGCAATGTGTTTTTCTCACCTAACAGGAGAAGCAACATGTGTTTGAAGTCTTGATTTGAGCGGGAGGAGTAGTTAGCAAGCAGCTCCTGCAGCACCCACCATGTATCAGCTCGCTGAGTAGCCACTGGTGTGCAAATTATGAGCGACTGCGTGTTTGCACAAGGCCTCCAGATGGGAAGTGCTTTAAACACACTCTATTCCCTCAGCCAAAGGTTTCGCAGATTTGCATGCTGTATGGAACTGCTGGCCGTGCGCCAGCGCAATACGATCATTTATTTAATTAAAAACTCCCAACACTGCGCTGGGCTGCTTCTGAAGGTGATCCCACACCAAGGTGCGCTGCACAACACAGGGCTGGGTAGCGGGGGTGGACTCCCATGCTGTGCACCACTCAGTGTTCACCAGGAATGGAGCATGTTTCTCCAAAGTGTTCGTAGCAAGCCTCATATCTGTGTTTATCCTTGTGTGTTTAGGGTGGTAGTACCTTCAGGCTCCTGCAGGTGGCACTGCATGAGGATGATGGGGCTATAATCCCTGCGAGGTGTGAGTGATGGGATCCATAGATTGGGAAGAGGTGCTACAGTGCAGGGAATGTCTCGTTCCATGTGTGGAAAATGGCTCCAGAGCAGATGTTAATGATTGGCTAAAAGGAGGGACTGCATGTGGGCGTGGCCAAAGACCATAGTGTGAAGGAAGTAGCTGAATCTGCAGGTGTATGGAAGCGTACGGTCATACGGGTCTACCAGCAGTGGATACAATCCCAGTCTACAGGGAATTCTGCGATGCATTCAGTGCTGAGTAGACTTCAGGAAGCTGGGAGAACTCTCCCGAGGTTTATAGAACTTTGGAGAACTGCCCAGGACTGTCCAGTAGTGTACACAGCAGTAGAAGTACAGGTGTGTTGAACAGCCGTCTCAGGTGATGCTCCAGCTGGGTGAGTGGATAGTGGATACAGGACCAGTTTATCCAGGCCAGAGTGGAACAGCACCCAGTGAAAGCATCTGCTGAGATGTGCAAGGCCTACAGAGCGTACTTCAGCATGCCACAAACCGCGGGCCCCTCGTTTCACATGCTAGCACTGCAGGAGAACTCTCTAAGGGGTTTAACGGTTGCTCCTTGGTTATTTATTTGGTGACTGAGTTTTATTCTGTAGAGTTTTGAGGATTCCTTGACGTTTAAAATCTGTCACAATGTTCGCGCTAAATATCTCATGGCTGTCCCCAAAATGACAACTTCACAGGAGAGGCTCAATGGAACCAGACGTCTTCCCAAGCACTTTGGAGACATTTCTGTTGGTCCATTCTTCATGAGATTCTCACACAGTGTAAACGGCAGCTGCTGGGTTGAAACGATGCATAAAAGTAAAAATGACTTAATTGAAGATATGTGGTTTTCATTGGACAGCGACCGTATACATCACTACAGTATACATTTACTGCACACTGTTAATATCGTACACATTAGAGTAACGTGTGGAATAAACCCATACAGGGGAAAAGCTGGAGGACCTGGCTTTATCTGGAATTCAACAGCAAGATGTTCGGCATCCATGATTCCCCAGAGAAAGGAGCCTTTGGTGCATTCCCCCGCTGCGGCCTGCTTTCCTTTCACCAAAATCCTTGACTTTGCCGCACCCACCTGGAGCTGTGATTGGTCAGGATGGCCGCACACTGATTGGTTAGAAGGCTTATTACACTCAAACGAGCTCAGCATTGCAGAAGCCAATATCCTGACCCCGGTTCTGACGAGTGTGAGCCGAATATAATAGGAATGCTAATTTTGGGCTCTGCGTTATCAGGTGGCTAGACGCTGTCAGTCACCGCTCTGAGGAAGTGATGTGCCTGTCGTGTCTTGCTCACACAGGTATAAAAATCTCGAATCTGCTGACCTGCTAGAAAGCCGCAGTGGCGCAGGCTCCACGCAAGGCTCAATTGAGAGGCGAGGCGCATCCGGTGTGATAGACAAGAGCACTACATGACATGATATCAAAAGGGCTGGTTGACAAGCGCACATGCCTCGAATGCTCAGCTGGTGATTTTTGGCACGGCGAGCTGCGCTAGCTGTCAGCGGCGCAGGGAAACAAACTAGGAAATAAGTTATTCCTGGTACGGAGCGGGCGTGCCGTTCCACTTGGAGTCGGATGACCTCCCGGAAGGCGCTGACGCCTGTTACGAACTGTCTATCACTCTGTTATAGCTTGTATTGCTTGTAGAAAGGACGATCAGGGGCTGTAACAGCGACAGAGGGTGGATTTCTCCGTGGACGGTTTGAAATCTGACGTGCGGAGAGCATTTTTTGGGCCATTTCTTTTTTTTCCAGGGACTTGCCTCTGGCATGTGGAGTCACAACGGTGGCCCGGCACCAGCAGGCTAGCGGCTGTCCGTGCATGCACTGCCTCCCACTCTGACGTTCTCTGGCTCGCGGGAGCTAATTATGCTCATTTTCATTTTGGATGGAAGGTGGTCGCGGATGGAGGACAGAGATGTGCGGAATGCTGATATGCTTCAGAATGGGCTTCCGCCGCGCTTGCATTTAATCCGCTGGTTCAAGCCGCAGTCGTGGAGCGGTCACGGCGCGGCGCTGAGGCTTAGCCTTGATTCCTCCATGCACGGCTGATCTGTGGATCATTGTTACACGGTTGGAAAATACAAAAACACCCAAAACGTAGAGAACGTGGCCCCCTCGCCAAGCTGTAGGAGCGCAAGGTGAAGTGTTTGCACATGTCGGCTTTGATGATCACGCCAGCGGCGGTTCGGATTCCAAGTGCTTCGCGCTGAGAAGAGCATGGCGAGGCAGCCAGGGTCATCATTTATGCTCTCTGTGCTCGGGAAAGCTTCGCTGTTTACACGAAGCAGTCGAGCGTGACTTTAATGATGTCTTAGCCATTAGCCTCACCGGGAGGGGTGGAAGACCGCGTTCGCCGGTGGTACGGTATGTAGGCTTTAGCATGAAAGGCCTCTTCTGGTTTTGAAACAGCAGATGCAGGTGTTTACGTCAGGGCGTCTCAGATTATCCGCGGGACCTCGTGAGAACACGGCGGCTAGGCGAGAGTACGTCTAAGCGATGAAGCGATGTATTCATTTTCACTCAGATTTCCTGCGATGCGCTGCGGTGAAGTGCTACGCCGTGATTTGGTATGACACCAAACATGATAGAACTGTCAACAAAGATATATTACCCATTACTCAAAACATAAGCATCCAGAAAAGTTGAGAGTGTTTTGATTATCGTGTTGCAGCTGAGTGTAACGTGGTACAGTATGACTCTTTTAATCAGAGGTAAGTGTCACAGGCGTCACAGCAGCTAAATGAAGTGATCCGATGATGCATATTCATGTTGCCGCAACAACAGCTCCAGCGTGCATCAAGGGTGGAGCGAGGCATCCATTAAAGCGGGTTCAGTCTAGAGGACCAGATCAGGACTACACTGAGGTCGGTCTGTAGTCTGTATCGTGTTTCTGAGGTCCACCTCCGTGTATCTACACACACCGTCCATCCTGTCAGCTCCACTGTCCGTACAGGACACTCTGTAGGTGTACAGGTCCAGACTGTAGTCCATCTGTTTCTCTGTATACTGTATTACCCTGTTCTTCAATGGTCAGGACCCCCACAGGACCACCACAGAGCAGGTAGTATGTGTAGCACTGCAGTGACACTGACGTGGTGGTGGTGTGTTAGTGTGTGTGGTGCTGGTGTGAGTGGATCAGACACAGCAAACTGTGTTTTTGTAAAATAGGCGGTAGAGAGACGGCCTGTCCTGTGGAGACATGGTTCTACTGAGCACTACATGCTCAGCATGGTTAGCCGAATTGCTCAGTACTCTGCGCACAGCGTGTTATTCTGAATGCAGCAGCTTTATTTAAACGTGTCTGTAGACAGAGCTGTGCTGTCTGAGTTTTACAGAGCACAGACCGAGCATACTGCCTGTCTGGCTTTAGAGGACATTCGACTGCAGCTCCACCAAAGAGCCAAAGCACTTGAACAACTCGAAACCTGAGCTCCGTAGTTGCGTTAGACTCGTTAGCCGTTTTAGCCTCAGGTGTGATTCCTGCTGTTACTGAGCTACAGGGACTGCTGTGAGACAGATGTGGAGTGGAAAGTGCTCTACATACAGCTGTTCTGGCGTAGATGAAAAAATGGCTCTTCTGGCGCTTCAGTGCTCCATCCATGGTAACTAAAGTACTTAGCATAACATAGCTGAAGCACATCGTTTACGTCAGCTAGATTTCAGGGAATTCTATGGAAGCACATTTCCACCACTTAAAGAAAATGTATAGTATATAGCCATATAGCAAGTCATAATTACAGGGAAGTACGCCATAACTATGATATAGTAAGCCATAATTGAGATCTTAAGTCGTAATTATGAGATAGTAAGTCATACTTGAGATGCTAAGTCATAATTGAGATGCTAAGTTATAAAAATGAGATAGTAAGTCATAATTATGAGATAGTAAGACATAATTAGGGGATATTAAGCTATAATTATGAGATAGTATGTCAGAATTATGAGTTTCTAAGTCCTAATTATGAGAACATAAGTCATATTTGTGATAGTAGCACATAATTATGGTATGGTAAGCCATAATTGAGATAGTATGCCATATTTATGAGATGCTAAGTCATAATTATGAGAATGTAAGTCATAATTATGAGATGCTAAATCATAATTGGGATAGTAAGCCATAATCATGATATGCTAAGTCATAATTATGAGATAGTAAGTCATAATTATGATATGCTAAGTCATATTTATGAGATAGTAAGCCATGCTTATCTTCTATATAATTCACTGTTAAGGTACTTCCTTGTAGGCGATTCAGTAAGCTATGATTATGAGATAGTATGTCATAATTATGAGTTTCTAAGTCATAATTATAAGAACGTAAGTCATAATTGTGATAGTAGGTCATAATTATGGTATAGTAAGCCATAATTGAGATAATATGCCATAATTATGAGATGCTAAGTCATAATTATGAGATAGTAAGCCATAATTATGAGATGCTAAGTCATAATTATGAGATGCTAAGTCATAATTATGAGATAGTAAGCCATAATTATGAGATGCTAAGTTATAGTTATGTGATAGTAAGCCATAATTGTCTTCCATATAATTCACTGTTGGGTGATAAAAATCAGCATATTGATGTGTACAGCTGCCAATCTCATAACCAAGACGCGTCACCGGTTTATGGTGGTAATCTGACATGGTGCCGGACGTGCAGGACAAAACTATTGTGTATTCAGTACCCGGCATCAAAGCCCCCCCGCCGCCTGCCTGATGCCCGAGACGTGGTGCCGTGAGAAGGTTTTTGATCCGACCTGTAAGGAAATCAGTAGGTTTCTCCACAATGACCCGTCGAGCCTCTCGGAATGATTTTGTTTACATCCCATTTATTGAACTACATGGAAATGTAGAAAAAGTCCCCTGTAACTAGCCGGCGATGTAACCGGGTAACTCCCGTCTTCATACGCGTCTAATTAAATTGTAAGCCACTTCATTGATCTCGTCAGTCGATCAGTGTTCGCCTAGTCAATAGAACTTTCGCTCACTTCTTCCTCTAATGTTTCCACTGTATTCAGCATCGACCCTCCTCCGTCTGTCCATTTCTTTTCACCTTTGATGACATGGACGTGTCCTCGTCGTGTTTTCTTCCGTTAGGAAGCACGTTTAGGCCACAGTGCACATCACGTGCAGACAATGCCTTCAGTTTAATATGCATGATGTGTTATGTAATTATGTGGAGAGTAATTACAGTAATGGAGCATTAATAAAGCATTTTAACCCCTCGTTAAACCTGAAAGACCGGTGTACCTAAAACTACTAGGCCTGTATTAATGATTAAATAAGAAATCCCGAGTACTGCCGGAAGTATCAGGAGATAAATGGAGAAATCGATTAGCACACGGCCGTTTCAGCGCATCCCTAACCACAGGAGCGCCGCGCTCCGAGCCCATTGTGCTAGTTGTGATCATTTTCTGTCAGTTGTGTGGAATTCATTCAGCATTTCTAAGCCACTCTGTGGTTGGGCAGAACACACTAGCATTGACTTATTTGCAGATAGCGGTGCTGCGTTTTGGCAGATCCTGAGTTGGGGAGGCACTTAGCGATGATGGATTTTGGTCTCCTGAAAGCGCTTCACCACGGCGGCCTTATCTCTGCAGGTTGTTGTGGGACATCATTTAATTGGCTATGAAACTTTAGGGCAATGAAAAGCTGATGCACTTCCTTGCCAGAGAGGAAAACTCTCAAACGACAGCGCGAGTTATCAAGGACACCGTTTTAAAACGTTGGTATTTATCTGCAGCTAATGTTTGCCAGAGCTGCTTGGCTTCAGTATCTGTAATCAGACGTTCAGCCGCTCGTTCCAGTCGATGTTGGCCCTATCCACTTGTCACGCCATGGCGTACCAACCTTGACGTCAGGGTAGTAAATTCTCATTGAGTCCAGAGACCTACCCAGTTTTCATTCTAGCCCTTTCCTTGTGATGAGAAAGAGAAGAGGGGAGTCTGCGGTTGACACAGTGAGCTACAATTCCTAACCCAATCAAGAAAACAAAGCTTGGTGCGCCTGAACTCTAGTATTAGCTTGCTAGCGAGCAAAGCTAACTCATAAAAGACTTTCTGTAGAGGCTGTTGGTATAGTCTGGTAGAGGTGTTTCTTCTATGAACCCATATCTTGGTGTTCCTGTTGCCAGGCAATTAGAGGAGCTAACAGCTAGCTAGCTAAGGCAGACCTAGCTTGCTAAGGCTAGCCAGCTTTGATTCAACTGAGCAGCACATAAAAACAGCTAACAACCGGAACATGAAGATGTGGGTTTATAGCAAGAAACAATCAAGGAGGTCCACAAATGGCCCTCCTGGCTTTCAGCAGTGGGTGCTAACGTTAGCTAGGTTCTCTAGCTTGCTAACATTAGAGCCCCACAGGCACCAAACTGTTTTTCTTGATTGGTGTAAGAATTGTATCTCGCTTCATCAACTGCAGGCTCTCCTCTTTTCTTTCTCATCACGGGGACAGAGCTAGAACGATAACCGAGTAGTTCGTTCGACTCAAACAAGAGCAAACACAGACAGCGCTCAGGCGGCTCAGACCCGGCCGTGCTAACAAGCAGATCCGAGTGGAAGGAACCGAACCCTTATTAACACAGTGGTGCTGAATAAACAAGGAAGCCACTGTGAAAAGGGTTACAGGTTTAGTGATTGCCGTTTGTTTTGAGGGTCTGTGGGTTATTTGTTGTGGGAGTATAAGCCCCGGAGATGGCTGTTTACGTCACACTTACCAATCAGATTGTCAGAAGACATGGTCCGCCTCTCCTTCCCACTAGTTGGTGCCATGCCAGGCAACGTTGGTGCCTGTTTGCCAACAGGGAAGGAATGGTAGTTAGTGTTCTCCTGCAAGCGTGTTGAGCCTTCTCCTGAGGTTTAGTAAGCAGTAGCTTGAAAAGATGTGGTGGTGCTTCACAGGCCTCGGAGGAGGCGTGTTCCAGCCTTCACCCACCTAGCTTGGTACCATCAAATGCTAGGCAAAGATATAGCCATATATCACAATATTAGAGTTAGGCATATATTGTACATTATATATGATCATACGGTGGTGTGAAAAAGTGTTTGGGGTTGATTGAAGGATGATCCTTCTTATATGATCCACAGTGCTGGACTGGAGGAACTGAAGCAGATATCTGTCAGGGATGCTATAGTGGGTTAATGCCTGCTTCCGTTGTAGCCAGGGTCTTCTAAAACCCATCCAGGCCAGATATCCTGGACTTCCTGCCAGTGTGCGTGTGGTCCATAGCAGGCTGTATCTGAGAGAAAATTCCAGGAGCCGTCTCTGTGTTTGTGCCAGTGGAATAGCAGCTGGAGTAGGAGGTTTAGGCCCTTTGCGCGTCCCCCGAGGGCTGGCAGGCAGGTGCGGCTGTAGTTACGCTGTGTTTTTGCTGTTCCGAGATTGGATACAGGTTATTTGTCTCCAGCTCCAGCACTTTGTTATCTATTCTCTTTCTGTGGTTCTTCTCTCGGCAGTACCGCTACGCTCTGGAGCTCCGTGAGGTAGACCACCAAAACTCATACTGACTCTGTAGGCAGCCCTGTTGGAGGACTTTCTCCTCAAAGGATGGAAAGTGACCCTGGGAACACAGCCAGTCGCGATTCCCTCTGGATTTCTGACCACAGATCACACTTCAGACAGCTCCAGTTTTACCTGAGGCAGAACACACACCTGGGCTTTGTTGCGGTCCTGCCAAACATAAGGGCCGCTATGCCATGCCTTTCTTCGCCTTGTAGAAAGGTGGCCAGGAGTGAGCTTCACAAGAGGCCTTTCTGGGAACTGCTCCGGTTGTTAGTGCTTGTGCAAGGCAACACTGTTGTTATCTGTCTTCTTCTTTCCACTACTGCTAACTAGTCCCACAGTAAAGATTTTGACACTGTTGCAACTTCAGTCCGATCGGGAATGTCGTTCTTGTATACAGCTTTTTGATCCGACGTGTGGTTTTCAGAAATCCCAAAATTTCAATTCCAAATTTTGTCCCATTAAGGATAACTACTGGCCCACACCTTAACACTGTTTCACAAACACATCTTAGGAGAAACCCCCAAGCATGAGTTCAGTGTTGGTCTGACCCGCATCAGTTTGTTCATTTTGTCCTCCATCCCTCGATCCTCCCATAGACTCCCATTCATTATCAAACCCCTATGGTCTCCTTTAACCTACAGTCACCAAACTGCATGTCCTCACTGAGGGCAGATCCCCAAACTCCAATCCCCAGCCAGACTGACCTGTACTCCTCTATGTGTCGTTTATTCACCTTGGCAACCGGCTAGCAACAAGCTTAAGCTCTGCATTTGGGAAGTGCACTTTCCTAGTTTATCCTGACGTCAGTGGGAGGAGACGAGATGCTGTCTTTGGAGAACATGTTTGGAATGACATCCAGATATTGACTTTCACAGTGTCCTCTACTTTGAGCCAGACGTGTGTAGCGTCTGCTCCGTCCTTTACATCCTTTTACATGAGACGCTAAAGAGGAATTCCACTGATCTTTCAAAATTCATACAGTCCATATCCTGATACACCACATCTACTCACAGTATGATACTCCTCCATATCTCCACCTCTAATATATATTTAGTGGTGTAAAAACTTTGATCTCTTTTTCTGCACAGTGTAAAAGCTCTAGTTCTCCTTTCAGGTTAGTGAATATTCATGATGGACCGACCAATAGAATCACTCTAGAAATAGAAAAGTTCCACTGTGGAGGACTGCAGGGTGTATATAGTGATGATAGTATGTGTGTGTGTGTGTGTGTGTGTGTGTGTGTGTGTGTGTGTGTGTGTGTATATATATATATATATATATATATATATATATATATATATATATATATATATATATATATATATATATATATAGAGAGAGAGAGAGAGAGAGAGAGAGAGAGAGAGAGAGAGAGAGAGAGAGAGAGAGTCCTGTGTGAAAGTCATTGCCCCCAATCCTAATAATTAGTAATTAAGCGTTTTATGATAACCGGCCACTCCTGCGAAGGTTTACCACTGTTCCACATTTTGTGGATAATAGCTGTCACTGTGGTTCGCTGAAGTTCCAAAGCCTTACAAATGGCAATGTAACCTTTTCCAGACTGATAGATGTCACTGGCTTGTGCCATAATGTGTTGCGGAGGTCTTCTAGCCTACCTCATGCTGTCAGACCGTATCTGTTTAAGGGATTTCTTGATCCTACAGGTCTTGCAGTAATCAGGCCGGGGTTGAAATTGAACTCCCGTTTTCCACAAACTGAGATGAATCACGGTAAATTTCGAGGTGGTTGGAGTTACTTTTTCCTCACAGGGCCAGGTTGGTTTGGATGGCTCCTTTCCCTTTCACTGAAAAACTGCATTTTGTATTCACTCAGGTTTTGTGTGACATACAAACTAGTTCGAAACATTTAAGTGACAAATCTGTAAGGGGGCAAATACTTTTTCACAGCACCGTATGTGCATATATAGGTCGGAATGAGTAATTAGTAATGAGAATGCTGGTCTCGTGCAGCCTTCTCGGCAGTACCGGAGACCTGTAATAAGATTCATGTTCGGAATGTGCAGGTGTGCAGGTGCCACTCGGCGTGTCCTTGGACAGTGTGCCGTCAGTGTTCTGTCACATACCGGATCCATAAGTGGAATCTCCAGTGTCTTTCTTCTCTCCACACATGAAACGTGTTGTTCTCATGCCCACAGGATGTACAGCATCCAGGAACAGATGGAGGGCAGACGTAATTCCATCAACTAATCCCCCAGAAATGGTGCATACGTTACACCTGTTTCTGCTGCGGCTTGGATTTCTTCCTTTCAGGCTTTCAGGAAGGAAAGAGTGAGGAATCTTGTCTGCCATCTTGGTTCCAGAATGACCAGAGTGGGAATTAAAGGGGAATTCCACCCATTTTTCCAAAGGTCTGCATAATTCATTAGCTGAGATATGAGCACTATGAACATTCTGCATAATGAATGAATGAAGATGTAAACAGTCGTTCAGGGTGGTGTTGGTGTGAAACGCTCCACCCTAGAGAATTGGAACTGTTTACAGTGGTGGTTAGTCTGAAGTCTTGAAATTCACCCCAGTGAAAAGGAAAAAAAAAAAAAAACGGGTCCCCTTGTGTTTAAGGTGGTAGTACCTTCAGGCTCCTGCAGATGGCGCTGCAGATAAACCCCTGTGGGGTGTGAGTGATGCGATCCATAGATTGGGAAGAGGTGCTACAGTGCAGGGAATGTCTCGTTCCATGTGTGGAAAATGGCTCCAGAGCAGATGTTAATGATTGGCTAAAAGGAGGGGCTGCATGTGGGCATGGCCAAAGACCATAGTGTGAAGGAAGTAGCTGAATCTCCAGGTGTATGGAAGCGTACGGTCGTACGGGTCTACCAGCAGTGGATACAATCCCAGTCTACTGGGAATTGTGGCAGGGAAGGCCTCCACCAAATCTGGACCAGTTCTCTGGTGTGAGAGTGTCTGAACACTGATGTGGCTACATCCAGAAACTCGTCCAGTACATGCCCAATCCAGTCCCAGCTGGTGCTCATGGAGGTCCTACACACTGCCGCACTACGTCCATAACAAGTTTAACACATGCCAGAGCATCATGTTCATCACAGGCTCAAAGCATCCGAATGCAGCTTCTACTGTGATCTCATTCTCCAGTAGGCATGTTAGCGCTGTTAGCTTCTTAGCTAGATTAGCTAGGCCCTCTCTGTTTCATACAGCTCATGTATCCCAGCGACGACTGTGGCCCTCGAGGGCAGTTCATAGGTTTAGACGTGATGGGAATGATGTCCCGCAGACCTTCATCCTCCACTGTGTAAATGGGCCAGGGTGCCGGGGCTGTACGTTTAGCCATCACTGCTAATTAGCTAGAGGTTGACACACTCATTGTTTTTTTCCACCGAACACTGTTGAGTGTGGTCTGTCGCTGATCACCAGGACCAATGCTGCTGGTGTTAGGTGTGTTCTGGGCTTGCATGCGATATCAGGCTGGATCCGTCCTGTCGGGCCAGCCGTCTGGTTTTGAAAGGGAACTTCCCGTTCCCATCGCCTGTCTCCAGAGATTGTAGAGTGACTCCTACCACAATCTGATTCACTCGCAGGCTACAGCTTCATTTCATTTGCAGCTCATAGGGTCAAACAGAACCTACATTAAAGTGAGTCTGTGCTCAGCTTGGGACAGTCCTATAGGAGACAGATGATGATGTTTATGATGTTTACAGAAGGTTTGGCCTACAGTGAGACTCTCTAATAGGGAACCCTGGCTGTTAGGATATCCCCAAAATGGCGTACATGTCCAACACTGTTCCAATATGCTGTATTAAACCAATAATACACTTTATTAATAATAAGCTAAATCTATGTACCAGGAGGCGGCCATCTTTGTTGCCGCACCAAATGGTCACTCTCTCCTTTTCTTGACCACTGAGTGAGGAACAGTGAGCTCAATGTCTTATTACACTCTAATATATCATTCAGGCTGTCCAGCTTTAGCTAGAGCATGACATCACTCAAGAGAACCAATTTTTAGCTTGTCTTACACCAGCATACCAAAAGATGTGGACGTCCCCACGCCGTCCCCTGAGGTAACAATGGTATGGCTTGGGAACGCCAACACCTCTGTAAGCTGTGAGGTGTTAACTTGGTAAGGTTGAACACTGGCCAACAGGCTCATGGCAAGGAGACGTGAACCGTCATAGCTTGAACAAGGTATGATAGTGGAACACCTCAACTGGGCTCATGTCAGGCGGACATGTCCATGAAGGGCTGCGAACGGTCACCAAGCAGTGAAACGTAGTGAGCACCGGTCACTGACGTGCTTAGGGGATCAGTGGACCCAACCCATGCCTTCAGAACACCACCTACACCAGTATGGAACCACCACCTGCCTAGGCAGTGCCTTATGGAAACTGGGATCCATGACTTGGTGGAGTCAGCTCCACAATGGAACTCCATCAGCCTCAAACAGCCAGTACTGTGACTCATCGGGCTGCCAGTCCTCCAGGGTAAGCGGCATCGCATGGCCAGGTGAGGCACTGTGTCTGGTGTGGTGGTGTTAACGGAGGTGCTCTGGTGGGTCTTGAATGAACCATCCCAGTGCTAGCTGGGTGTGACCAGCGTACCGTGGCACTGTGGAGCTGGCTGTGTTTCAGGTTTGAGCCCAGGACGAAGCTTGCTCGGCGCTGACTCGGGCGAGACTAACTGGGAGGAAATGGTGGAAAATGTGTTGAGAACCTTCCCGAATCGTAAAGTGCGGTATCAGGAACAGGTGCGGAATCCTGTCCCTTACAGAACTTCCGAGTGGTGTCCATTGTGCCATGAGCCACGACATCATCATGCACTTCAAAGCCCTCCACTCTTATCACAGGAGCGGAACTAAAAGGAAAGACTTCCAGTGCTTCACAGTGCCCATCAGCTGAGTGGCTCTGACGTTCCCAAACAGAATTCACCCTGTCCTCAAAGCATCCGGCCATCTCCTTCTCTCCGGGGGAAAAAGGAAAGACGAGTGGCGCACAATGCCAGGCTTCCAAAAATAAAAGAACATAGATCAATGCCCGGAGTGCGCTCCAGAGACACGGGGCTTTTATTAAACGTTCTGCCATCAGGCTGCACGTACCTGAGCCGCACATCATTTAAACTCCCTCGTTAATCATGCGCCGCCGCGGATATTGGAAACAATGGAAGGACCGGAGCGGAGATTATGGAGGAAGACGCAGCCGTACAGCTTAGCGTACGCTAGGAGAGGCTCTTCACCACAAGCCGAGCTGGAGGAAGAGATCTGGCTTTGAATCTGATCGGGGTGATTTAGTGCTCCCCTGTTTCTCCACCTGGACAGATTCATATTCAGAGCAGGAAACTAAACCACGGTGTCGTATTCCTCACGCAGGAGTCGCCACACCAAGCCTCGGATAGAGCCTGAGCTTTAGAGGCCCAGACCTGTACGTTAATCTCGGTTCACGGTGTGGTTTGATGTGCTGTCGCTCATTCTATCGCTGTACTGTGAACTGAGCTCATCTTAAAGGTGGCAGACCCCCGTTTCCCCTTGTACCGCCATCTCTCGGGGGTCCTAATGGAGTATCTGGGAGGAGTACAGCACGAGGATGGAGCAGCGCAGCTACTTCTGCTCCTGACTGAGCAGCCCTGTCCTTTAAATGATAATGAGCCACTGCTGACCCCGCCCCCTCTTCCACAGGGGCGTGTCCCGATCCCAGTACGCGCTCTCTCAATTTACGCTCACCTGATTCACCTGCTGACCAGATGAAGTTCATTATACAGATATTCAGCTAACATGCTAACATTACAGTGGATTTTGCGGTGCCAATAATGGCAAAACCTATCTAGAACATAGTATCTCCATAAATATTTACCCTTGCTGTTCGGATTAGCTAGAGCTATCTAGAACATTACATTTCTGTTAATGTATTACCTTAGCTTTTGGCATTAGTTAGTGCTAAATGCCAATACCTATCTAGAACACTGTGTCTCCATAAATATATTACCCCAGCTGTTAGAATTTGGTAGAGCTACCTAGAACATTACATATCTGTTAATGTATGACCTCAGCTGTTGGCATTAGTTAGTGCTAAATCCCACAACTTATCTAGAACATTGTATCTCGATAAATATATTAACCTAGCTGTCTAGATTAGCTGGAGCTATCTAGAACATTACATATCTGTTAATGTATTAGCTCAGCTGTTGGCATTAGTGCTAAATGCCAAGACCTATCTAGAACACTGTGTCTCCATAAATATATTACCCCAGCTGTTAGAATTTGCTAGAGCTATCTAGAACATTACATATCTGTTAATGTATGACCTCAGCTGTTGGCATTAGTTAGTGCTAAATCCCACAACTTATCTAGAACATTGTATCTCGATAAATATATTAACCTAGCTGTCTAGATTAGCTGGAGCTATCTAGAACATTACATATCTGTTAATGTATTACCTCAGCTGTTGGCATTAGTTAGTGCCAAATGCCAAGATCTATCTAGAACATTGTATCTTGATAAATATATTACCCTAGCTGTTATAATTAGCTAAAGCTCTCTAGAACATTTCATATATGTAAATGTATGACCTCATCTGTTGGCATTAGTTAGTGCCAAATGCCAAAACCTATCTAGAACATCGTATCTTGATAAATATATTACCCTAGCTGTTATAATTAGCTAGAGCTATCTAGAACATTACATATCTGTTAATGTATTACCTTAGCTGCTGGCATTAGTTAGTGCCAAATGCCAAGACCTATCTAGAACACTATCTCCATAAATATATTACCCTAGCTGTTTGGATTAGCTAGAACTATTTAGAACATGTCATCATTGTTAATGTATTACCTCAGCTGTTGGCATGAGTTAGTGCTAAATGCTAAAACAATCTAGAACATAGTATCTCGATAAATATATTACCCTAGCTGTTAGGATTAGTTGGTGCTAAATGCCAAGAACACTGTAGAACATCACGTCACTGTTGATATATTATTACTCACCCTTTAGTGTTATCTCATGGTAAACATCAAGAACTATCTAGAACATAGCATCTCCATTAAAATATATCCTTAGGTGTTACCATTATCTAGTCCTAAAAATTAAGAACTATCTAGAACATTGTATTTCCATAAATAGATTACACCAGCTGTTAGGTATAGCTAGTGCTAAATGCCAAGACCTGTCTAGAACATCACATTACTGTTAACATATCACCTTAGCTGTTAGTGTTAGTTACCAAGACATATCTAGAACATTACATCTTTATTAGAGCTTGTGCTCCTAGTGCTAGTCCCTGCTTCATGATTGGAAGACCTTTCCTGACCACCTGAAATCCCCCCAGCGTCTCAGACGAAGCCCATCCACCACAGGTGTGTGGTTATAGAGGACCTGGTGAAGGGGCAGGCGGCTAATGCTGAGCCTGTGCTGGAGAGAGCCCCCTATCTAGGCCTTTGAGGGGAATTACAGGCCTCGGGATGCTGTCTGAAAGCGAGGGCCAGTAAAGCACTGCAGCCTGGCCTGTATTACATTAACCGCAGCGCAGCTCATTTGTAAAGTGTCACCCTCACCCCGGCTGTAAACAGAAACATTAAATCTCCAGATCCGCTGCGCCGGACGGGGCTTTCAGGGGCTCGCCGGGTTGCCAGGGAGAGTATGAGCGCTGTGGTGTGCGTGTGTATGCGTGAGGCCGCGTGCGTGTTTTCTCAGAGCTCGTCTGTCAGCGGCGTGTCTGATTTCTCTGTAGGAACAGCTTTCGCCGCTGTCCAGGTTTGTTTTCGCTGATAGCAGGAGCCTGCGGTGAGGAACGTCAAGCTGTTTCATGTTAGCTGGAGCCGAGTTGGTCCTTGTGGAACGTTTTAGATGGATGTGCAGGGAAGTTTTACACTCAGCTGTTGGCATTCGGTAGTGCTAAATGCAAAGAACTATCTAGAACACAGTATCTCCATAAATACATTACCCTTGCTGTTTGGATTAGCTAGAGCTTTCTGGAAAAAATTGTTTCTGTCAGTGTATTACCTCAACTGCTGGCATGAGTTTGTTCTGGATGCCAAGAGCTATCTAGAACATAGTATCTCCATTAATACATTACCCTAGCTGTTTGGATTAGCTAGAACATTTTATATGAATGTGCAGGGAAGCTTTACGGTAAAGGTGTGCGATGTAGCCTAGATATAAAATCATGGTTCTTTATGGTAATATAAATGATAATAACTGGTAAAAATCAGAAAAGTGGTTGCACGCTTAAACAGTTCCCACACCCTCCTAGGTTTTTGCTAAGCTGTGTTTGCCATGGAAGGAATGAGGGATAAATAAATGACACAATGACACATGTCTGGAGATCTGCTCTGAGTGAGGACATGTAGTTACGGGGGCTGTAGGCTAAAGGAACCAGTAGGGTTTAAATAGGGGTGAAAATTAATGGGAGTCTATGGGAGGAACAAGGGATGAATAAACGACACATAGTAGAGTGCGGGTCAGTATGGGTGTGGATTAGAGTCTGGGGACCTGTCCTGAGTGAGCACATGCAGTTTGGGGGCTGTAGGCTAAAGGAACCAGTAGGGTTTGAATAGGGGCGAACATGAATGGGAGTCTATGGGAGGAACGAGGGATGAATAAACGACATAGGGGAGTACAGGTCAGTATGGGTGTGGATTAGAGTTTGGGGACCTGTCCAGAGTGAGGACATGCAGTCTGTTGGCTGGAGGTTAAAGGAAACTATAGGCTTTGAATGGCGGTGTAAATGAATGGGAGTCTATGGATGGAACAAGTGATGGGGAAAGAAGACAAAAAGACGAGCGCGGTTCAGAACAACACTGAAGTGATGCCTGGGGGTCTGCCCTGAGACGGTGTCTCTCGGTCAAACAGAAGTACAGTTGATGATAGTGTACTTTCCAGCCCATTTATCCTTAATGGGAAAAAATCGAAATTTAACGAGTTTTCCCAAAAGAGCTGTATCCGAGCACAGCATTCCTGAGCAGACAGAACATTCCGAGTTTATATATTTTGAAAACTGACGGACTAATTAATGGACAACAAATCTCTTAACCAAGGAGAGGAAGACCATAAATCAAGTCGCAGTGATGCGCATTGGCCAATCGCTAACAAGCTTTGTTTGAAGGCTACCTGAATGACATGAGCATTCATGAATAGCTTATGTCATTAATCCCAAGGTGACATGATGTTCTATAAAGTGACATTGACGTTGTATTGAGCGATGCCTCCTAACAGTGTTATAAATGGAACAAATGTCCGTTTAGGGTCCTCGTACGCAGACACAATGTCATTTCCCCCATAAACACCGCATAAATATTCAGGCATAGCTTTATAAATACTGTGCTCTCTACGAAGTGCTACCCGCTCCCTGTATAAGCTGGCTCCTAAGACCGGCGTGAGCGTACGTCTGAAGGTTTGGTCTAAAAAGAGATGCTGTTTTTTTCATGCTCTAATTACTTCACTGTGTAGCTTGCTAGCAATCAGACCCTCGGGTCATCATCTTCACCCAGGACGGTTTGCAGCTGCTCGGAGCTGTTGCTTCCTATTCTGTAAATATTTCACAGGTGCTTGCAGAGGATTCTTTGCGTGCATTATTCAAAACTCGCAGGACCTTGCATTGGATAACTGCATTGATAGAAAGTGCATGAAGTACCCAGCCGCTAGCTGAATTCATCAGTGGCGATGGAGTCGCTTTCATTCACCATTCCTCTTTCTCTTGCAGACACATAGAGAACTGGACGGGACTGCAGATTCTAAAGGATTTGGACATGGAGCTGTACACCGGACTGCAGCGGCTGTGAGTATATTACCCGCTGGGTTATATTTGCGTTCATGTTCTGCGAGATCTGGCTCAGGTGTACTCAGGTGGCTCGTGGAAACTGACTGGACTCGTTTGGGCTATCCTGAGTGACAGAACTTAAAGGCTGACTTGTGTTTGTGGTGGAGCTTATGCTACTCAAGAACATCCAGCTCAAGTAACTGTCCTGTATACAGTGCAACCGATAAAGTTTGACAGTGTGCATCACATCCTGAACACTCACACAGACCAAACAGTAAACACTTAACAGTCCTAGAGACCAAATATCAAACCCCAAACTCTCTAACAGACCAACTATCAAACCCTAAACTCTCTAACAGACCAAGTATTAAAACCTAAACTCTCTAACAGACCAAATATTAAACCCTAAACTTTCTAACAGACCAACTACCCAACCCTAAACTCTCTAACAGACCAACTATCCAACCCTAAACTCTCTAACAGACCAACTATCCAACCCTAAACTCTCTAACAGACCAAGTATCAAACCCTAAACTCTCTAACAGACCAAATATCAAACCCTAAACTTTCTAACAGACCAACTACCCAACCCTAAACTCTCTAACAGACCAACTATCAAACCCTAAACTCTCTAACAGACCAAATATCAAACCCTAAACTTTCTAACAGACCAACTACCCAACCCTAAACTCTCTAACAGACCAACTATCAAACCCTAAACTCTCTAACAGACCAACTATCAAACCCTAAACTCTCTAACAGACCAACTACCCAACCCTAAACTCTCTAACAGACCAACTATCAAACCCCATACTCTCTAACAGACCAACTATCAAACCCCAAACTCTCTAACAGACCAACTATCAAACCCCAAACTCTCTAACAGACCAACTATCAAACCCCAAACTCTCTAACAGACCAACTATCAAACCCCAAACTCTCTAACAGACCAACTATCAAACCCTAAACTCTCTAACAGACCAACTATCAAACCCTAAACTCTCTAACAGACCAACTATCAAACCCCATACTCTCTAACAGACCAACTATCAAACCCCAAACTCTCTAACGGACCAAATATCAAACCCTAAACTCTCTAACAGACCAACTATCAAACCCCAAACTCTCTAAGGGACCAACTATCAAACCCCAAACTCTCTAAGGGACCAACTATCAAACCCTAAACTCTCTAACCGACCAACTATCAAACCCTAAACTCTCTAACAGACCAGCTATCAAACCCTAACTCTCTAACAGGCCAAATATCAAACCCCAAACTCTCTAACAGACCAACTATCAAACGCTAAACTCTCTAACAGACCAAATATCGAACCCTAAACTCTCTAACAGACCAACTATCAAACCCTAAACTCTCTAACAGACCAAATATCAAACCGCAAACTCTCTAATAGACCAACTATCCAACCCTAAACTCTCTAACAGACCAAATATCAAACCCTAAACTCTCTAACAGACCAACTATCAAACCCTAAACTCTCTAACAGACCAACTACCCAACCCTAAACTCTCTAACAGACCAACTATCAAACCCTAAACTCTCTAACAGACCAACTATCAAACCCTAAACTCTCTAACAGACCAAATATCAAACCCTAAACTCTCTAACAGACCAACTATCAAACCCTAAACTCTCTAACAGACCAACTATCAAACCCTAAACTCTCTAACAGACCAACTATCAAACCCCAAACTCTCTAACAGACCAAATATCAAACCCTAAACTCTCTAACAGACCAACTATCAAACCCCAAACTCTCTAACAGACCAACTATCAAACCCCAAACTCTCTAACAGACCAACTAACAAACCCTCTCTCTAACAGACCAACTATCCCTAAACTCTCTAACCCCCAAACTCTATTAAACCCTAAACTCTCTAACAGACCAACTATCAAACCCTAAACTCTCTAACAGACCAACTATCAAACCCTAAACTCTCTAACAGACCAACTACCCAACCCTAAACTCTCTAACAGACCATCTATCAAACCCTAAACTCTCTAACAGACCAACTACCCAACCCTAAACTCTCTAACACACCAACTATCAAACCCTAAACTCTCTAACAGACCAACTACCCCTCTCAAACAGAACTCTCTCTAACAGACCAAATATCAAACCCTAAACTCTAACAGACCAAATATCAAACCCTAAACTCTCTAACAGACCAACTATCAAACCCTAAACTCTAACAGACCAGCTATCAAACCCTAAACTCTCTAACAGACCAACTATCAAACCCCAAACTCTCTAACAGATATCCCCTAAAAATATCAAACTCCTCAAACCCTAAACTCTCTAACAGACCAACTATTAAACCCCCCCAAACTCTAACTCTCTAACAGACCAAATATCAAACCCTAAACTCTCTAACAGACCAAATATCAAACCCTAAACTCTCTAACAGACCAACTATCCAACCCTAAACTCTCAAACAGACCAAATATCAAACCCCATACTCTCTAACAGACCAACTACCCAACCCTAAACTCTCAAACAGACCTCGACCCTCGATGCCTGACAGATCTTTAATATCTCTTTCTTCTGCAGACCACCTGCAGAGCTCCTGTTCCCTCCCACTTGACCCCAACCCCACACTTTCCTTCAGTTCTGTCAGATCCTTTTTTCCTTTCTCTCCTTCCCTCCTCTCCTGGTTCCTCATCAGGGAGGCTTAGTGCAGTATCCCCCACTCCGATTAGCATTTTTCTCATTAACATCATGCGCTCCCCCCACTGGTGGGTTCTTCTGGTGCTTCCCACGTCGGGTCTGCCTCATACTCCCCCGGGCCTCTGAGTCAATCACTGACTCGGCTCAAGGTCAGAGATGGCATCTGCTTTTGTTAAACCCTCTACTTCACACCCTCATATCTCATTAGATATCAACTAGACAGGAAGTGTTCACCGCACACAAACAATACAGCAGAGTGAGGAGTGAGGAAGGACAGCTGCGGAGGATCGTCGTCAGTTAGAGGCCATCTCGGCACGTTTGAGGAGCTGTCAGATCAAAATCAAGTCTCACGGGGGTAGAATCCGAACCAGGGACTTGCAAACCGATGCGGTGCAGAACCCAGGCAGTGATTAGTTCCTCATTCAGATATTGTCTGTATTGATGCATCACAATTGATTGATGATTTGATTGATGCATCAATCTGTATTGATGCATCAATCAAATCCATAAGACGCATAAACAGTGATGCGCGTTCGTTCCCCTTTTCCAACATTGTTGGCACAATTCCTACGTGCACACTCCAAAGCTGTTGGTGGCAGAATTCCCAGCCAGAGGCGATACACCACAACCAGTGCCATTTATTCCCCACCGGACACGACACAAGTCAATCTCAAATATAGATATGTATTTTCATGTAGTACAAAGTTTGTATGGTTCCTTACGTAGACTTTATGTAGGTGATGTAAAGAGATCAGGAATAAAAATATGATAATCCGACCACAAATACCGGAAAAAAACGGATTATTATAAACAGGGTAAACATGAACCAAAAATCTACTGTCCCAAACCTATATTTACTTAGTATCAACATCAAGACTATAATTTATGTCTATTATATAAATGTTTTTTAAATATATTTTTTATATTATATCATTTTTCCTTTATATTATTATTTAATATATGATGTTATATTAATCCTAAACAGCTATTGTTATTATTATTATTATTACTATTATTATTATTATTATTATTGTATTATTCTGAACGCTGAATAATCTGGGGACTTTAGTTACATAAAAAATGGCAATCATCGGGGTCCAAGCACTACAGACCATATTAGGGTACGGACCTTTAAACACACAAATGTTTTAGACATAGAGCTTCTGAAGTTGTCTTTTTGGGGCTTATATTAAATTACTGCACTTAATGAATCTGCAGTAATTTCTCCAGACCTGTATAGTCTTTAAAATCCCTTTTCTCACACAAGGGTCCGATTCTGGGCTGGTTTTGTGGGAGGGTCTCATTATCAGTGGTTTGGATTCACACATACGAATCGCGGATCAATGGCACAGTCCCGTACGTCATTGGAATGTTTTTCGGAGGAGAGGTTTGCAGAATGCCCAGGTCATGCACTTTTATTAACACCATAATGGCTTTCTGTACACGTCACAGTCAAAACCAAACAATCCAGGTTTGCCTGCTTTCTTATGGTGGCACCTAACACCTATGGAAACCATTTCCATGGAAACCATTTGTAGTGGGGGCAATGATGTGGTCATTTTACAGTAACAAATTGTGTTTAATCATTAATTAAATGTCATTTTCATAGTTGTTACTAAATAAAAAATCCAACATTGTAGTGGAAATATGCTGATATGAAATAAAAGTAACAAACTGACCTTTTCTAAAAACGACCTGCTCCTTTTATAGTTCTTTATGTATAATAAGTGAGAATTATAATAGGCAGCAAAATGATAGAAACACAATGGAACAAGTTCTATTTTCCTAAATATATATATAATACATCTTCCAGTCATTATTAAATAAAAAGATTATGTATTAGTATTTAGTAAAAAAAAAAAAAAAGTTAAAAAAAACTATTTAACTAAAATGACCCACTTTTTATAGTTCTTAATTTTTAATATATAATATAATATATATTGTTATTAACCCAAAATCAGTGAGGTAGTTCTGCTGGGCTTACCTGGTATCAGGGCTGTAAAATACTAATTTACTAGTTTTAGTTTTATTTCTTGATGGTTACGTATTTAAATGGTTAGACTCAGTATGATGTTTATTATAGGTAAATAAAACTTGTCACCGCTTTTTGATTTTATTCCTAAATACTGATAATAATCTTTTCATTTATTAATGATTAGAAGATGTGCATATATGTGTTAATATGAGTGTTTATATACCAGGAAAGTTCCTAAGCTAAACTATGGGGAACCAGAACCGGTCAGGCTATAGAACTCTGACAGACTGTGTAATGCATGATGGCCTCCATAATCAAGGTGATTCTGTAATAATTACCAATCGCTTGATGACTCGAGTCACTTTTTGCGGTACCTTTCCGTAATAATCGCACTACAGCGACCGCCGCTTATGCCTTATTAGGACACTCTCTTCATTCCAGATGCTACATGAAACCATCAAGGTGAAATTGTGGCCCCTGATGATGCCATTATTCTAATGATTGTCTGAAAAGCGTCCCGACAGGCCCTAATGAACTGGTAGCATTCTCATTTCTGAAAGTTCAACTCGCGGTACCCTCTGCAAATGATCAATAACGGAGGCAGTTTGAGGGCGAGGCGGTTGGATGGACAGGTGGGTATGAAGGGCAGTGTGCAGAAGAAGAAGCTGGAGATGATTGCAAACAGTCCTAATGCCAGTTTTGTTTTCCTTTGTCCCCCCCTCCTATAGGACGATCACAAACTGCAACCTGCGGACCATCCAAGCTCGGGCGTTTGCACAAAACCCCCATCTCCGCTACATGTGAGTACCATGTTTTAGGTGCCAGCATTCCCGATCCATGGTTCGTTCATGTATTCCAAAAGAGCCCAAAAGTTTGACGGAGCGGTTCCCACCTCCTCATTGGTTCGATGGTTCATGCCTATGCATGAGCACTCCAAGTGGGCGGTAACAGCCTCCATTACGGGCAAACAGACAGGCTGAGCTGGAGTAGCTCATCAGCATTTAATGAATGGGATAAAAGTCATTAAGAGGCTGCCTTCACTTGAGTCACAAATGGAGCAGATGGACATGCTAATTGTGGAGTCATTAAGGACGTGGATGGGAGCTTCACCGACAGAGCCGATGATTGCTTATGTCTTATTTGAGAGCGCGGCGTTAAAAGGATTGAAATGCCAGCGACTGGAGCTGCACGATGAAAGTGGACAACTGGTATCAGAGCCAGAGCCAACGAGCGCCGAGTCAGAGCGCTGGAACACAGGCCGTAAGATCATTAGATGTTTGGCTTTGAGTTATCTTAATATTATAAAACTCATAGCAGCTTCTATTACTGCTCCGCTCGTATAACTACACCGTAAGAGCGACGGCCTGGCATCCTAAACTCGGTGTAGGCCATATTTCTCATTATGATCATTTTCAGGTGATCTAATATTCAGTTAGGTCATCCGGCTGATGTACAGATCTTTATTTAAAGCTGCTTTCAGAAATGTGTTTATTCTATTAGCAGATGAGATGCAATGTTCTAGAAAGTTCTTGGTGTTTAGCACCAGCTAACACTGACAGCTGAGGTGATGTAATAATGGAGATGTAATGTTCGAAGAAGCTCTTGTGTTAAGCACTGGCTAAAGCTAACAGTTTAGGTTATAGATTAACAGAGATGGGATGGTCTAGATAGTACTTGCCATTTAGCACTAGCTAACACTGACCGCTGAGGTGATATAATAATGGAGATACAGTATAATGTTCTAGAAAGTTCTTGGTGTTTAGCACAGGCTAACGCTAACAGCTGAGGTAATTAACAGGGATGTTATGGTCTAGCTTGCTCTTGGCATTTAGCACTAGCCAACACTGACAGGTACGGTGATGGAATAATAAAGAATTGATGTTCTTTATAGATTTTGGCAGTTAGTGCTAGTTAATTCAAACAGCTGAGGTAATATAATAATGGAGATATAATGTTCTAGAAAGTTCTTGGTGTTTAGCACAAGCTAACGCTAACAGCTGAGGTACTATATTAATAGAGATGTTATGTTCTAGCTAGCTCTTGGCATTAGCACTAGCCAACACTGACTGCTGAGGTGATATAATAATGGAGATATAATGTTCTAGAAAGTTATTGGTGTTTAGCACTAGCCAATGCTAACAGCTAGGGTGATTAACAGGGATGTTATGTTCTAGCTAGCTCTTGGCATTTAGCACTAGCCAACACTGACAGGTACGGTGATGGAATAATAAAGAATTTATGTTCTTTATAGATTTTGGCAGTTAGCGCTAGTTAATTCAAACAGCTGAGGTGATATAATAATGGAGATATAATGTTCTAGAAAGTTCTTGGTGTTTAGCAACAGCTAACGCTAACAGCTGAGGTAATGTTATGTTCTGAGGGATGTTATGCTCTAGTTAGCTCTTGGCATTTAGCACTAGCCAATACGGACAGCTGAAGTAATATAACAAAGGAGGTATAGTGTTCTAGAAAATTCCTGATGTTTAGCACAAGCTAACGCTAACAGCTGAGGTACTATATTAATAGAGACGTTAAGTTCTAGCTAGCTCTTGGCATTTAGCACTAGCCAACACTGACCGCTGAGGTGATATAATAATGGAGATATAATGTTCTAGAAAGTTATTGGTGTTTAGCACAAGCTAATGCTAACAGCTAGGGTAATTAACAGGGATGTTATGTTCTAGCTAGCTCTCTGCATTTAGCACTAGCCAACACTGACAGGTACGGTGATGGAATAATAAAGAATTGATGTTCTTTATAGATTTTGGCAGTTAGCGCTGGTTAATTCAAATAGCTGAGGTGATATAATAATGGAGATATAATGTTCTAGAAAGTTCTTGGTGTTTAGCACAAGCTAACGCTAACAGCTGAGGTAATTAACAGGGATGTTATGTTCTAGTTAGCTCTTGGCATTTAGCACTAGCCAACATGGACAGCTGAAGTAATATAATAATGGAGGTACAGTGTTCTAGAAAATTCCTGATGTTTAGCACAAGCTAATGCTAACAGCTGAGGCACTATGTTAATAGAGATGTTAGGTTCTAGCTAGCTCTTGGCATTTAGCACTAGCCAACATGGACAGCTGAAGTAATATAATAATGGAGGTACAGTGTTCTAGAAAATTCCTGATGTTTAGCACAAGCTAATGCTAACAGCTGAGGCACTATGTTAATAGAGATGTTAGGTTCTAGCTAGCTCTTGGCATTTAGCACTAGCCAACACTGACCGCTGAGGTGATGGGATAATGGAGATATAATGTTCTACGTAGATTTTGGCATTTAGCACTAGTTAATTCAAACAGCTGAGGTAAAATATTAACAGAGATGTAATGTTCTAGATAGTTATTGGGGTTTAGCACTAAGTAAAGATAAAGGCTGAGGTAATTAACAGATGTAAAGTATATAGTAGTTCTTGGTGTTTAGTAGTAGCTAACGCTAACGCCTGAGGGAATTTATTAGCTATGTTGTGATGTTTAGATTTTATTAGAGATATTAAGATTTACATTAATGGCCTTTAGCTAACGCTCTTACCTGGAGTGACTTACAAGGTTAATTATATTACAGGTAGGCCAGTGTGGTGTTAAGAGTTTTGTCCAAAGGGCTCTTTTCGGTATAGCACAGCATAGTCCTCAGTACACAGACCAGGCATCGAACCCCAATCTCCCACATGGTGTGGTAGCTCAATGACGAGTGGTGTTACCCGTTGCACCACACCCACACCAATCTTAAAGATATAATATCCCTAATATAGTATCCCTAATAATAACAGTTGAGGTGATATAATAATGGATATGTGACGTTAATGTAAAGTGAGATGTAGGAACGCCGGGTAATTTGCTATCACTTCTGCTTTAAATTGGAACCTTTAAAGTTCTACAGGCAGGACATCAGACTTCCAATCAATCCATCAATCACCAGGCCCCACCCAGCAGATGGACAGCCTTTGTAGATCAATCATATTTCACTACACAGCCTTCATATCCACACACGGTTCACAAACAGCCTGATCGTCCAGCCGTCTCTTAGCTAAGCCTTCAGCAGACCCTGACGAGGTGGTTCGGTCTGGGTGGTCAGACGCCTCGTCCCCTCCCCCTCACATTAGGGCGCTATAAATCTGAAGGGCCCATTGTCATAAGGGAAGAGGAAAGGTCAGGGCCTGCTGGGAGGGCTGAAATTCCGCTCCTCATTAAGCCTGTGCCAGCCTACGTAATGCTCCACTCCGAAATGTCACTTTAGCAAAACTCCTTTCAACGTAACCGCGTTCAGTCAGGGCAGATTACGAGCCGTTTACCCTCATCTGATTGAGCCGGCCTGCTGTGCTGTTGGTGAACATTCTGGAGCTTAACGTTTAGAGTCTGTTGGATAGGGCCATGAAACACTGAGGACTGGTATCAGTGCTGTTCACACACAGCTGTGTTTTTAATGTAGTGTGTCTTCTTACGGGACCTGGAACAGAAACTGATGGCTGGAAAATGGTGTGAGTTGTTCAGTCTCTGCCCACCCCCTAAAAACGGGGTCTCCATTTGTTTATTTTAGGGTTTTTTTGAACACACTAAGAGTTAAGGTGATTTAATAATGGATATGTAATGTTCTAGATAGTTCGTCAGGGGTTGAATGGTAATGTGTTGGGGTTATAGGTTAAACAGTAAGGGTGAGGTTAACAAGTGGTGGTAAAATGTTGAAATATACGAAGAAACATGGAAGTCCTGAAAACCCATATCTGATCTCCATGCCTATTAAAGCATCACTGGCATATCAGACATGTCCATATCTTCGATGTTCAAAGAAAAACATGTATCTCCATTTTTGTTGATTTTTTACTTTTATGCCTCATTTGATCACATGAGCTGCTGTTTACACTGTGTGAGAATTTCATGATGAATGGACCAACAGAAATGGCCCAAAATTGTTTGGTAAGACTTCTGGTTCCATTGACTTCCATTCAAACCAAATGATGTTTTTGGCCTCTCCTGTAAAGTTGACATTTTGGAGATACCTCTTTTTCTTTGGACGATATGTGGGGTGTAGTAACGTCAGTTCATACCTGTAACTTTAAACTGTAGAAGTTAAAGTATTTTTGTCTTATTCTATAATGTGTTGTTGTTTTTTCAATGACAAATATTGTATAAACTGCACAAACGGTATCTTGGCAAGTGAAATGATCTTATATCTACCTGATATATAAATTTTTATTTTTAAGGTTATTTTAAGATTAATTAATTAACTTTTAGGTGATTTTTGCATGCATATTTTCTTAGATTGGCAGATATTTTGGCTGGTTTTAGGCAAAATTTTGTAAAATAATAAGTAAAATTTTTATTTTTATATTTCCCAATATAGTGAGAGAATTTGGCTCACTAAAACAGTCTGGAAATTCGTTAAATATAATGTAAAATGATACATATAAGATTAAAAAGATTAAGGTACGATTAAGATCTTTTGTTTTGCACTGTATTCCTAATTAAAATATTTAATATTTCTTATATTTCAAGGTTGATGTAAACTTATTATAAGGTCATCTAACATCTTATTATATTGGTAGATCATTTATCTTACTTTAATAAGCATTGCTCAAAACAACAATATACACCTGCCTGCCACTTTATTAGGTACGCCCTTGTATCTACACCCACTGTCCACTCCCTCAGCTCCACTGACCATATAGGAGCACTCTGTAGGTGTACAGGTCCAGACTGTAGTCCATCTGTTTCTCTGTGTACTGTATTACCCTGTTCTTCAATGGTCAGGACCCCCACAGGACCCCCACAGAGCAGGTACTATGCGGGTGGTGGATCGTTCTCAGCCCTGCAGTGACACTGACGTGGTGATGCGCAGTACTGTAAATCATTAGTTCGGTTTTAATCAGGTCTCGACAGTAACTCGGCATTATTACTGAACTTATGATCCTGAAGCTCGTCTAAGTGTTGATGAACTGAATTTCCTCGTCTGCTGGGCTTTTGTTCCACTTTCATCTAAATATAAAAGAAGGTTATACTAAAGCCTGTGACATCATTAAGGATGGCGGCAGCTCTAATGAAGAACAGTGTAGCGGATGTCCGCAGGATCCGGGTTTCTATGCAGCTGTCATATTAAATAAAAGGCTGTAATTGAAATGTAGCAAAAATAATAATTTAAATGATGTGAATTAAGCTTCTGTCACGCTTCTATTAGGCTTCTATCAAGTTTGAGCACCTCTGGTCAAAGGACATGTTCTGTTGGTTTACAAAGAGAAAATGTAGTTCCTATATTTAACATACCGAGAGAAACATGCCCTGCTTTAACGTTCAGTTCAATCACAACACATTAAAACAAACACAGCACACTAACACACCAACACACTACTTACAGCACACTAACACATTACACTTACTGAGCTACTGTACACCAACACACTACTTACAGCACACTAACACATTACACTTACTGAGTTACCGTACACCAACACACTACTTACAGCACACTAACACATTACACTTACTGAGTTACTGTACACCAACACACTACTTACAGCACACTAACACATTACACTTACTGAGTTACTGTACACCGACACGCTACTTACAGCACACTAACACATTACACTTACTGAGTTACCGTACACCAACACACTACTTACAGCACACTAACACATTACACTTACTGAGCTACTGTACACCAACACACTACTTACAGCACACTAACACATTACACTTACTGAGTTACCGTACACCGACACGCTACTTATAGCACACTAACACATTACACTTACTGAGCTACTGTACACCAACACACTACTTACAGCACACTAACACATTACACTTACTGAGTTACTGTACACCAACACACTACTTACAGCACACTAACACATTACACTTACTGAGTTACCGTACACCAACACACTACTTACAGCACACTAACACATTACACTAACTGAGTTACACACACACTACTTTACAGCACACATTACACTTACTGAGTTACTGTACACCAACACACTACTTACAGCACACTAACACATTACACTTACTGAGTTACCGTACACCAACACACTACTTACAGCACACTAACACATTACACTTACTGAGTTACTGTACACCAACACACTACTTACAGCACACTAACACATTACACTTACTGAGTTACTGTACACCGACACGCTACTTACAGCACACTAACACATTACACTTACTGAGTTACCGTACACCAACACACTACTTACAGTACACTAACGCATTACACTTACTGAGTTACTGTACACCGACACGCTACTTACAGCACACTAACGCATTACACTTACTGAGTTACTGTACACCGACACACTACTTACAGCACACTAACACATTACACTTACTGAGTTACTGTACACCGACACACTACTTACAGTACACTAACACATTACACTTACTGAGTTACTGTACACCAACACGCTACTTACAGCACACTAACACATTACACTTACCGAGTTACCGTACACCAACACTACTTACAGTACACTAACGCATTACACTTACTGAGTTACTGTACACCAACACGCTACTTACAGTACACTAACACATTACACTTACTGAGTTACCGTACACCAACACTACTTACAGCACACTAACGCATTACACTTACTGAGTTACTGTACACCAACACGCTACTTACAGTACACTAACACATTACACTTACTGAGTTACTGTACACCAACACGCTACTTACAGTACACTAACACACTACACTTACTGAGTTACTGTACACCAACACGCTACTTACAGCACACTAACGCACTACACTTACTGAGTTACTGTACACCAACACACTACTTACAGCACACTAACACATTACACTTACTGAGTTACTGTACACCAACACGCTACTTACAGTACACTAACACATTACACTTACTGAGTTACTGTACACCAACACGCTACTTACAGCACACTAACGCATTACACTTACTGAGTTACCGTACACCAACACTACTTACAGCACACTAACACATTACACTTACTGAGTTACTGTACACCAACACGCTACTTACAGTACTTACAGGAACTTCTGTTTCCTATGGAGCTCTTCGTATCACTGGCTCCACATGTGCCAGGCACTGCAGCAGTACCATGTAAGAGCTATCCAGCCTAATCTTACCTAAGATCCTTCCTAAGAGGTTCCTCCAGCTTGACTCTGGAGCTCTCCGTACATTTCCGCGGTGTTCCCCTCTCGTGGAGAGACACTTTACCTCAGGCAGGGATTACATCTGCCGAAGAGAAGGTTTAGATAAACCTCGTTTCCTCCTGGTGAGGATGGAGGGTGGAGTGCTGTCGACTCCATCCACCAGGATCTGTATAGTGTTCAGTAAGATTAGAACAGAGACAAAACGACTTGTCCTGTTGGAGGGTAGTAGGTGGTGTACCAGTGTTCAGTCCATGCACAGGTTAACAACGTGACAACAAACCGTTCATCTCGGTGCTTACCACGGTGGCTCCGCCCATGGACTCGTTGGGCGTCTCCACCAAGACTAAAGCGGGACTCGTCAATGAAGATGACCCGCTGCCATTCTGAGTCACTCCATGACAGTCTGGTACGACACCACTGCAGTCTTTGGTGACGAACTGAGTAATTAAGAGCGCTTTTGGTGTGAGGTGGTTTAGATGTTTTTTACTGTGGTGGTGGTGATGGGAACCAGGGTTCTCCATGTCTAGAACACACATTACTGACTATCTAAACCACCAGTGACCCTACACGTGTCTTCTGAGTGTGTATGGAATGTTGATGATGAAAATCTGGAAAACCTGGAAGTACTAAGTTCCTTTGGGGGACTATTTGACCTCCCAGCGCCCTGCAGCATGTATCCCTCCACCATGAATGGAGTTTAAGGCTGAGATCTTCTCCACACTATCATAAACAGCGTCTCAGACATCAGGCAGCGTATTCAGAACCACCTCCTGTAGGAACTTTCTGTGAGGGAGCTTTTAGAGGGGGACGTCTGGTTACCTTCACCACCACTGGGAACCGTTTCAAACTAAACAACTCTGGATGACTCTGTTTACATCTCAAACATTTCATTATATAGGAGTTAAACTGTCTTTATTAAAAAGCATTTCTAAATTATGGGTTATTCCGGAATGGTAATAATGTTTAGGCCACGCCCCCCACTGTTAACAAGACTTATTAACGAACTATTTCCTTTTTTTTTGGACTAATGAATCCTCCGAACGGATAAATTTGTTTGACATTTCTGAAAATACCGCTGCTAATGACTACAGGGGTTTAATGACTGTGAGAACGTTCCTCAAACTGACAGGATCCATTTCTTCCTTATTTAATCCCACCTGCTGTTTTATGCCCAAGATATTAAACCTGCCGAGGCCCCCCCCGTCCCACAGGCTGGTCCCCTTATGGCTCATGGCCTAGGCGCACAGTCAAAGCAAGGAAGAGAACAAGGGTGTTCTGGGTCGCTCTCCAAAGATCCCGATGTGTTGTGACATGCAGTCTGTGTTTAGCCTCTGCAGGGTGATGGGCTAATAGCTGCAGCTGCTCATCGGAGCAGGATCCAGTGACCGCTCTCCCACAGGAGGCTGTATCTACCAGCGCGACACCGTGCTCGGATCAATAGCCACGCTTACAAGTGTCACACCCTCTCGGTAAACCTTGCAGGGAGGTTCTGGGGTAGCCTCGTTCCCAGTAGCTGATAAACACAGAGGCGAGGGGGGATCTCCTGTGAGATTTGCCTCTCCCTCTCTGACATATACGTTTTCACTTCTTCTTTTTTTTCATTGTTTTTTTTTTTCTCCCTCCGTGCTCAAAGCTTTCCTCGCCGTACGGGCTCGCGAGTGAGCCAGACGTGTATTTGACAGACGAGTCAATCCCTCCAGATCTCTTTCTGCCGGTGGCGGCGTTGGGTGAAATAACAATGCGCCGTTTGATGGTCTAGATGAGACGAAGGCGGGCTGCTCTGTCTCGGCTTCCCTTCTCCGCTCTTTGACAGGCAGCCGTCCCTGACACTCTGTGTACATAGCTCGGAGGGAGCGCTGGCAGGAGAACCGCGGCCTAACCCCCGTCCGAACCTTCCCCAGACGCAAAGATGGGTTCACCCCGGTCTGCTCAGACCCCCGGGAGCCGCAAGCGAAGATGGCTTCCATTCGCACCTTGTCCGCTCGGCCATGTTCCGTCCTGCCTGTAGGCCGATGGCTGGTAGTCGCTCTTGCGAGGGACGGGTGGTGCCTCCTGCCTGCCGTTCCGTCAATAACGAATGTCTGTGTCCCTCCTGGGCTTAGGAACAAGAACGCTGTCAGCACTGTGAACAAATCTCCGCCCGAGTGTAATGAGCATGACTGTGGACTAGTTTGCTGGCCCAGTTTAGTCGGAACAAGCTCCCTAGCATTGTCTTGCGACATCAAACCAATCTAGGATGAAGCCCAGCGCACGCTTTTCTCTGCAACTGCATCAGCTACAAGACTGCGGCACTGTCAATCATGGCCGAGATCCTGAAAGTGTGCTTCCTCAAGGACTCCCAGCTGGGTAGAGCACGTGCAGTAACGGGATTCGAATGGGAGTCTCGGCTTGTGCGACTCAGGGAACATGCGTCTTTATCTCCTCCGCCGTGTTTGCGGTGTTTAAAGAAATTACCCGAGTTGTTTACATGGTTGGCGCCGTGCGGCAGATCGGGCTTTGTAATCGTACTCTCTCCGTGTGTCCGTTTGAAGATTTCCTTTTCACTGGAGTGCCACATCTTTTTCCCTCTCCAGGAAAACAGCCCTGCGCTGACTTGTTTTTTGGTCGCTTACCCAGAAATCAGTTCGCCTTATTAGAGCCATAATCAGCCATTTCAGACCGGAACCCATTGCCGCGCTGCGGCGTTCCTTCCCTTTGGTGTTTTCCCTGTTTTGTTTCATTACAGTTCAGAATGGAAATGGATTTTTTTGGGGGGAATGCCGAAAACCACTTTGAAGGTGCCAAATGTTTTTGCATTGTAACACTAACCAACTTTACTTAAGACCTGCATGGTGACTGCATAAGTGTTCAACCCCTCCTTTCGCTTCTGTTGCGTCTCTAAGTCTAATGGCGATTGTCTCCGCTAGCTTCCGTCTATCCGCTAGGATTTCTGTCCATTCCGTAAGGCAGCTCCTTCGAGTTCGATGGGTCATGTAGCTGCACATTCGAGGCATCCCACGGATTCTCAACTGAATTGAGATCCAGACTTTGACCCTTCCAAGACCACTCCAGAGTCGCTTTAGCAGTATGGCATTGGGGTCAGTGTCCTACTGGAAGGTCAGTCACCAGCCCAGTCTCCAATCCCACAGTGATAATGATGAATACACATATGCACATTGTTATTAAACTCTGTAGGACCATTTTTGTTAGGTCCAGGTTGGACTGCAGCTGGACAGCACAGTGGCAAAAAGGCTAGCGCCAGAAGGGCTGGGTTTGGACATGTGTCTGTCTGGGTTCCTCCGGGCGCTCCAGTTTCCTCCCAGAGTCCCAAGACATGCAGTCAGGTGAATGGAGATGCCAAATTGCCCCCCCACCCCACTAGGTGCAATGGACTGGCGGCCTGTCCAGGGTATTCCCTGCCTTCCGCCCAGTGAGCACTGGGATAAGCTCCAGTACCCCTGCCTCCGACCCAGAAGGATAAGCTCAGAAGATGAATGAATGAGATGGCATGCAAGATAGCCATAGCCAGCTAGCTTACAACCATGGCTTAGCTAACAATAGCGCTTGAATAATACATAAGCTACATAAGTAGCAGCTGTGGGGGCTACGCAGTTTCCACCATCAACAAAACGAAATCCCATCCAGTGGAAAAATAGCCGCATCAGCGTTACCTTCCAGCCTCGGATGAGCACTGTGTTTGCCGCTTTAGCCAGCAGGGTAGAGCCGGTGCCAGCGACTCGGAGGAGGCAGATCTTTGCCCTGTGTGATATCACAAGCACATGCTGCACTTACATTGGCAGCTTCCTGCATTCTCTTCCCAAGAGAGATCTTTTCCTGTGCCGGGAGCCGCAATGCAAGGCTGGGACTGAACGTAACACTGCGGTTAGTAGGGTGTGATGTGTGTGTTCACCGACAGTGAAAACGATTCCTGTGTGATGCCACATAACCTTGGAGCTGGTCCAGTGAATCTGCCTTTATGTGGATGAAGACCCAGAGTTCATGGTTGTACCGTATTGGCCCCCTAGTGGTTCTGCAGTTCTTCCCAGCCTGGTCCATCTGTTTCTGGCATTTACAACAATGCCGTCAGAACCAACAGGACCACCATACACTCAGGCAGATGTGGGCTGGATATGCTCAGCCACTTTAGTTATTACATGATCTTTTGGGTTGAGTTAGCGTGGTACAGTTTCTACCTTCTGTGGATCAGACCTAGTGACAGCACACATGTCAGCCAATGACCTTGTGTCTGCCAGCTTGTGAAGTCCTCCAAAGCAATGTTGCCAGATGTCTAAGTCCTGGCAACGCGTGCCTGTGAGCAGTGGACTGTCAACCAAAACAGCCCACCTGTTCACACACTCACGGTTTCACTGCCCCGGATAAACCGTGCGGAGAGCTGGTCCCAAGAATTCAATGATTCAAGAGTTTGTGTGTGCATATGCAACAGCAGTCCAAGCTTGTAACATTTGTTTACAAAATGCAAACATTTTTCTTACTCGGCAGTTCCTCTATTCCTGAACAGTTCTCTTATGACTGGCCAAACTTAATCAAATATTTAAAAGGATCGGTCTGGTGAGAGAAAAATAAATATAGACACCTGTAACTACTAATTAAAGAAAAACATCCTGTGGGATAGAGTGCCATTGAGTGGACACAGTTACTCCTAGTGGATTGCAAGAGTCTCTGCATCCTCCTAGAGTGCTTGCTGAAGGCATGTACAACCTTCAGGTCCACTATCAGGACTAAAGTAGATGGCCACCATCTGTTTCTACTAGTGTCACTTGCTGCAACTATATTTAATTAAAACCTGAATTTCTGGATCCCCACTGTTCAGTCAAGCTGTCAGAGTGGAGGGGGTTCAGGAGGTATGCTTCAGTCAAAGGGCGGATGAATTTCGCTCACTGAGGCAGCTGAAGCTTTCAGACTCCGAGGAGCGACAGGACACACCTGCCACACCCACTCGCTGCCGTGATCTGCCCCGCCTCCTTCACAGCTCATCAGAACATCCCCATGATGGCGCAAAACCCACCTAACCCCCCGAACCCCACAGTACCAAACAGCAAAAAAGCCCAAAGTCTGAGGCAGAACGGTGCTTAGGTATTTGCTGGGTGCCCGTGCGTACAGTCTTGATCGCGCTAAAGCAAGCATTGACTAAAAAAGCCTCCTCTTCACGCCAGTGACCGCTGGGAGGGGGGGACCTGTGGTGTTCAGTGTAGTACAGACCTGGTGTCCTTGCGTGGAAGCTGCGACTCAGGGTGTAGAGTGTCGCAGATCGAGAACTTTTACAGCTCTACGAAGCACACATCAGTTCTGCAATGCTGGACTGAGAAGCCCCGCCAGTCCACCATCCAGAAGCAATATCCGGCCCAACAGCGTCCCTGTGTGTGGCCTATCCTGAGGGCACGCATATCCGTTACTCTGAATGTCCATATGCTACAACAGTGGAGCAGCAAACGGTAGGAGTGAGACTAATCATAGTGGACAGTGAACGTGGTAACACGTTGCTTGTCGTAAACACTCCCAGTCAGCAAACCTCAGATGCTCAAGTGTCTTGTATCCACCTCACACCAGCACCCAGGGTTTCTAGTACACCCCCCCACCACCACACATCACGTTTAGACCACTGCAGCTGGAATGATCCCCCGCCCCCATGTCCGGTAAGGTGATTTCATTGTACAGGAGATCAGTCAGGTCTCGTCTCTTGGTTCAAGGGTATCTCTCCTGTGAAAGATGTTTCTGCAACAGGCCCTGATGCTTTCTCTCCGATGCGCCCCAGCATCCTGCCAGTTCCCGCTGCCATCTGCCCTCCTCTTCCAGCTCATCAGAACAGCTCAAGATGGCAGGCCCAGGTGCCAGGGCATGGCAGCTCGGCAGATGACAGCTTCGAGCTGCTGCGAGGTGCTGGCCTTCTGCCAGCCCGTGCGCACAGTGACAGCTTTCCATTCGTTACTGGCCTCTCACGCCACTGTCGCTCGCGAGGCTCGCCGGTGTCAATCTATACAGCTTTGTTCTTGCGCTCGATGCTTTTGAAGGTCCAGAGTCGAAAACTTTTACATCGAAGCAGCAGTTCGGCAGGAGGACCCAAGGCGCCCGCCAGTCGCCGAGATGAGAGGTGCGGCCGGGGTGGCCGTAATAGCTGATGAGAGGCCGGACGTATCCGTAGCTTTAGTGTGTGGAGGAGCCAGCAAAGAGAGGGCCCTCACCTGCTGGGGGAGACCAGCTGGAGCAACAAGGAACCCAGGTGATCCTTCATTTGCTGAGCCTTTGAAGCGGTCGCGAATCTTTCATGTCTCAAGTGTTTTTATGCCTGGTCCCGCCCGCCAGGGTTCCTCTACCCCCACCGCGCCACCACCCATCTTTTTAAACCTCTCCTGCTAGGGTTATATCTTAAAGCGTGATGTCCAGCCTTCCCAAGTCATCTCTCGCCGCCGTTTGGCAATCATTGAAAAGCGGTTCCATCAAAGCCAGGCAATCAGAGGAGAGAGCATTTGAATAGTGATTTGCAATACTGACATGCCCATCGTGAGAGACCCCACGCTTCCAGGGCCGAGAGAGCCAACTCGCTCAGGCTCTGCTTGAAAGGGCGCAACAAGTCGGTCGATTACCGAAACAAATAATCGAATATTCACGTAACGGATTACTCAAATAACTCCAGCTCCGGTTTTACGCCAAGTACCGAGTACATCTAGGCTTTACAAAAGACAGCCTGAGGTCTTTGATGAATCTGCTGATAACAACCTGATGATCAAAACAATATCGAAACACTAGCACTACGCTGTTTTTGATCATCAGGTATCCGTTTTTCTCCACCTCTAATTAGTAGTGATAGGTCTTGACAAGTATGAATGTACAATAGCTGGTGATCGATATTCTGTCCCTGCACCCCGCTTTACCAGGTACGCTGCTGCAACAAACTGGGCTGTTAATAATATTGTAAGATTGTCAATAATTCGAAACCCTACACTTTTGAGTTATGAGTCACCATCAGTTTCCACACCAATTATAGCTATCGGCTCCCAAAGTTAGCTTGAGGTTGTTTAAGTACTGATCAATTATGCTGCCTTACTATACAATATGCTAATCTGTTTATATGGTGTATATGGTCAGTATAATTAGACCCTACTTTAGACCCTACTACAAGCAAATTGGTCAATAATTGAAACGAATAATCGATTATTCGATTAAGGAGACAATTACCAAATAGCTTTTATGAAGCTGTCAGCTTTAAAAGACAGCCGTTTGATAAATTTGCTGATAAGTGATGTCACATTACAATAGGCTTTTCTGAACATATGTGATGTTAGACTTTAGCTTTATCATCCACCTCTAATCGTGATTGGTTTAATGATGGTACCTCTCTTTAACAGCGCATACAAGCGGTCTGTTTTTGGACATCAGTCAAGACAATTGAACCAAACAATAGTCGACTAATCGGTTTGGAATCGGTCGATTACTGAAGCGCATAGCTGATTATTCGAATAATGAACCGATTAATTACCAAATAATACTTATCCAGCTGTAGGTTTAAAGGGGGTTGTTTATGCATTTACTGATCAATTATGTTGTAGTACAATACGCTTTACTGAACATATGCTGTATGTGTTCAGTACTTGTAGAAACACTGACCAACCTGCTTCTAGTTTAGACTCTACTTAGGTGATCAGTTTTTATAGTACTTCCCTTAAAGGGCGGCAACAAACAGCTGTTTTGATAGTCAAATAATTGATCGATTATTCCGATTATGAGCCACTTAATTACCAAATAGCTAACGCTTCTCTGTTTATATGGTGTATATGGTCAGTATAATTAGACCCTACTTTAGACCCTAATAAAATGAAGCCCATTAGTTCCGAGTGATCAAATCCCTGAACAATTGTATTCTGACAAATTTTGTGTATTGTGAAAATTTCAGTATAGTGAGATTTGATTATAGCCTCATGGGTAACCTCTAGCATTGATCAACTTTTTTTTTGTATTACCTTTTAGGGTTGCAGCAAATTGGTCAATAATTGAAACGGATAATGGATTTTTTGAAGTCAATTACCAAATAACTTTTATGCAGCTCTCCGCCTTAAAAGTCTGAGGTCGTTTGATGAATTTGCTGATAAGTGATGTCACAATGCAATACACTTTTCTGAACATATGTGATATTAGACTTTAGCTTTATCATCCACCTCTAATCGTGATAGGTTTAATGATAGTACCTCCCTTTAACGGTGGCAACAAGCGGCTGTTTTGATAGTCGAATAATCAATCGATTATCGAAGCGAATAGTCTGATTATTCGGATTAGGAGTTACTCAGTTACCCAATAGCTATCCATTCCTAAAGTTAAGTTACCTTTTCTGAACTTATGCAGTATTAGAGCGATAGCTTTATAGATAGTACTTTGTTTTAGGGTGGCAACAAGTGGCTGTTTTGATAGTCGAATAATCAATCGATTATTGAAGCGAATAGTCAATTATTCCGATTAGGAGGCACTCAGTTACCAAATAGCTATCCGCTCCTAAAGTTAAGTTACCTTTTCTGAACTTATGCAGTATTAGAGCAATAGGTTTAACGACAGTACTTTTTTTTAGAAGGCAACAAGCCTCTGTTTTGATAGTCAAATAATTGTTTGATTACTGAAGCACATAGCTGATTATTCAAATAATAAATCGATTAATTACCAAATAACTCTTATGCAGCGGTAGCTTTACAGGGGGGAGTTTATGCATTTGCTGGTGACCACTAAGGTGACCAGTTTTTTATAGTTTTTCCCTTTAAGGGCAGCAACAATCAGCTGTTTTGATAATCGAATAATTGATCGATTACTGAAGCGAATAGTCGATTATTCCGATTATAAGCCAAGCTTGAGGTTGTTTGATGGATTTGCTGATGGATTATGTCACAATACAATATAAGGCTCGGTAATTAACTGACCAAACTTAGAAGCAGCTTCCAGAATCAACCAGAGACGTGACCTGGACTGGGCGTCTGCGCTGGAGCCGCTCTCGTTTGCATGCTGAGGCTTAGTCAGATAATGAATATTAAGTTGTTGACGGCGAAGCGGCAGATTTGGTTAGTGGGGCTCGGTTGTGTCGAGGGAAATCCCTCCTCTTTGACTCCTGTTGCAGCTCGCCTGTGAAGGCCGTGCACTCTGCAGCCCTGCGAGACCGCCGTAACGAGCCCCCGAACATCGAGGAGTTCCATCAGATGCAGAATTCAGATGATTTCATAGAAGCTCCCTAATGCAGTTACCCGGCTCTTTTGAAGGCCTGGGATGATTCGTCTTGTCGTGCACCTGCTTGTTTTGTGCTTTGTGATATGGGGATGCTGTTTCGTAGTAAGCCGCCGTGGAAAGGGAGAGGGGGGAGGGCAAAGAGAAAGACGAGGAGAGGGGCTGAGAGAGAGAGCGAGGCACTGTTCGTCCCCGGGATGCGCTTTAAAAATAGGAAAACCGCTCTTAATAAACCATCAGTGCAGATTAGCCTGCGCTGTACATCAAAATAGCATTTTTCCCCGTTCCTTGGGACACGGCGGAGAACCTTTTAGGACTTTCAGGCCTGTTTTTACATTTACAGCAGGTATCTGCAGCTATGAATAATAGACAGCTGTATGACTCAACCCCGGCGCATTGAGAGGCAGAGGAGCATCAGCGGAGTGGGTGGCGCGGCGCATCTGCGGCGAGGCGGCTTTTAAAAGTTAGCTTTAGCCGAGCTAAAGAAATCTCCCAGCGGAGCTCCACCTTAGCCCTTGAACCAGGGCAAGGCAATTAAGCTCCTGTTTTGTGTTTTCCTGCACGGAGGTTATCCGGCGGAGGTTTTTTTTTTCCCTTGTCGTTTTTCCCAGAAGACATTCAGTCAGTCATTCGGTGTGGGCAGTTTAACTTTGGGCTGAGTCACCGCTCAGTCACACCGATTTGGAGGACTGGTTGGAGAGGTCTGTAGGCTGATGTGAAACGGTTTCGGAGGAGGATTCAGAATCCGAACAGGAAAAGGATGCTTCCTCTTTTATTCTTTTAGCCGGAAGCAGCAGAGGAGTCTGAATGGCTGTTCGGAATAGTTTCCCTGAACTGACTGCTTAATCACACTCATCCTGGAAATGTGGGATAGCAGTGCAGATGGGAAGGGAGATAAAGGTGACCAGGATCAATAACTGATGATAAGTTTAGACTGATATGATCAATATTTATTGAGCTACACATACAGAAGTTTGTCTCTCAGTATGGCGTCGGGCCGCCGTGCGGTCTCAGCTAACCCAACACGCCAGACGTTCTCGGTATGGAGCTGTAGAGGTTTCCTAATGGAGTCCTGTGAATGGGTATCCTAATGGAGGTCCCATGACAGCTTCACACAGTCTCCTTAGTAGGGGTGGAGGTGGAGGGACACCAGGGTCTTCTGGACGTGTAGACAACAAAAAACATGTTTCATCTCGGTGCTGACCACGGTGCCTCCACACACGGATTCGTTGGGCGTCTCCACCAAGACTAAAGCGGGACTCGTCACTGGAGATGACCGGCTGCCATTCTGAGTCACTCCATGACAGTCTTTGGTGACGTTGATGTGGGGCTAGGGGCTAGCTGGCTAGCATGCTAACCTCCACTCAGTGGTGTTGAGGTTCTGGACTCCTGAACACCAGCAGCTCTTTTGTTGGATGTGTGTGTCTCCTTTTCCCAGCTTCTTGAACAACTACACCTCCTTTCAGACCTCCCTAGCGTTGAGGCGTCCTCTCACAGTGGACGAAGGACGGACAGTAACACCTGTGGAAGTTCTCAGAGCTTGAGGTGCTGTTTATCTGATGGGCACAGTGTTGGTGGGTCTACCAGGTCTTCCAGGTGGTTGTTAGGAGTCCCTGATCTGAGCTCTCCAGCAAAATGCATACATGTACCCCTTGTTGACCGGACCTTCTGGACCGTGCGCTCACTGTCCACCAGATCAGCTCGTCCTCCCTATTGGTGCATTCGGTAGCTCCACATTTACAGACTGGTGTCCATCTAAATCTCCACAACTTGGCCAGCAGTGGTTGTATAGGCAGTACGTGCTAGAAAGCATGAAGTGTTAGACAATGCTAATGGTGTGCGGCCGTATATCAGCCTCCGCACCTCTTATTGTGGCAAAAATAGGGTCTCCATTAATTGTTCCCCCTGCCTGGCATGCAGATGCAGCGGCAGTGATGGTCCTTAACCAGGATCAAAGGAACTCTTAGCTAACACTTTGTTCTAAGACCTTATTAATATGCCCGAGTGAATAAATAACTATTAAGTGCTATTAGAGCTAACCGTATCTAACGTCTGTTTATTTGGCCAGTAAGTATTACATACCGCGCCTCATCAGCCTGCCTGGCGTCCTGGGCTTGGTTGCTCTATCGCTGTAGGTTCTTCCTATTGGTTGATCCCGATAACTATGTTCTGTTCCATAGTGTGCTTCCATGGAGCTATGGGGACAGTCACTGAGCTCCTCTGTGATGTTCTGGGTTTTGTTTTCATGATGTGGAAACGGTTCTAAGGTTGAGGTGACCGTAGATCTGAACCACAGTGCCTACACTGAGCTGCTGGATAACCAGGTTTCCCTGTAGCTCATCATCCTACCGAGGAACACAGCATTCCTAGCCCGGTGTTCCAGGATGACAGTTCTCGCATTCAGGGCTGCAGATGTGACCGATTGGCATAATGAGCTTTCAGGAGCGTTCACACATCTGGACGGGCCTGCAAAACCCCCGGATTTGAATCCTCTCGGAAATCTGTGGGAACTACCTGGAAGAACCACTAAAACGGCAGGGAAGGCATCCACCAAATCTGGACCAGCTGACCAACTGGCTGAAAGGAGGGACTGCATGTGGGCGTGGCCAAAACCTTAGTGTGAAGGAAGTAGCTAAATCTGCAGGTGTATGGAAGCGTACGGTCATACGGGTCTACCAGCAGTGGATACAATCCCAGCCTACAGGGAATTCTCCTCGGAACTGTGCCAGGGAAGGCCTCCACCAAATCTGGACCAGCTGACCAATGCTTTGATATGGGACAGTCTGAAAACTGATGTGGCTACATCCAGAACCTCGTCCAGTCTATGCCCAGTGCAGTCCCAGCTGTTATTGGCGCTGGTGGAGGTGTTATGAAACCCGGTTCCCTCCGTGTTAATGCCAGCGTCACTGCGAAGCATTGTTTGATCTGCTGTGCCAGGTTCTCTTCGACTCTCAGTCCCTAAATACGTCTCAATTGGGAATCCGACATGAGTGGGAACAGGTTGTTACCGTTTTGCACACTCGTCTGGCCCGATTATCCCATCATCCCTCCGCCACACTCAGGGTTTTCAATTTCAGTATTCAGTGGGCCCCTAAATTCTGGATGGCTCTTCCTGGCAAAAGCCAAATGAATGTATTTCCCATGTCATTAGCTCCCGTTCACCAAACGCTTCCTTCATATATTTATTTATTTATTTATTTTCTTTAATATTTTCTTTTTCCCCTGACATTTTTGGCTATAAAGTAGCGAGGGGTGACCTTTTTAAAGAGCAGCGCCTTAAATATGCAGGTGGTTCACACAAATGAACCACACAGGAGGTAAAGCGCCATAGCTTTTCATTATCCTAATGCTGGGAAGGATGGAAGGATTCCCTAAATACCACGAGGTTCATATCGGTCACTTGCAACAGTGCCCTGTTCTAACGATATTAGGATTATCTAGAGCAGTGCAGTTGGGGTCCTCTGTGATTCTGCACTTTTACAGACTGATAAGTAATAATTCTGGAGCGAATGGCGTTATGTAATTGGGCGAACTCGGTAATGGAACAATAAATCCCGCTAATAGACACGACCGTGTTACTGTTACTGAGCCCCGTCTGTCCCGTAACAGTGACGTGAACTTCTGGGCTGTGACCTTTCAATTCGGGAAGATTACACAGACACTGTATTCCTACCAACCAGTCAAACCCACACATGACCAGAACCTGTATCAGCTCCACTGAGCATACAGGGCACTCTGTGGGTGTACAGGTCCAGACTGTAGTCCATCTGTTTCTCTGTGTACTGTATTACCCTGTTCTTCAATGGACAGGACCCCCATAGGACCACCACAGAGCAGGTACTATGTGGGTGGTGGATCATTCTCAGCACTGCAGTGACACTGACGTGGTGGTGTATTAGTGTGTGTGGTGCTGGTGTGGATTAGATCCAGCTGTTGAGAAGGAGGGTAAAGGTGACCAGGATCAATAACTGATGATAAGTTTAGACTGATATGATCAATATTTATTGAGCTACACATACAGAAGTCTGTCTCTCAGTATGGAGTCAGGCCGCCGTGTTTGCTAACCCAACACGCCAGACGTCTCGGTATGGAGCTGTAGAGGTTCCTAATGGTGCCCTGTGATCATCCATCCCATGCAGCTTGAACATCCTCACACAGTTCCTGCAGATGGTGCGGTAGGGGTGGAGGTGGAGGGACACACCAGGTCTTCCTGTACGTGTGTGACTACACAAAAAACCGTCCATCTCGGTGCTGACCACGGTGCCTCCACACACGGATTCGTTGGGCGTCTCCACCAAGACTAAATGCGGGACTCGTCACTGAAGATGACCCGCTGCCATTCTGAGTCACTCCATGACAGTCTGGTACGACACCACTGCAGTCTTTGGTGACGGTGACGTGGTGTTAAGGACAGTCGTGGTAACGGTCTGTGTGCATGTAGTCCTGCGTGGTGCAGCCGTCTGCCAATGGTGCTGCACTAACAGGAGGACTCATGGAGGACACCACTGCTCGCTGGAGGTCTGTAATGGTGGTGTTGGGTCAGTCAGGCACAGAGAGAAGACCCGTCCTTGCTTACATTACATGTGCAGCCGAGTGTGAAACTTGAATCATTCGCATGTCTTACGATGTCAAACCTACACACCTACCCATCATTCCTGTCCGCTGATTCTTTCTGGGTGCAGCTATCTGTGCATCTATTCTTCTGATAATGAGTATAAGTCATCATGCCTGATCATTTTTAGGAAATGATGCTTGTATAATGCATATATTCAGAGTGGTTTGGTGTGAAATGGTTCACTGATCTCTAAGAAAGACCGAAAGGACATTTTAGAGTTTCCTGTTCAATCTAGAGCACCTACCAAACCATACTGTAGCCGGCTGCAGCCTGGCTAAGCTGCGTGTAAAACTCAGCCACCTCTAACAACACAACCTACAGGAACGCTTTCCCCTCTCCCGGTCACGTATTCACACCCTGTTTGAACGTTTTTCCCCTGGCCAGCCGATACGTTCTTCGGCAGGTTTATTGAATCAGCGCTTTCCAGAGATCAAGGCCAGTCTATCAGAGAAGAGAGGGTGACTAAGCAGGAAAGTCATCTGAGGCGCCTTCCGAATCTCTAAGAAGACGTTCCCCCAAGACAAGAGCACCCTAAGCACAGCGCGGGCTAAATTAGCATTACTAGGGTGGTGTTAGGCGCTATACATCACAGTGCTCCAAATACGTCACAGTGTTAGATGATGTTTACATTAACGCCTCTAATGAGCCCATACGTCTCACGACTTAGCTTAAAGCACATCTTGAGGATCAGACCACTAACACCGCTAACCTGAAACCACACAGAGAGACCATCACTCACCCAGTACAGTGAGGATCAGACCACTAACACCGCTAACCTGAAACCACACAGAGAGACCATCACTCACCCGGTACAGTGAGGATCAGACCACTAACACCGCTAACCTGATACCACACCGAGAGACCACCGCCCACCCGGTACAGTGAGGATCAGACCACTAACACCGCTAACCTGAAACCACACAGAGAGACCATCACTCACTCAGTACAGTGGGAATCAGACCACTAACACCGCTAACCTGAAACCACACAGAGAGACCATCACTCACCCAGTACAGTGAGGATCAGACCACTAACACCACTAACCTGATACCACACAGAGAGACCATCACTCACTCAGTACAGTGGGAATCAGACCACTAACACCGCTAACCTGAAACCACACAGAGAGACCATCACTCACTCAGTACAGTGGGAATCAGACCACTAACACCGCTAACCTGAAACCACACAGAGAGACCATCACTCACCCAGTACAGTGAGGATCAGACCACTAACACCACTAACCTGATACCACACAGAGAGACCATCACTCACTCAGTACAGTGGGAATCAGACCACTAACACCACTAACCTGATACCACACCGAGAGACCACCGCCCACCCGGTACAGTAAGGATCAGACCACTAACACCGCTAACCTGATACCACACCGAGAGACCACCGCCCACCAGATACAGTGAGGATCAGACCACAAACACCACTAACCTGTGATACCACATCCGAGAGGGACCGTCACTCACCCAGTACAGTTGAGGATCAGTACCACTAACACACACTAACCTGATACACACATCCGAGATTGACCGTCACTCACCCGTGGTGTACCAGTGAGGATAAGGACCACTAACACCACTAACCTGATACCACACCGAGAGGACCATTGCTCACCTTAGGACAGTGAGGATCAGGACCACTAACACCGACTAACCTGATACCACACCGAGACCACCACTCACCCAGTACAGTGAGGATCAGACCACTAACACCACTAACCTGATACCACACCGAGACCATCACTCACCCGGTACAGTGAGGATCAGACCACTAACACCACTAACCTGATACCACACAGAGACCATCACTCACCCGGTACACTGAGGATCAGACCACTAACACCACTAACCTGATACCACACCGAGAGACCATCACTCACCCGGTACAGTGAGGATCAGACCACTAACACCACTAACCTGATACCACACAGAGACCATCACTCACCCAGTACAGTGAGTATCAGACCACTAACACCACTAACCTGATACCACACGAGAGACCATCACTCACCCGGTACAGTGAGGATCAGACCACTAACACCACTAACCTGATACCACACAGACCTGGTGTCCCTCCACCTCCACCCCTACCGCACCATCTGCAGGAACTGTGTGAGGATGTTCAAGCTGCATGGGATGGATTATCACAGGACTCCATTAGGAACCTCTACAGCTCCATACCGAGACGTCTGGCGTGTTGGGTTAGCTGGCTCTGATCCACTCACACCATCAGAACACACACTAACACACCACCACCACATCAGTTTCACTGCAGTGCTGAGAATGATCCACCACCCACATCATACCTGCTCTGTGGGGGTCCTGACCATTGAAGAACAGGGTAATACAGTACACAGAGAAACAGATGGACTACAGTCTGGACCTGTACAGAGTCAGTGTAATGTCAACATTAGAATCCCGGTTCTTAGGAAGCTCTTAGGAATGCTACTGTGTACCCTGATGCCTGTAACGCTGTGGAATACTGTCCCTGGATTTGCAGCTCTCCTATTAGGCTGTAGAGGACTCGACAGGATGTGTAAGATGTTGTGGCTTTGAGGCTTCAGGCACCGCTCTAACCTCTGAATAATCAATCAGCGTTCATATGCAGGCGACCACTCGCTAACGAACCCTCCTCGGTTTTCACGTGTGCCTTCTATAGAGCTGTGGCACGGCACACGGCAACGAGAAGAGAAATCGATCCCAATGAGGAGGATTTATGTAATAATGTCCATCAGAAAGTCACGTCGATAATGACCGTGTGAGCGAATCAACAGAACGAGCCTATAATCTGGAAAGTGTATGTGCCCGTATATGGTCGTGTAGAGGGAGAACGGTGGTGGTGGTGGTGTTGGGGGGGGTGATGACACCAGAGACCGCGCAGAGCCAACAGAACTCCTCCTACTGCATCAACTAGCATCAGAGAGCCTGTTGCCATGGCGACGGGCCTCGGCAGCGGAGCTGCGCTTGTTATAAAACTCATAAGAGTTCCTAACGACCCTGAGAACGAGCCGGTCATGTAGTCAAAATAGCTTCTCCAAAGACACCCCGCTCCCTCTCTCCGTCTCTCTCCCCTCCCCCGGCCTCCCTCACTCTCTCTCTCTCTCCGGGCACTGTATGGGAAAAAAAAACACATCCGAACGCGGTAAATCAATAACCGCACACCGGAGGAGCCTGAGTCCCGCGCCCGGAGCTCGTAGCGAGCGTTGTTTGTTCACTCAACCTTGCTGCATCAGCGCGGAATCCACCGTCAGCAGTGCGCCGCTGTTTGAAGTTCACCAAAAAAGGTCACATTTGAATTTGTCTTTTGTTAGCGCGGGCCAAAGCCGGTGGTTCTATTGTGCGGCACGACCAGGAACACTTATCTCCATGTACTGTACTAAATGGGATTAATTGATGCTATCGGGTGGGATTCTGTTTACGTCTCACCAGCCTGGCGGCCTGTTTAGATAGGAGCATGTTGGTTCAGACCGCCAAGCCCATGCGAAGGCGTGTTTCACTGGTCAGGCCCGGTCACTTTGCTGCTCTACATCCATAAGCCATGCCAGATGTCAGTTTGAGCAATTAGCATAAGGCTAAGAAACGTAGGTAGAGGTTGAACAGTAGAGGTGAGTACCACTAACGGCCCCCCGATACGATATTATCATGATACTTGAGTCATGATACTGTATTATTGCGATGTGCCGAGTATCGGGAGGTCAGGGAACCGGCCTTGTGACCAGAAGGTTACTGATTCCATCCCCTGAAGTGACAGGACCTGACTGTTAGGTGCTTTCCACCAATGTGGAGCGGGTTCCGTTACAGTTCGGGCGCCTCATTTTGAGGCATTGGTCACATCTCCAGCAAAGGTAAACAACTTCAGAACCCAAATAGTTCGTTCCCAGCTGGAACCAAAGTATGATAGGTTCCATGAAGTCTATGAAGTGCCGTTGAGCAAGGCACCCATCAACCCAACAGTTCTCCAGGCAACATGGATAGGGCTGCTTACTGCCCCCTAGTGTGGGGGTGTTTCAATGCATGGATAGGTTAATGCAGAGGACAGTGTCCTACATCCACGCAGACCGTTACGACCACGTCACTTGGCACCATATCAGTGTCTCCAAAGACCTCAGTGGGGTCGTGCCAGACTGTCACGGTGTAGATGACCAACGAATCCGTGTGTGGAGGCACGGTGGTCAGCACCAAGATGATGTCACGTGTCACACGTGCAGATACACACAGCCTGGTGACACTCCACCTCCACCCCTACTGCAAAGGCATGGGATAGATTATCACAGGACACCATTAGTAACCTCTACAGCTCCATACCGAGCCGATACTGAGAGACAGGCTCAATAAATATTGATCATATCAGTCTAAATTTATCATCAGTTATTGATTCTGGTCACCTTTATCTTCCTTCCCAACACACCCGCACTCCCACACCTCCTTCTGGGTGCAGCTGTTACTTTGATGAGTGTAATTAAATATCGGTACTTGGTATCCGTGAATCGATACGATATTGCCACGCAAAATATCACGATAATATGATATATCGATTTATTCCTCCACCCCTGCTCAACAGCACTTACATCCATATCGGTCAACCCATATAGGAATCCCGGCTCATTTCCGGCTTGTGTTTCCTACACCGCTCACTCAGTACAGACGCAGCCTCTCTATTTTTGTCCTAGGTGCAAGTTCTCGGACGTCCATCCTTCCACTGATTGATTCCGATGGCCGCTAACACAATGCACAACCCCAGCGATGCTGGTTAGAAGCTATTTACGAGTCCCAGGCCAGCTCTTTGTCTGGCTTTTATAACCTCGAGTCTTTCATTGCCTCTTGAATTCGTCGACTCCGAGGCGCTCGAGTTCTCCTTATTGAGTTGGCGGAGCGACCCCCCGTCCCTCGCAGCTGCTCCCTTTCTCTCAGCTCTTCTTGGCAGCGAGGGAGGCTGTCCCTGATTTCCTGTTGCATAAAGCCTGCCTGGCTCTCGTTAACTCCTTCAGCCACGCTTTGGCTGACGCCGCCGTCGCACGTGGGCTTTGAGAACGATTGCGGAAAAACGGATTGCCTTTACCAACGCCGAGCGGCATCTATCTGTGGTACCTGATATCTTTGACAGGGATGTAAAACAGTTCTCGGTGTACATCTATCATGTCCCTACACTCGCTGGCCACCGTATCAGAGAGCTGGGTGTCCAGTCACATGCTCAGTCCTGAAGGGAGTCAGTGAAAAGCCGTTGAAGAACATGGGAACTGATCCATGTCACCATCGACTATGATTCCTGAGGATGGCACTTGCTTGCAGCGCATTGCTGGGTCCCAGTCACGGTGAGTGGCGTGTACGATGGTAGGATTGGACAAGCAGATGTTGCCTTTTGCACAACATTCCTACCCCGATATTCCAAGATGGCAGTTCCCGAATTCACAGAGCTGCAACTGTGATCGATTAACATGAACGCTCAGAAACGTTCACACATCTGGAATGGGCCACCAAGTTCCCCAGAGTGGAATCCTTCTGAGAATCTGTGGGACTACCTGGAACAACCAGTAAACTGCCAGGGGACGGCATCAACCAAATCTGGCTGGAGTGTCGGAACACTGATGTGGCCTACATCCAGAAACTTGTCCAGTACATGCCAAATCCAATCACGTAAGCCATACAGACATAAACTGGAGGCCTCTGGGATATTAGACCTCTGGACATCTGATGTGAGCATCCTGGGTTTAACCGTCCAGTGGGTTCACTGCACACGGCAGGTAGAGCCGGTACACACGGGCTTGGGTTCATATTTACACTGTGCTGGTAGGAACGGGATGAAATGAAGCGTTCAGCATCGCTTATCACGCTTGGTATCCGTTTACTACCTCTTCACTGATACAAGCTCCAAAAGGCTCGGCTAGCGACATTAGCTGAGCTAATAGAGCGTTAGCGTTAGCCTGTCTGTCTGTGCGCACATGTGATCCACTGTGTATCTGTGCTATCCTTCATTCAGTGCTGTAGTGGCAAAATGCTGAGACGTGCTGAGAAGCTCAACGGTGCTGTGACTCATGGTGTGCCGGCATGTACCTCCTTTAAAAGGAGAGCATGAAAGGACTGGGAGGACTGCGTTAGCTTGCGATGCGTGGAGGTGGTAACGGTAATAATTCCCCAGTTAGTGCGATAGAATTTATTTGTGCTAGCACACAGAGGAATCTGTCCTCCTCGTTTAACCCATCATGCATTGGAACACTCCCACTAGGGGGCAGTAAGCAGCCCCATTCATATCACCTGGGCAGCAGTGGTGGGGTTGGGTGCCACATACTTCATAGCCCTAATCGACAAAAAGAACCTGCTGGCTAGGAACCATTTGGGTTCCAACCTTGGTGAAAACGTGGTGAATGGTTCAAAATGAGGTGTGGGAACCGTAACGGAACCCGTTCCACTTTGGTGGAAAGCACCCAACGGTCAGGTCCTGCGATGGAGTGATTTTAGCCTGATTGGGTTGGAGCCGACTGAATTTAACGATCGGCCCGAATTCCAGCTTCCCTGGTAGTGAGTGATGTCCGACTAACTGCCCGAGAGAGCTCCGATCCAGCAGTCGGGCGATCGGATGAGTTTTTGTCACGTCAGAAGGTTTGGTGGCTGGTGGACCCAAACCCGCCCGAACCACGACCCCTACACAGCTCTGCTCACAAATACGCAGGCCGTAGAGTTGAAATCAGCAGTAGCAGCGTCCGTATAAGCAGACTGTACCACAGTGGTGTTTATAGGGTCTCTGTAGCTCACCTGGATCTCGGTGTCAGCGCAGGGTAGTAACATTAGCAGGGCTGCTGTAGTTGGTGTGTCAGTGACCGAATCCCGAATCCCAGACCCACTTCATTCTCCCTACGTAGCACACTTTGCAGGTTCTGGCTTCCACACCGAAACTTCAGTCGGGTCTGGAGTTGTGTACACATGGCTGAATCCCGAATGGCTGTGCATTGGACACATGATGGCCTGCTGGTTTCCAGAACCACGTCTCTTACGTAGTGCACTACTTACAGTCATTTGAGATTCAGCCAGTCTTATTGCTCAGCACTCGGACGTGCAGCGTGTTGTTTGAATGAACCAGTTTTATTGGAAATGGTCTGTGGACAGAGCTGAGCTGTCTGTAGTGCAGTGTGATCACCCATGTTGCGTCATGTCAGTCGGACGGAGTGTTTTCGTACATACACGCAGGTTTTATCCGCAGCCAGAGGCCCATTCAGCGTTCAGGGAGAGACGTGAGCAAACACCAACATTTCTAAAACCCACAGTGAATGTCTGGCTTAAAACTTCGGATATCAGCCCAGAAATCCCATATTGGTCCTAGGTAATGAGATGTCCCACTTTGCCACTGTCCACCGAAATTCAGACTCCGTTCTCATGGGGCGTAGTGACTTCTCTGACCCTACGTCTTCCCTTAGGTAAAGAATCTGCTTCTAGCCAGCTTCTGCCTCTCCTCCAGCTTAAATAGGCAGGTTCCAGGTTTGGGATGTATTTTTGAGATTTGAAGGCTTGGAGAACATGGAGCGATGAAGAACCTGCACACGTTACTAGGTAGGGATGCAGTTACAGACTGAAGCCCATCTGCTGTTGTGTGCTTGATCATTTCCTCTCGGTCCCAGCCTTCAGCAGAAAGAGGCCACCGCTGAGTGTTTTTTGGGTGGTGTTTCATTCTCAGCACAGCAGTGACACTGACATGCTAGTATGTGCTGCGCTAGTATCATTGAATCGGGCACAAATGTGTTACTGAGGTTTTCTACACACGTCAGTGTCGCTGTCGGGTTAAGAATAGTCAGCCAGACCAAAATATCCAGCCAAGAGTGTTCATGCCGTCAGAAACTGACCACCGCTGACAGGCTAGAGGATGACCAATCAACTGTGCATGGAAAAAGGTGAGCTACAAGACAGGTGTACCAACAAGGTGGAGGCTAACGAAGTTTCTAAAATAAGAGAACATAAGCTCACCAGACCAAACCGGAGTCCCCTGTGACGGGTCCGTACCCAACAGCCTGTACCTCCTCCACCAGCACCAGTAACAGCTGGGAATGGATAGGGCATGGACTGGACGAGTTCCTGGATGTAGCCACATCAGTGTTCAGACTCTCTCATGTCAAAGAACTGGTCAGGTGGTCCAGATTTGGTGGAGGCCTTCCCTGGCACAGTTCCGAGGAGAATTCCCTGTAGGCTGGGATTGTATCCACTGCTGGTAGACCCGTATGACCGTACGCTTCCATACACCTGCAGATTCAGCTACTTCCTTCACACTACGGTCTTTGGCCACGCCCACATGCAGTCACTCCTTTTAGCCAGTCATTAACATCTGCTCTGGAGCCATTTCCCACACATGGAACGAGACATTCCCTGCACTGTAGCACCTCTTCCCAATCTATGGATCCCCTCACTCACACCCCACAGGGATATATTGCCCCAAGGATAAAATCCCAGACTACAGGGAATTCTCCTCGGAATTGTGCCAGGGAAGGCCTCCACCAAATCTGGACCAACTGTCCAATTCTTTGATGTAAGACTGGTGTTAGCATGTTTATGAAGGTCTGCCTCTGAATGCTCATCTCTTGATTGTTTGTCTTGTCTTGCAGAAATCTGTCCAAGAACCCGCTCACCACCCTCTCCTGGCTGCTCTTCCGGCACCTGCAACTGGTCGAACTGTAAGTTCCCAAAGGCACTGAGAGCTCCTTTTTGTTTCATTGAGTTTTATAGATTCTAAGAATGAAACTATCCCTCGTGTTTCCCCCGGAGAAGGACTCCAGTGCTCTGAACCATTAATAGTGTTTAGTCCAGCAGTACGAGGGTATTAGCGGCGATTAGCACATTTCGATTCACCGCCCATCTGCAGGACATGGAAAAGCATCTGGTTTGTTGGGCTTGGTGAAGGTATGACGTGTTCTAACGGTCAGGAAGCGTAAAGTGACACACACCAGCGTTTGTTAGCATCGACCCACAGGAATGAAACTCTGTGTGTAGGTTTGACATTGTGAGACATGCTAACGATTCTAGCTTTATGCTCGGCAGTGCAAGTGCCCTCCATGAGTCATCCTGTTAGTGCAGCACCATCGGTAGACGGCTGCACCACGCAGGACTACATGCACACAGACCGTTACCACGACTGTCCCTAACACCACGTCACCGTCACCAAACACTGCAGTGGTGTCGTACCAGACTGTCATGGAGTGACTCAGAATGGCAGCGGGTCATCTTCAGTGACGAGTCCCGCTTTAGTCTTGGTGGAGACGCCCAACGAATCCGTGTGTGGAGGCACCGTGGTCAGCACCAAGATGAACGGTTTGTTGTCACACGTCCAGAAGGCCTGGTGTCACTCCACCTCCACCCCTACCGCACCATCTGCAGGAACTGTGTGAGGATGTTCAAGCTACATGGGATGGATTATCACAGGACACCATTAGGAACCTCTACAGCTCCATACCGAGACGCTGGACTACACCTCCCTGCTCCCTACATAGTGCACTACATAGGCTACTTAGAACTTTGGTGCTATTCAGGGAATCAGCCTGCGTTTGCACCAGTTTCTAAAGGAACCAGGGAACATCAAAGGATACATCATCAACAGGGGGCGCTGCACAGCGGTAGTGAACAGTAGTACCAAGATGGCAGAGTGTAGAGATAACCTGCGAGCGTTTGTGCTGTTATTCCAGATGTTGGTTCTGTGAGGTTCTCCAGCAGACCGCTGGGTGGCGCTATTGCTGCCTTCTCGTTTCTTAACCACTGTAAGATATCGTCATGGTTCAGGTTCCGAAACTGCCGAAGACGAAACTGTGGGTTTGATTAGTCTGAGCAATTCTGAGCCACACTCCGTGGAGTGCTGTGTGCGGTACTTGAGTCATACTGAACTCTGATTAAGAATATTTCTTGCAACACAGATAATTCGTTGGTTGTACAGACAACACTACCTCCACCCCCCACCCCCACCCCGCCCGCCAGTATGAATCTGTGTTTGTGTCAAAGCAACACATTCCTGGAGATTGAACATTAGGGCTTTGCCGCACGACCGTAAGCAGCCGACTCATTTGCGCTGGTTAATTAAGACATGGCAGTGAAACGTATTGGCTTTGTCTGCTGGGAGTCTGACCTCATTTTCTTGTTTGTCATGAATATTTGAGCAGCCTGTGTGTACATAAAGTGATGAGTTTGTTCATTGATCATCGAGGGAGACACTGCTGTCATCATACCATGCTGGAATTAGTAAAACAACTCGACTCCTGATGATTTGACACTTCCCATTTCGAATTCTTGCGCCCCCCCATCGGAAGGAAGACATTTCGGTAGCCTGATGGTTCGGCGTGCCTGATGGTTGGCCCACTGTTGTTGCGTATGTGTGTCTATATTGCGTTGTATGTCCAGAGGTTTCCAGATTCGCCTTTGTGCCATTAGTGGATTCGGATACTTTAAGGTTCACCCACTACTGGGCAATGGAGACATGTCGTTCTGAACACCTTTGGGATGAGTTGGAGTGGTGAAGCTCCACTGGACATCTTTGGAATGAGTTGGAGTGGTGAAGCTGCTATGAACACCTTTGGGATGAGTTGGGGTGAAGTTCCACTGCACACCTTTGGGATGAGTTGGGGTGAAGTTCCACTGCACACCTTTGGGATGAGTTGGACTGAGGTTCCACTGCACACCTTTGGGATGAGTTGGAGTGTTGCTGCTCCACTGGACATCTTTGGGATGAGTTGGAGTGGTGAAGCTCTTCTGAACACCTTTGGGATGAGTTGGAGTGGTGAAGCTCTTCTGAACACCTTTGGGATGAGTTGGAGTGGTGAAGCTCTTCTGAACACCTTTGGGATGAGTTGGAGTGGTGAAGCTCTTCTGAGCACCTTTGGGATGAGTTGGAGTGTTGCTGCTCCACTGGACATCTTTGGGATGAGTTGGAGTGTTGCTGCTCCACTGGACATCTTTGGGATGAGTTGGAGTGGTGAAGCTCTTCTGAACACCTTTGGGATGAGTTGGAGTGATGAAGCTCTTCTGAACACCTTTGGGATGAGTTGGAGTGGTGAAGCTCTTCTGAACACCTTTGGGATGAGTTGGAGTGGTGAAGCTCTTCTGAACACCTTTGGGATGAGTTGGAGTGGTGAAGCTCTTCTGAACACCTTTGGGATGAGTTGGAGTGGTGAAGCTCTTCTGAACACCTTTGGGATGAGTTGGAGTGGTGAAGCTCTTCTGAACACACCTTTGGGGATGAGTTGGAGTGGTGAAGCTCTTCTGAACACCTTTGGGATGAGTTGGAGTGGTGAAGCTCTTCTGAACACCTTTGGGATGAGTTGGAGTGGTGAAGCTCTTCTGAACACCTTTGGGATGAGTTGGAGTGGTGAAGCTCTTCTGAACACCTTTGGGATGAGTTGGAGTGTTGCTGCTCCACTGGACATCTTTGGGATGAGTTGGAGTGGTGAAGCTCCTCTGAACACCTTTGGGATGAGTTGGAGTGGTGAAGCTCTTCTGAACACCTTTGGGATGAGTTGCAGTGAAGAAGCTCTTCTGAACACCTTTGGGTTGAGTTGGAGTGGTGAAGCTGCTCTGAACACCTTTGGGATGAGTTGGAGCTCACTCGATACCCCTCATCAGAAATGGATGAGCAGGTGTCTGGATCCTGTGGGATACGGCATATATATAAGCTGCTGCTTCCGGAAGCAAATGTGCGTGGATAAGGGGTGCCAGGCTGGAATTTTCGTCCTCTATAAAGCGGAGAGTTGGAAGTAGCGGTTCCGTTCTTTTCCCGAAATGAAAATGTCGTCAGTCACGGTGAATTAGGCTTATTTACCAGGTGGGTGTTGCAGTTTGTTTGTAATTATTTCCGTGAGGCTCAGCATGAGAATCGCTGATAAAGTGCCCACCTGCACTCTCAGGCCCGCCTGAGCCCAGCACCCTCCACTTTATCTTCCCTGACAGAAGAGGCCCTGTCGCTGCTCAGCTCTCCTGGGCTGTCTGTGTGCACGTTAGCATCCCAAGGATTTGATGATGTTACATAATGGCTTAAACACCTGGAATATTTGGGCTCATGAGTCATTCCAGTGGTGAAGCTCTTCTGAAAGACCTTTGGGATGAGTGTGAGTGGTGAAGCTCAATAAGAAGAACACGTTTGGGATGAGTACGGAGTGGTGCTCGCGTCCATTACTGAAGGCGACCACCTTTGGTCATGAGTTGGAGTGGTGAAGCTCTTCTGAAAAAGACGTTTGGGGCCCCTGAGTTGGAGTGGTGAAGCTCTTCTGAACACTTTGGGATGAGTTGGAGAGGGTGAAGCTCTTCTGAAAACGTTTGGGATGAGAGTGAGTGGTGAATATAGCTCCTCTGAACAGGTGCTGGGTGCAGGGAATGGTCTCACGTCGATACCCCTGGAAAATGGATCCAGAGCAGATGTTTAGAGAATACTGGATCCTGTTTAGATACGGCATATATAAAAGCTGCTGCTTCCGGAAGCAAATGTGCGTGGATAAGGCGTGCCAGGCTGGAATTTTCGTCCTCTATAAAGCGGAGAGTTGGAAGTAGCGGTTCCGTTCTTTGCCCGAAATGAAAATGTCGTCAGTCACGGTGAATTAGGCTTATTTACCAGGTGGGTGTTGCAGTTTGTTTGTAAGCATAGTTTCCGTGAGGCTTACAGAATAGAGGATCTGTTTAGATATAGTGGATCACCTGCATAGGATCAGGCCATCGCCTGAGCCCAGTGGATCTGTCCACTTTATCTTGGATCTGACAGCATAGTGGCCCTGTTTTATAGGATAGTGGAGCTGTCCTGGGATGTCTGTGTAGAGGATAGTGGATCTGTGTAGAGCATCCAAGTCTGTTTGATGATAGTGGATCTGTTAATGTGGATCTTAAATACCTTCTCCGGAATTCTGGATTGTTTGAGAGGCTCACTCTAATCATCCCAGAGATTGGATCTGTCCAGAAAGTAAGTGGGTCTGTTGAGAGAGTAGTAGACATTATTAAAGAACAATAAGAAGAATAATAATAAATGATGATACGGGTCAGAGGTCAGCTCGGCGTCCATTACAGTGCAGGCGACCATCTATTCCGTCATTCAGTGCCAGAAAATGTACATATGAGGATACTCCCGGACCTGTTTCAGAGGATAGTGGATCTGTTTAGAAGGTGGTAGTACCTGTCAGAGGATAGTGCAGATGGCGCTGCATGAGGTTGATATGGCTAAAACCCCTGCGGGGTGTGAGTGACGGGATCCATAGATTGGGAAGAGGTGCTACAGTGCAGGGAATGTCTCGTTCCATGTGTGGAAAATGGCTCCAGAGCAGATGTTTAGAGAATACTGGATCTGTTTAGAGCATAGTGGATCTGTTTATAGGATAGTGGATCTGTTTAGAGCGTAGTGGATCTGTTGAGAGGATAGTGGATCTGTTTAGAGAATACTGGATCTGTTTAGAGCATAGTGGATCTGTTTATAGGATAGTGGATCTGTTTAGAGCATAGTGGATCTGTTTAGAGGATAGTGGATCTGTTTAGAGCATAGTGGATCTGTTTAGAGGATAGTGGATCTGTTTAGAGCATAGTGGATCTGTTTATAGGATAGTGGATCTGTTTAGAGCATAGTGGATCTGTTTAGAGGATAGTGGATCTGTTTAGAGGATATGGATCTGTTTAGAAAATAGTGGATCTGTTGCGAGAGTAGTGGATCTGCTGAGAGGATACTGGATCTGTTGAGGGAATTCTGGATCTGTTGAGAGGATAGTGGATCTGTTAAGAGTAGTGGATCTGTTGAGAGAGTAGTGGATCTGTTTATAAGGTCGTGGATCTGTTTAGAGGGTAGTGGATCTGTTTAGAGGGTAGTGGATCTGTTTAGAGGGTAGTGGATCTGTTGAGAGAGTAGTGGATCTGTTTAGAGAATAATGGATCTGTTTAGAGGATACTGCACCTGTTCAGAGGATAGTGGATCTGTTTAGAAGGTAGTGGATCTGTTGAGAGGATAGTGAATCTATTGAGAGGATAGTGGATCTGTTGAGAGGATAGTGGATCTGTTTAGAGGGTAGTGGATCTGTTTAGAGGGTAGTGGATCTGTTGAGAGGATAGTGAATCTGTTTAGAGGATAGTGGATCTGTTTAGAGGGTAGTGGATCTGTTGAGAGGATAGTGGATCTGTTTAGAGGATATTGGATCTGTTTAGGAGGGTAGTGGATCTGTTGAGAGGATAGTGAATCTGTTTAGAGGGTAGTGGATCTGTTGAGAGGATAGTGAATCTGTTTAGAGGATAGTGGATCTGTTTAGAGGGTAGTGGATCTGTTGAGCGGAGTGTGGATACTGACCGGAGCTTAAATAAACGAAGGGTGGTCTTGTTGGCAGTGCTGTTTACGCTTGTTGTGCGACACATGTGACAAACATTGTGATATTTTTACCCTGCTGGGCTGAATTACTAACATGAAGCATGAACCCCTGCCACGAGAATCATTCTTCAGTATCGCTCTGGCTATTCTAGGGAACGCTGCCAAAGTGGTCTTGAGAAAAAATACCTGCCCACCGCACCATGTCATTCACTGCAGTTATTCTATTCCTGGGTCCAAGGCGTGACGTGCTGTTGTCCTTAGAGGACCTTGTTTTTATTGAATGCTGGCTATAGATAGGGCTCTCCGTAGTGCACAGGATATTCTTCTCCCGGCCTTTCTCCGGCTTTAGCTGGTCGAGGAAATCTATTGGCTGTTCCGTTGTTATTTGTAATCTGCTGCTGTGTTCGGCAAATCAGACAAATGCCAGGACCAGGTCTGGATACTGCTTTACCTTAGGAAGCAAGGGCTGTCAGGTCTAGATCAGTAGGTGATATGTAGTATTCACCTTTCCAAGCCAGCATTCCCAAGGATTCGTCTGAGGTAACACCCGCTCCTATCCAATCTGCATACTGCTGTCCCATTACTTTTGGCAAATCAGTGCATATTCATTTTTCAGTGACGTGACTGAGATGGACTGACTAAATGACATCCCTATTGCTTATGTAGTCACGTCTTTCAGTCCAAACCTCTAAACACAGTCTAAACCAGCGGTAAACTCCTTAATACAGGCCGTTTCCTCTGGTTTAAAATCTCCGAGGCGATCCGCTACAGCCCAGATGTGCCAGGACGGCCCTTTTTCTGAGGTGACGAACTTCAGTGAGTCAGTCGGTTCCTGAGGAAGGAAGAAGAAACCGAGGCATCAGCCATCAAACCGGAACACTTCAGGCAGCAGCGGTGGGCTAAGTCTCTGCAGATTCCTGGAGATTGCGGGAAAGGATTTGCAAACTGATGAAGGGTTTGAAAACATTCGGTAATGTGCCGTGTTTTCCGTCCCGAGCATTCCGATTACCGGAATGGAGTCTCACGCTGAGATGAAAGACACTGTATAATGATATACAGTACAGATCTGTCCCCTTTCTTATAAGCTCTTCGCTCCGATTTGATTCGGCCGTGAATGCAGCCGCCCGGATTCAGTTGGCCAAGTCTGCCATTGTGGCTCTCGTCATTACTGGGTCGGTAAGTGGCGTCGTCTAATGAGTCTCCAGTACCTTATTTGTTGGCTGGCCGCTTTAGGAAACATCTCTTATTTGCCGTACCAGGGAAATTAGGGCATGGCAGTCGTATGGCCGAGCGGGGCGTATTATCTCGCAGGCTAGCGCGTTTAGCGTGTAATTTACTTGTCAGGCAATTATGGAAATATTTACGTTTGCAGTCCTGTTATCTGTAATGTAGTACAGTAATTATATAATTGGGTGCTGAATTAACGATGCCGTACAAGACCCTTTCTTTCATCTTGTGTCCCCAAACCCCCCCACCACCACCGCCGACTACCTCCACCCACCCCGGTCCTGCTCTGCACATTTGTTTCGTCAACCTCTAAACAACCTGAGCTAATGAAATGGTTCTGTCCTCTATCGGTCCGCTGTGCCGCCGCACAATGCCGGTTTGCCTGGGAAGGTTTTTGGTAGCTGAACATTTAATTAAATAACAGCTTGTTTTTTTCGGAACCTGAAGAGCCGGGAAGCCACACGGAATCCATGTGCCGAAGAGCTCCGAATGTGGACCTTTACCGTACAAACAAACAAGCAAAAGGAGTTAATGAGGCACTGCCGGAGACGGGCAGTCCGGAAGTCCATGTGGAGACAAATTAATCACCAATCTCTCAGAGGTGACCGGCTCTTTTCCGGTGACATGGTGCCGGTGCCAAATTCGGGAATCGTGCTGCATTTGGTTTGTGACCGGCAGGATCGGTGCTGTTCCAGCCCCCAGGTCTTCCAGGTGGTTATTAGGAGTCTCATTTTTCATCCTTGATCATGATCACGATCATGTTTTGGAACGTTGAAGTCTTGGAAGCCCTTGGATAATAGTCTTGGATATTCCAGCAGGATAATACACTGTGCCATCGGGAACAAGAGAGAGTTCAGACGAATGGTGTGGCTGCACATTCACTCGACATGAGCCGAAGTCCCTGACTGACCCAACACCACCATTACAGACCTCCAGCGAGCAGTGGTGTCCTCCGTGAGTCGTCCTGTTAGTGCAGCACCATTGGCAGACGGCTGCACCACGCAGGACTACATGCACACAGACCGTTACCACGACTGTCCTTAACACCACGTCACCGTCACCAAAGACTGCAGTGGTGTCGTACCAGACTGTCATGGAGTGACTCAGAATGGCAGCGGGTCATCTTCAGTGACGAGTCCCGCTTTAGTCCTGGTGGAGACGCCCAACGAACCCGTGTGTGGAGGCACCGTGGTCAGCATCGAGATGAACGGTTTGTCGTCACACGTCCAGAAGACCTGGTGTCCCTCCACCTCCACCCCTACCGCACCATCTGCAGGAACTGTGTGAGGATGTTCAAGCTGCATGGGATGGATTATCACAGGACACCATTAGGGACCTCTACAGCTCCATACCGAGACGTCTGGCGTGTTGGGTTAGCGAACACGGCGGCCCGACGCCATACTGAGAGACAGACTTCTGTATGTGTAGCTCAATAAATATTGATCATATCAGTCTAAACTTATCACCAGTTATTGATCCTGGTCACCTTTATCCTCCTTCCCAATACACCTGCACTCCCACACCTCCTCCTGGGTGCAGATATTGTTTGGATGATGAGTGTATATAGTGTTAGGACTCCTGATGACGACTTCTAATGGTGTAGCCTAATGTGGTAACCTGAGCGTGGCACTAAACCCCGGTCTGCTACCGTTACTCAACATCCCTTCCGTGACTACTGACTGCTACTACTTATTATTATTATTATTATTATTATTATTATTATTGTTATTATTATTATTATTATTATTATTAACTGTGTCCTGTCCTGTGTGTCTGTGTGCAGGAGGCTGGAGGGGATAGTGTTCGACTGCGGCTGTGAAATCCGCTGGATCCAGCTGTGGCAGCAGAAAGAGGAAGCAGGCTTAGGCACCCAGCAGCTCTACTGCAAGAACGGAGCCTATAAGATCCGCCTGCGGGCCATGGAGATCGCTCACTGCGGTACGGGCCGTTTGGGAACGCCGTCGGTGTGCAGCTGATCCAGTACAGCTCTTATTGATAGCTGTGTAAAGGTAGCATGCGCTGACAGCAAGCCAGCCCCACTGCTGACCGTGTATGGAGAGGAATAGATCCCCAGGGACCCGGTTTGGCACGTGAGCAGATTACGTTCGGACCACAAATGCAACGTTTGGTAGCAGCTGTTGTGCGGTTGGACAAGCTTCGGAGTTGGCAGAAATCCAATTAAACCTACTGTCAGAATGCACAAACATAGGAGCGGCCATACGGCAGCACCGACAGTCTAAATGCTGCACCGTTTAAGGTGGAATGGGAAAATCTGAGCAAGAAGCTGGAGGATAGGAAGCTGAATGTCAAGCCAGCGTTTAAATGCTGCACTATTTAAGGTGGAATGGGAAAATCTGAATAAGAACTTGGTGGATAGGAACCCGAAAGTCACCACTAGTGTGTAAATGCTGCACCATTTAAGGTGGAACGGGAAAATATGAGCAAGAAGCTGGCGGATAGGAAGCTAAATGTCATGCCAGCATGTAATTGCCGCACCTTTTAAGGTGGAACATGAAATTTTGAACAAGTAGCTGGTGGTTTGGAACCCGAAAGTCAGCACTAGAGTGTAAATGCTTCACCATTTAAGGTGGAACAGGAAATTTGGACCAGAAGCTGGCAGATAGGAAGCTGAATGTTAGGCCAGCATGTAAATGCTGCACTATTTAAGGTGGAACAGGAAAATACAAGCAAGAAGCTGGCGGATAGGAAGCTAAATGTCATGCCAGCATGTAACTGCTGCACCATTTAAGGTGGAGCAAGAAATTTTGAACAAGAAGCTGGTGGATTGGAAGCTCAGTGTCAAGCCAGCATTTAAATGCTGCACTGTTTAAGGTGGAACGGGAAAATCTGAATAAGAACTTGGTGGATAGGAACCCGAAAGTCACCACTAGTGTGTAAATGCTGCACCATTTAAGGTGGAACGGGAAAATATGAGCAAGAAGCTGGTGGATAGGAAGCTGAAAGTCAGTGCCAGCGTGTTACAGCTGCACCATTTAAGGTGGAACAGGAAAATATGAGCAAGAAGCTGGCGGATAGGAAGCTGAAAGTCAGTGCCAGCGTGTTACAGCTGCACCATTTAAGGTGGAAGTGGAAACAAGCCATACATGCAAATCAAAGACAGCAGAGCGCCCCTCGCTGCTCCAGTCTAGCAGCACCCCTATGACCGTGCCTGCTATGTACCGAGAGCAGCGCTGTTAGTCCAGGAGCTTACCCGTGTCTCGGTTCTGACCGGTCTCTCGGTTCTGGAAGCTCAGCATTACTGAGTGAACGTGAGCGCTTCTCTTTAGGCTGAATGGGATTTCTGTAAAAGCTGGTTCAACCTTGAAACGGTGACTGTGAAAGAAAGCTAGGTAAGCATTTACACCATGTTTCAGTGAAGGTGCTTTCAGACCCCGGGTGACGTAGCTCTCCCTCCAGCTGCAGCACCACAGATTCCTCTTCTCACTGAACCTGAGCTTCTCCTCTCTCCGGTGCAGATCTGCCCGATATCAGCGTAACTCACAGTAACCTGACGGTGATGGAGGGAGACAACATCACGGTCAGCTGCAACGGCTCAGGATCTCCGTTGCCTGATGTGGACTGGACCGTGAATGGACTTCACTCTATCAACACACATCAGGTGAACGCCAGTCACATGCTCGTACGCCCGCGTACAGTACCCGTTCGGTTTTAACCTAACGATGCCGTCCTGTATGATTTCCAGTCCAACGTCTACTGGCCGAACATTCACTCCATCAACCTCACTCTCGTCAACGTGAGCCGGGATGACAACGGCTTTGTCCTGACCTGCATCTCGGAGAACATGGTGGGGATGACCAACGTGTCTCTTCAGCTGGCGGTGCAATGTAAGTCCCTCTCACTCAGGTGTTTCAGTATACACCAGCACCACACACACTAACACACCACCACCACGCCAGTGTCACTGCAGTGCTGAGAATGATCCACCACCCACATACTACCTGCTCTGTGGTGGTCCTGTGGGGGTCCTGACCATTGAAGAACAAGGTAATACAGTACACAGAGAAACTTTCGGGATCCAGCCTTGTGACCTTGACCCAACCGGCTGACTCGAATGAAATGCCCATAAGCGCAAGGCACATGACCCCCAACTGCTCCTGGGTGCTGTGGATTGGGCTGCCCACCGCTCTGGGCAAGTGTGCGCCCTGCCCTTTGGTGTGTGCTCACTAGTTCACTAATTCTGATCAGTCTGATGTAAATTAGCATTTAGTAGCTAGCTGTCTTTATTCCAGGTTTCCCTGCCGCCTCTGATCTTCTGGACTCCATCTCCCAGAGTTCACTCCCCGATGACATCACAGTCACATGTCCCGAATCCTCCAATCACACCCCAGTTCCTAGGTCCAGCTCTCTCAAATTCTAAAGTACATACAGCTGCTGTTCCCCTCACTGAATTTAAACCCCTCACAAACAGCATCACCGGACTCTGTGTGCGTACCGAGCGGTTCTCCCCAGCTTGTTCTCCCTGGTTCTGACTCCTCTTTTGGGTTCTCCTCTTTGGATTTGCTCCCTGGTTTGTTATCTCTGGTTTTGACCTCCTTTTCGTTTATCGGTTTACTCTTTTTGTTTGCTGGTTCATCCTGACTCTCCGGTTCTCGCCCCCTGTCTCTCTCTGCCTCAGCCTCGTCCTATGGTAATGAGTGTCTTGTTGTTGCTGCTGAATCTGATGGTCCAGTTGTTGAATAAAAGCCCTTTGACTTTTAGCTTGGCGTGCATCGAATTACCTTTGTTGCTTCTGACACTAGCGTAGCACAAATGGCTAACGGCTAGGTAGCCTGAGCTGTCCTGGTAACCAGGGGGTCAGTAATGTAGGGTTGCTTATGATGGTTAATCCAGTATTCCCAGCTGTAGGGAGGAGAATACAGCATGTTTACATCTTTGTTGACTGGCATGTCTTTATTGCGCCAAATTATGGAGAGTAGTATCATTAATAACCCAGTTCCTCCAACATGGTGCCGGTGCCGAGCCATCATGTGCTGTTCCACTGCAAAGAAAAACTGATTCGCACTCTCTGGTCTGGAACCATGGAACCCGTAACACAAGCGGCAAAGGGGCGTGGAGCTGCTGTGCAGTAGATCTGCTTGGGTAACGCTACAGATAGCTAGGAACCTTAACACGCTGCGTCATAACGAACAGAGGAAACGCGTACCATAGATCGCTGTCTGATGGTGGTCCCTCTGGGCGGAGCACAGATCCTGAAAGAGCTGGATCTGGATGGAGAATCTACGCCCTCAAAGCAGGAAGTACAGTCTGCACGTGAAGAACGTGTTCCACCATGTTGGTTTTACGGTCTGTCCGTGGACTTCTGCTTACGGACTAAGCACCGCCCACCTCCAGACGCGTAATCACTCAGCTGGAGAAAGGGCCCCGTTCTTAACGGGTCCAGTAGAGCCTGGGAACCAGCACCAGCACCAGCACTGGCACTTTGTTGGTGGAGGAGAGGTATCAGAGTACCGGTATCAACCGAGTCCTAATGATGGGCCATTCCCAGTGGTCTCTGACTTTGGCGCAGTGCTGTACCTTCAGATAGGCAGTCCAGCCGGTGGAGCGCAGCCTGCGTACGACAAGACGAAGAAATGTAAGTGCTATTGATTAATCCTGGGTGACGCGCTTTGCTCACACGCACCAGCTCACCAGTGAAGATGGCTTTGAAGCTGCTGGCTGCCGTTTGAGATTACAGCATAGGCACAGGAGTCAGTTGTTGTGACAGGCAGCTGCATAATTACATACATTTGAGGGCTATTGAGTCATCTCAGCCAGTGGCCTACCAGGAGCGGTGGTGGAAACGAGCCCCCCACCCCCCTCGCTCGAATAGCCTCTATAGGGATCCGGTCTTCAGACTGTCATGATGCAATGGGGCTACGCTGACTTCCTTCGGAGACGCAATCAACAATATCGCCCGAGCGTCCTCCGGAGCGAGCGGTCCGATCTTCAGCTAGGCGGAGGTATTTACGCCTAACTGTCGGAGTCATAGCAGGGTAGAGCTGGGCTGTTAGTCATCCTGCTGCTGTCAGATTGCCTTTTCCAGCGCTCGTGGTGAACCAGTCAGATTCACTTGACTGTATGCTGCTGTGGATTCAGATCTGTTTCCGTAACTCAGAGCGACCGGAACAGGCTCTGTACTATAACCCATGCTACACACATGCCTCTCCCATCACTCCTGACACCTGTTCGGCCCAGGAAGTCATCATCTCTGCTCGCTGGCTGTTGTTATAACAGCTTTTTCACAGGAGGGGTCTATCAATTATTCACGTATACGGCTCTTTGAGGGCTCTAATTGAAACATCATGAAGGCTTTGATTTGGTATTCACATTTACGCTCCCCAAACCAGGGGGTGCTGATATGTAGGCTGTTTGATGTACACTGGACAGGAATGAAACTTGGTGTGTAGGTTTGACGTTGTGAGACATGCTAACGATTCAAATCTCGGCTGTGCATGTGACGTAACCAAGGACGGGTCTTATCTCTGTACCTGACTGACCCAACAGCCACCATTACAGACACTCAGCGAGCAGCGGTGTCCTCCATGAGTCCTCCTGTTAGTGCAGCACCATCGGCAGACGGCTGCACCACGCAGGACTACATGCACACAGACCGTTACCACGACTGTCCTTAACACCACGTCACCGTCACCAAAGACTGCAGTGGTGTCGTACCAGACTGTCATGGAGGGACTCAGAATGGCAGCGGGTCATCTTCAGTGACGAGTCCCGCTTTAGTCTTGGTGGAGACGCCCAACGAATCTGTGTGTGGAGGCACCGTGGTCAGCACCAAGATGAACGGTTTGTGGTCACACGTCCAGAAGGCCTGGTGTCCCTCCACCTCCACCCCTACCGCACCATCTGCAGGAACTGTGTGAGGATGTTCAAGCTGCATGGGATGGATCATCACAGGACTCCATTAGGAACCTCTACAGCTCCATACCGAGACGTCTGGCCTGTTGGGTCAGCAAACACGGCGGCCTGATGCCATTAGGAAGCTGTACCTCGACTCTTGGAGTCTTAAGTCTTTAACATAACCAGAAACGTCCATTTAGGTGGGTGTGCTCTTGACTGCGTGTCCTCTGGGTTTATGGAAAGGGAGGATGCCATGGTGCCCCTATGGTCACTAAAGTGCCCAGTAAGCTGGCTAAAACTAGGTGCCCTATTGCTTGCCTCGTACAAGGGAACCTCTCTGGGCGACTGCAATATGTCTTAATGAGGGAAAATGTAATGCGCTGCCCTATAAAGTGCCCTGACGTCCCAGTGGGTGCCCTTCCGTGGAGAAGTGGCCTTTCCAGGATTAAAAATAGGATGCAGTGCTATATGGAGTACGCCTACACGTGAGACAACATGATGATGTGCCCAGTTAGGGGCACCGCTGGTGAAGAATTCCCCCTCCAGTAGAGAAAATGGGAGGCGGTGCTGTAGAGGGTGTCCTTACACGCGTGAGAACGAGGGCAGGTCTCCTAATGGACGCCTCTCCCGTGGAGAGAATGCCATGTGGTGCGCTGTCGATGCCCTCGCGATGGGATAAACTTGACGTTCCCTACAGGTGCCGTTCTGATCAAAGCGCACTCATGAAGTGCCTGGTCCTCTTGGATGCCCTTCCAAGCCCTGGAGTCTTCCCTACAATGTTCCCTCTCGGGGGGGCGTGCACAAATTGGGTGCCATGTCTTTGCTGTGAAAGGAAGAGGTTCCTGACGTGTTCTGGAGTGCATGTTCAGGTGACGTGTGTCCTGGTGTAGGTACGCTGGCGATTTACACCTGCCACTTCACAGTGTTGTATTGTTTGATTGTTTAGGTGTTGATGTTTCCTGCTGGCTGATGATGCTACCATTGCCCCCACTGGGACAGGGTTTTTCTACCTGAGGCTCAGAGGTCGCAGGGTCTGGCCATTTGAGTGATGCTACAGCGTCCTTATGAAGCGATCTGTGCCTGAGCTATAAGGAATTTTGGTCTGGCCGTCTAAGAGATCCTACACTGTCGTCAGAAACCTGCCTGGCCTGGTGGTGTTTGGCCGCATGCATGAGCTATGCTGGAACTACGAGGCCTTGTAGACTGACTGGTTGGTCGACTTCGCAACACAGCTGTGGAGCTGCCTGGACTGCTGGTGTTCAGCTGCATCCATGAGCACCACTGTGCTGGAATCACAAGGCCTGTTGGGCTGCCTGGACTGGTGGTGGTGTTCGGCTGCACGGATGAGCAGCGCTATGCTGGAGCTACGAGGCCTTTTGGTCTGGCTGCCTAAGCGATGCTACATTGCGTCTATGATGCCACCTGAACTGGTGGTGTTCAGTGGCATGAAAATGCCGCACCTTCGCAACTTCCTGTGAGCCGAACAGAAAATCCAGAAAGTACGAATTCCAGCTTCCAGCTGCCACCAAATCCGTGCCCCCAGCTACAGGAGGAGAGGGTTCGTTGCCTCCTGCTGTACACTGTGTGTGAGCTGGGTGTGTAAGTTTGTATGTAACTGCAGGATCACATTTCAGTAGTCAGAGTTAATACCTTTCGGCTCCTGGGAGTGGAGGGAAAGTGTCAGGCACATCCGGATATAGCCGGAGCTCGTTATTCACGTCAGGACGTCAGCAGATTTAAAAAAGGACGAGGTGGTAAATGAACTGATAAGCCAATTAACGAGAACACACCCCGAAGCTTTTCTATAGGTGTAATCAGGAACACTGTGCAGCTCGGAAGGTGAAGAGAAAGACGGCAGTTAGAAATTAATTACAGGAATAGACTTCCCTTATGCTCCGACTTCCAGGGAGAGCAGTAACCGGAAAGCAGCACGTGGCTTCCTGCCAGAGGGGCCGAGCCCAGGATGAGGCCCTGCCGAGTGGCCGGCCTGGCTGCGGTTCTAATGGCACTGGGTGTCTCTCGCCCGGCGCTCGGGAGACATGGCGTTCATTAAACAGCTGATGAATTTGAGCCGGTGGGAAGAGGAAGCCGGAGAGTTTAATCGGCACTTTGACGAACGAGGCTGACGGTAAAGTAAAGTGACAGCTCCAGACCGAAGAGGGGCGTGCGACACGTTCCGTGTTGACAGCCAAGTGCGCAGGGTGCTGCTGTTTTCCTCGTTAAGGAATGATGGTGCACGGTGGTGGAGGGGTTTGCTTGGGATGTGCCATTATGTAACACGCTGCAAGGCTGCTCAGCTTTGATCCCCGAAGGTATCGGAGCGACTGGGCTAATTAGGAGCTCTCCTATGGGAGAAGATTTACTCCTGGAGTGTTGTGAATGGGTGTCTGGAGGAGCCGGAAGGAGGGGAATCGGGGAGTTTCGTTTCGGGTGGGTGGGGTTGGAGGGGTGGAGGGGGCTGTTTGGCTCCCTGCTACACCCGCAGTCAGGGGCGTGTACACACAGTGGAGATGGACTAATACGGACAGTTCCATCTCAGGTATGCGTAGATGCTGTCCTCCCATAGGTTAATTTACCCCATCTCTCTCTCTCTCTCTATCTCTCTCTCTCTCTCTCTATCTCTATCTCTATATCTATCTCGCTATCTCTTTCTCTCTCTCTCCCCCCCGCCTCTCTCTCTCTCTCTATCTCTCTCTCTCTCCCTCTCTCTCTCTCTCTCTCTCTCCCCTCCTCTCTGTCTCTCTCTCTCTCTCTCCCCCCCCGCCTCTCTCTCTCTCTCCCCTCCTCTCTGTCTCTCTCTCTCTCTCTCCCACCCCCCTCTGTCTCTCTCTTTCTCTCTCTCTCTCCCCCCGTCTCTCTCTCTCTCTCCCCCCCGTCTCTCTCTCTCTCTCTCTCTCTCTCTCTCTCTCTCTCTCTCTCTCTATCTCTTTTTCTTTCTTTCTTTCTTTCTTTCTCTCCCTGTCTCCCTTTCTCTCTCCATCTCTATCGGTTTGTCTGTCCACCTGTCTGTCTCTCTCTCTCTCTCTGTTTCTCTCTCTCTCTCTCTCTCTCTCTCTCTCTCTCTCTCTACCAACCCCCCGCCCCCGTCTCTATCCCCCCCTCCACCACTGTCTCTCTCTCTCTGAAGCTACAGCAGAGCTCTGTAAATAACAGGCCTGGTGTAGTCACGAGGGCGTGCGGGGCGAGAGAAGGGTGCTGTAGCATGCTGATTCCTAAACACGCGTCATCTGCTTAGTCCGGGGGGAGAGGGAGTTGGGGGGAGGGGGGGGGGTCTAAGGAGTGGGGGGGAGGGGGGTGTTGTGCAACCCCGGCACGATGGGAGGGATGTATCTATCATCGGCACTCATCAGTCAAAGCAGGCACAAATCACTGGAGGCAGAGAGGGGGCCGACAGTTATGACGCACCCTCGTTTGGATGACAAACAAACACGCACCCCCATGCGGGGAACTCGCGGACCACCTTAATCTGAAAAATGGCCAATAACGTCGCGTCCGTGACAGCAAGATGACAAGATCCGCCTTCAGTCCTACACTTAACAAGCGCTGCTCATCGGAGACCTAATTTGGGAATGTTCAGTGGTGCGGATTCATCCTTTGAAGTTTTAATAAAAGGTGGTTTTAGCGCTCTCACCGGACCGCGAAGCCTTTCCCGGGAACGTCTATGATCTGTTTGTCCTCTGGGACGCACCTTGACTGTCTAGATCCAGTCCAGAACCAATGCACCATATTCATAATCTAATTAATGATACATTCCCATATTAAACATTCCCATATTACACATCCCAATATTTAACATTCCAATATTTAACATTCCAATATTACACATCCCAATATTAAACATCCCCGTTTTAAACATTCCCATATTTTTTTTAGTTTGTGCATAGACATTCAGCTGCTATGTTTCCGGAGGGACAGCAGACGACCCGCGCTTTCGGCTTTACCGTGTAATAAAACCCAACAGTTTTACAGTACTGTGCAAAAGTCTGAGCACCCGGTGTCTGAGTGCACGGTGTCTGAGCGTCCATTGTCTGAGCGCCCGGTGTCTGTCTGTTCTCTTCAGGAAGCTCAAAGTTCTACCTTCCAAAGTTCAGTCTGTCACGGAAGGGCGGGTAGACGAGGAAGCCGGATGTAAATGCAAGTGGTTTTAATCAAATACAGAACAACAAAACAAAACCAAAGACAGAAGCCAACCAAATAAACAAGAAACAGAATGCCAAACCAACACTAAAGGATCAAAACATACAACAAGAAACCAGACTAACACGGAACCAAACACGAAACCAAAACATGAACATCAAACGTACTACTAGAACACAAACCTACTCAGAGAACACAAAACGCCAAGCAAACACACCGGGGACAACAGGCCATATAAAAGAACAAAGACTAACACGGAACACCTGGGAAGGGGCGGGGCTACAAACACGGGACATGGAGGGCGGAGACAGGAGGGGCACATGACCAAAACAGACAGACGCACATGGGGCATGACAAAGATCACATGACCAAAACAACAACACATGGACGGGGACAGGCAGACAGACAGACAGATGTAACACAGTCTTAGAAGCTTCCACTCACCATCCAAATACCCCAACACACCTCAATGACCCAACACACTCTTACCTCTTTCCCACCACCACATTTCCGTGTTGGTGGAAAAGGGCTCCTGGTGGTGTTGAGGTTCTGGGGTGGTCTGTCCATTACTACCATGGGAACAGTTCTGCAGTGTGGCACCACGTCATTAACCTGACCTGGCCTTCTGAGGACAAACAATGCCCACTGGCTTTATAGCAATATCATCTTTATATAATATAATAGAATAGAATAGAATAGAATAGAATAGAATAGAATAGAATATATTTAAAACATATATGTTATTTATTTTATAATTAAAATGATAATAATATTTTAGTAATATTAAAGTAATATCAAAAACACATTTTTTTACTATAATAATAAAAATGTTATGTTTACTTATAGGCTATAAAGAATACGATAATATATTAGGACTATATACAATGTATTAATTTAATAATAATACCAAAGCGTAATCTTAATTATGCCTTATTATTATCTATTTATGGGCTTTTGTGACTTTGGAAATGGAGAGTGTTATGAATATTAATTCTCTAATAACTTCATCCACAGCCATTCCGATTAAACACGGGATCGTTTAACAGTTCAGGCAGGCGGGGAGGGTTACACAGGATGAACCGGAGACTCAGGTATCAGCAGCAATGGGGCCAATCAGGGTCAAAACAACCAGCAAGCTCGAGCAGAGCGTCTCCGCACGGTGGGAGGGTGCGGATGAGCGTGTAGGAGCCGGAAAAGAGAAACGGGACATACGTAGCCGAGCGGGACAGGAGCGCAGTCTGCCCGTCTCTGCTCAGGCCATATGCCACTTAAATGCCGTTAATGCCGCGCTAAGATCCGACTCTCGGGGATTTCACCGCAGATTAAGTTGCACATGCACCCATGAGGTCAGACTGACCCCTTTCAGAACCTTCACTCAGCACACGCCCGTGAGGATCACATCTCAGCTGTGATGGAGACCGTATGGTGTCTAACCAGGCGTCTATAACGCATTATACGGGCTCACGGTAAATCCCCTAACACCGTACTGGATATCTTCACACCGACCATGTGACCCATACCAGTCATATACATCCCATCACTGTCCAAATAAATCAGAGCCCACTCCAGCTTCTCCTTCAATCAGCATCTCCACCTGTACAGCAGGTTCTTAGTGAGGAACCGAAGGTTGGGTTCTAGCTTTACTGGCAGATACAGTGAGCGTCTGGTTCATAAGAACAAGGTCCAGCAGCAAACACACAGGACAACACAGCTACAGACTGGCAGAGGGCCAAACCCCCTCTCTACTGACCGTGATGAGCGCCACCTCATTCCAATGTCCCGTAAGATGACCTCAGGTGACCTACAGAGAGACTGGCGAGCGGTGGCTGGGGTGAGACGCACAGCGAGCATGGTTCTAAAAACAGGCTTCTGGAGGTCATTAGTGATTTTCTAAATACACAGATCTAATACAATATCTGATCTGGAGTTTGGGAGACATGGTTCCAGTAGTGTAGAGAACCAAACAGAACCAACACAAACCCAGAACCTGCACACCTAGAGACACTGATCAGGTACAGGGGGGCTCTTACATTTTCCCAGAGCTGTATATGTGACGTTATGACATCATACTATTCAGAATCCGGCTCTGAGGCTCTGTACCTCACAGGCTAATCTCCCAGCCCCAGTCTAACGCAGTAGCCACTGGCTAACATGCTAGTCATCATACAGCAATGCAAGGCCGGTCAGGACGTCCGCCTGACCCTCCACTCTTATCTTGCCCCCTCCAGTTCCTCCGGTGATCCTGAAGCTGGAGGAGCCCGAACGCAGACACCACACCTGCATCGAGTTCACCGTGAGGGGCTTTCCGCACCCCACCCTGCGCTGGCTCTACAAAGGCCGGGAGATCCAGAGCCCCTACATCCACACCGAAATGGACGTGTTCCAGGACTACCTGGAGGGCTGCCTGACCTTCGAGAACCCCACACACTACGACAACGGGAACTACACCCTGGTGGCCGCTAACCGCTTCGGCACCGTCTCCAAAACCGTCTTCGGCCATTTCCTGGAGGCGCCGCCGTTTATGGACGAGGAGGGTAAGGAGAGCTGGTGTTGTGGATGTGCGTTCTGTGTTTTTGGCGACCTCAGTGATCCGCTGATGGGTTTATGAGGCTGAGAGGTGATGATGTGTAGCTGTCCGGACTGAAGCCAGTTTCTATTTAACGAGCTTTTTGTCTCCTTCCTGTTTTTCCTGCCCTCCGAAGGAATCCTGGAATATGGTGAGTGTTTTTTGACACTAAGCTGAGATAAACGTAGCGCACGGTTTCACGCTCAGAGGAAGCCGAGTGGAAACATGCACTGACTTACTATGACCGTATTAAAGGAAAGCAGATCCGGGATGCTGGAGTGGAAAGCACGGTGCTGTGCGGACGTCACAGACCAGACTTCAGTTATTCCCAGCCGTGAAACACAAGCTAACCGCTTTCAGGAGGAATTAGATTTCAGGTCATCTGACAGCGGTAGAGAATACCTCCCCCTAATAACCACCTGTACAGGTATCTGAGCACAGACACTAGCTTCTGTCTGATTGGTCTGTCTTAGAATTCTCATTTTCAGATTGCTATAAGCTCAAATATTACTAAACTTATTATTATTAATACTTTTGATTATTTAAAGTTTTTTGTTAGCCAAATGTTCTCAATATTTAATAATATAATTTTGCTTATTTTAGGGAATTTACTTAAAATAATTTAACATTTTTGATTATTATTATTCATGTAATAATAATTATTATTTATGTAATAATAATTATCATTTAATCATTTACTGTTTTATTATTAGAATTATTATCATCCTTTTTATTGCTATTTATGTAATAATAATTATTATTCATGTTATCATTATTGTTTGTACTTATTGTTTAATTGAATTGTTTATATGATTTATTTGTTAAATAATAATTACAATAGTAACATCAATTATTATTATTATTATTATTGTTGTTGTTGTTGTTGTACAGTTGTTTTTATTCATGATTTATTAAATTATTATTTTGTATTTTCATAATTGTTAATATTATTTATTCCATAGTTGATATTAATATTTGTTTATCTAAGTGTTTGTTATTATTTATTTATTTATTATTAATTAGGAGTATTAGAAGTGGTGGTAGTAGTATTTATTTAATTCTTATTATTTATTATTATCTGCTAAAATTGTCAGAAAAATTGTCTTACTAAAATCTCTTAAAACAAGGACACAATAATTAATAATAATAATTAATAATTAATAATAAGTTAAATCATTTTAATCAGCCTAAAACAATCTCAGAGTGAGAATTTAAAGCTCTGTCAGACGGACCATAGATGATTTTGCTTGGATATGATTTCGGTGGCGTGTTGACGTGTGTGTATTGAGGAATGTTAAAAGCTCACACAACTTCGGAAATGGAACGTCGCGTCCGGCGGCCCCCCACTCTGATAATCACGTCTCCTTGCCATGAGCACGCTGCCCAGTGTTCAACCCCACTCACTAGACACCTCCCAGCTTACACAGGTGGGGGCGTTCCCACGCCGTCCCCTGAGGGACCACCCCTTCATTACCTACAGGCTCTGCAGGGCAGCTTCTGCTCCCACCATGTTGAGTCGTTTGAACTTCCGTTCAAACGCACCTGCCAGGAATACCTCCACCTTCCGACTGGGAATGTAATCAGATCCAGGCTTTTACATCGCTACTACTCGTCTACAGGAATACCCACCACGTTCCTTCGGAATTGTATACCGAATGACCTCATTTGGACTAATCTGGATGATATTCCGGTTCAGCTCTTAGCCGGATTAATCCCGGAGCATGTTTAGCCTCCGGTTGTTTATTTAGTCAGGTGTTTCTGCAGTCTGTTTTGGCCTTACGCCAGTTTTTCCAAAACGTGTCAAAATGCGTTCTCCGAAAAAAAGGTTGGGCTGAGTGGTGATCATTATCATGGTGCGGAATAAGAGCGGCTCTATTTCCAGCCTGCCTACGGAGAGCCCTAAAACCTTTCCCCAGTGTCCGGAGACGGAGACCTCACGGGTGGTTTCATAAGCCGGAATGAAGCGGTTCCTAAGAACATCCTGCCGTTAGTCCGGCACGCCATATAACGAGGGAGGAGAGCGAAACAGAACGGATAGCTTGGTCCGAGTCTGACCACGGAGGCAGGCCTGGGCTGCAATTGTGGTATCCCCGGAGGAGCGAGGAGGGAATCTGAGGAGAAGTGGAAGATCGGAGTCTAATTGTTATTGAGCCCAGAGGAGGGTGGTCTGTGCTGGTGCTGATAGCCGCGGTGATACCGCTTTGGCCCATGGTGGCTATTCCACTGTGGGTCAATTAATTGGCTGGGAATTACTGTGTGATCTGCCAAGTCGTCAGGCTACACACGGGCTGCTCCTGAGCCAGGGCCGAGGCCCGGTTCCGGCTGGTGACCGTTGGGTACTGTCAGGTAGCCGTCCGATAAACTGGCGCCGCGTATTCCCTGTCCATGATGCTTCGTTTGAAAAAATTCCAAGCCAACTTAAAACCCTCTCCCTCTTTTCTTCCCAACAGACCCTACACCTGGCAATGATTCCACCCGACCGGAGGAGGACTCGTTTGGGGTAAGACAGCCACTTCCTGTGCATGGATTAAAAGACGATGCCAGTGATGATTCACCGATGAGATCCTTTGCGGTCCGGATTTAGACTCCTCGGTTTGCGAACTGCCCCCGCATGTATTACCTTCACTTCCAGTCCAGTGTTCTGAAGTGCTGTCATCACCCTTCCTTTGCTTTCACACCTCTGCACCGTGTTAATAGCCTCCTCTTTTTAATAACTGCATCATTCCCTCTGTTCCCGTAGATGTCCATAGCTGTGGGATTGGCGGGATTTGGCTGCGTGTTCCTCATCGTGATGTTTGTGCTCATCAACAAGTACGGCAGACGCAACAAATTTGGAATGAAAGGTAAGGCCAATCTGGAGACGCTTCAGCTGCACCAAGCTAAGGGCCGACAGGTGAGGAGCAGCTCACTGTTGGCCCCGCCTCCATGCACACGCTCTAGTTCGGATTGCTGCTGCTCCTACACTCATCATCAGAACAGTAGCCGCACCGGAAGGAATCAACCAACAGGAAACTTGGTGTGCAGGTCTGACCTGGTGAGACCGGCTAAATGTGACGTAATCAAGGGGCGGGTCTTATCTCTGTACCTCACTGACCCAACATCCCCCATTACAGACCTCCAGTGAGCAGTGGTGTCCTCCATGAGTCATCCTGTTAGTGCAGCACCATCTACAGACGGCTGCACCACGCAGGACTACATGCACACAGACCGTTACCACGACTGTCCTTAACACCACGTCACCGTCACCAAAGACTGCAGTGGTGTCGTACCAGACTGTCATGGAGTGACTCAGAATGGCAGCGGGTCATCTTCAGTGACGAGTCCCGCTTTAGTCTTGGTGGAGACGCCCAACGAATCCGTGTGTGGAGGCACCGTGGTCAGCACCAAGATGAACGGTTTGCTGTCACACGTCCAGAAGGCCTGGTGTCCCTCCACCTCCACCCCTACCGCACCATCTGCAGGAACTGTGTGAGGATGTTCAAGCTGCATGGGATGGATTATCACAGGACTCCATTAGGAACCTCTACAGCTCCATACCGAGACGTCTGGCGTGTTGGGTTAGCGAACACGGCGGCCCGACGCCATACTGAGAGACAGACTTCTGTATGTGTAGCTCAATAAATATTGATCATATCAGTCTAAATTATCATCAGTTATTGATCCTGCTCACCTTTATCTTCCTTCTCAACACACCTGCACCCCCACACCTCCTTCGCATCACGACATGACGGTATTGTGGCAGTTTGGATATTGTCACAGCCCGACTGCATGCAGTGTGAAACCAGCCTCTTATATTTAAAGGACACGGTATTATAATAACCCAAGCTGTGGTGCGGATTTTAGCCCACGTTGGAGGCCTGGTGTCCCTGGAAACTGGTCATATCTGTTCCCGTTGGACTGTTCTTGCTACCGTGAAGTGATTTCAGTGGGCAAAGCTAATTAATTGCGGCTGTCACCCAAAAACAGGCCTCCACCAAACAGCAGTGGCATTCCTGGCATTCCAGTGTGGTTTAATAATCATGGCCGCCTCTGTAGGGTTACCTTTTCACTCCCAGTGCTTAACAAAAAAGCCTCAGAGGGCCGAGGGGGCAGCAGGGCATCCTCACCGCTCTTCCTTTAAAGGGATACGGTGAGACCTGGAGATGGGCGGGTCCCTCCTGCGCCGGCGGCGTTCAGGGTCTTTACTGTGTGATGGTAAATGTGGATTGCGCTGTGTGATAATTGGACTGGGTTTAGACGCTGTGTTTTATCTGCAGCATGGCACACCGCGGAGCCTGGTGGGCTTTCGCTTTGGAGGGTTGGGTTGAGGAGCAGCAGCAAAATGCACCTCCAGGCTGGGGTCTCTGGGGAAGGCAGTTGGCAGCGCTGCCTGCGTGTCGGTCTTGCTTTAGTTTACCTTGGAGCCTGTAGTAATATTGCAGTTTGCACCCAGGTGGAAGCGGTTGTTTGCCGAGCCGCTCCTGGACTCGGAGGTGCAGCCTGCAGAGGCGTGGAGATATTGCAGTCCTGCTGTCCTGTTTAAATGGAGTTCACAGTTTCAGCTACATTTGCAGTAGGGCTGCACAAAATGTCGGCATCGCCAGAAGGAGGGTGTGGGAGTGCAGGTCTGTTGGGAAGGAGGATAAAGGTGACCAGGATCAATAACTGATGATAACTTTAGGCTGATATGATCAATATTTATTGAGCTACACATACAGAAGTCTGTCTCTCAGTATGGCGTCGGGCCGCCGTGTTCGCTAAACCAACACGCCAGACGTCTCGGTATGGAGCTGTAGAGGTTCCTAATGGAGTCCTGTGATAATCCATCCCATGCAGCTTGAACATCCTCACACAGTTCCTGCAGATGGTGCGGTAGGGGTGGAGGTGGAGGGACACCAGGTCTTCTGGACGTGTGACGACAAACCGTTCATCTCGGTGCTGACCACGGTGCCTCCACACACGGATTCGTTGGGCGTCTCCACCAAGACTAAAGCGGGACTCGTCACTGAAGATGACCCACTGCCATTCTGAGTCACTCCATGACAGTCTGGTACGACACCACTGCAGTCTTTGGTGACGGTGACGTGGTGTTAAGGACAGTCGTGGTAACGGTCTGTGTGCATGTAGTCCTGCGTGGTGCAGCCGTCTGCCGATGGTGCTGCACTAACAGGATGACACATGGAGGACACCACTGCTCTCTGGAGGTCTGTAATGGTGGCTGTAAGACCCGACCTACCCACCAAGATCCATTCCGGCCGGTTGATTCCTTCTGGGTCCAGCTACTCGGACAGCTATTCTTATGATGATGAGATTTAGAAACGGATGAGCGTCAGATTAGGGAGGAGGGAGGAGATGGTGAGACTGGATGGAGTGTTGGAGTTCAGACTAGCGCTGGAAGCTGTTTACCGCGCTCCGTCGTTGCGTGTAAAGTAGCCTTTATGTCTCATTATGTTGTCCCATGTCTGGTCTGAGCGTTGATGATATCGCCGCTGTTTATTAAACTGGGATATATGAAAGGAGACTCGGGCAAAGTGGCAGGTGTCGGATGGGCTTATCTTCAGAAAGCACACATCCATCTTTTGGTTTTATCTCTTCAAAGATGGCGCTAAATGAGATTCCATACTCCGACCCCACCCCATCTTTCAGTGCACCACCCGATAGCTTTGTTTTCGGCGTATTGTGACGCATTCCTGTTCAGGCTGGAGAGCATGAGCTCCGTTCGCTTTGAGTAGCGCTCCTCATTATACTGTACTTGGCGAGAGGCGGCACGGTTCAAGAGCCATGAAAGAAGCGGCGTTCAGACGCTGACGTCAACATAGGGCTTCTTTCAGCATCCCCCCATACGGCCATAATAGGCCACTTGTCCTGTTTTTCTCTTCAGATCAGCTGGAGGTCTCAGGCAGCCATTACCTGAGGCAGCCTGAGGCCGAGCTCTATTGGATTTATGCCTCGCTCGATCGCTCTGGGGCCCTTTTTTATTTTGGCAGTCGGAGTTTGATCACAGCCTATTCTTGGGCATCCAACAAAATCACAGTTTGTTCACAGGGCGTATGACAGTTTTTCCCTGTTAGGACCGCTGGATTGCGATTAAATCACTGCAGGACGGCGTGCAGCAATACCTGCGATTGATTTTCCTGCCATTGGAACCTGGCTGCTGTTTAGCTTCTGCTGTAGCTAATGTTCCCGCGCGGAGGGCTTGATTTATTTCTGGCCCTTTGGGGATTTCGGTTATAATAGCACGTTTTGGGTGAGTGGAATAAGCTGCAGGGAGTGGGGGAGAGGGTGGAGGAAAGTGGGGAGGTGGAGGGGCGGAGGTAAGGTGGAGGGATGGGCAGGGCGAGCAATACAATCAACCTCTGATCAATACTCGTCTGACCATTTGGAACCGACGTGCAGGAGAATGGCTCTGGTGAAGTGTGCTACACCATTTGGCGAGGTGATATTGATTTTAGATCGCCCAGTGCCGGCAGTATTGGACCGTCACTCTGGCTCTTTATCCGCACCATTCAGCTGGTTCTAATGCTGGAATGTTGGAGAGTATTGCCGTAAAGCCAGACTGATGCACAAGTGTTGTTGGAAATCCAGGACGTTGGGAAACGCTGGGAAGTGTGGTGAAGCCGCTGTATCACGAATCTTCCAAATGTTGATCCTAAAATCCCCAATCGCGGAAACAGAACGCCATCTCTCCAGAGTATTCCCAAACGTTGAAGCAACATCTTCAGTGCTACATCTGGGATGTTGTTAATTGTGGGTGCTACATCCAGGATATTCCAAAATGTTGATGCTACATCCAGAATGTTGCTTAACATTGATGCTACAGCCAGCTGTTCGATCTTGGCACCACTTCCAGGATATTCCTAAATGTTGATGCTATATCCAGGCTATTGCTAAACCTTTGCTGCATCAGGAATATTCCAAAATGTCAAAGCTTTGTCCAGAACATCCAAAATCTTAAAGCTTTGTACAGAACATTCCGAAATCTTAGAGCTTTGTCCAGAACTTTCCGAAATGTTAAAGCTTCGTCCAGAACATTCCAAACGTTAAAGCTTTGTACAGAACATTCCGAAATCTTAAAGCTTTGTCCAGAACATTCCAAAATGTTAAAGATTTGTCCAGAACATCCAAAATCTTAAAGCTTTGTACAGAACATTCCGAAATCTTAAAGCTTTGTCCAGAACATTCCAGAATGTTAAAGCTTTGTACAGAACATTCCGAAATCTTAAAGCTTTGTCCAGAACATTCCAAAATGTTAAAGCTTTGTTCAGAATATTCCAGAATGTTAAAGCTTTGTCCAGAACATTCTAAAATCTTAAAGCTTTGTTCAGAACATTCCAAAATCTTAAAGCTTTGTACAGAACATTCCGAAATCTTAAAGCTTTGTACAGAACATTCCGAAATCTTAAAGCTTTGTCCAGAACTTTCCGAAATGTTAAAGCTTTGTCCAGAACATTTCAAAATCTTAAAGCTTTGTACAGAACATTCCGAAATCTTAAAGCGTTGTCCAGAACATTCCAGAATGTTAAAGCTTTGTACAGAACATTCCAAAATGTCAAAGCTTTGTACAGAACATTCCAAAATGTCAAAGCTTTGTCCAGAACATTCCAAAATCTTAAAGCTTTGTACAGAACATTCCAAAAGGTAAAGCTTTGTTCAGAACATTCCAAAATGTCAAAGCTTTGTCCAGAATGTCCCTAAATGTGGAAGCCACGTCCAGAATATTGCTAAACATTGATGCTGCATCCAGGCTGTCGCGACACATTGGTGCTATGTCCAGGATATTGCCCGTTGTTGATGCTACATTGAACACTGAATTTAAAAAATATTGCATCGTGTTAACACCACATCCAGAACATGATAAACCGTATGGATAAGTGCTGCACCGTGTTGTAGAGCCCTGATGTCTAACGCTGGAACGTGTTGTTGGTTTATGTTCTACCAGTCTGTGTTCCGTGCTGTGCTCCAGAAGAACCACTGAACATCCTGTTAACAAGATCTGAGGAACATAAAGCAAAAACACACGGGCTAATTAACTTAATGCACATTCCCTTCAGTACATTACACTGATTTCCTCCCAAACGGAGCTTTTGGTGGAGTAGTATCCGTATAATTCATTCTGCTGTTATCCGGGAAGGATATTAAGGACTTCTGTTTTTTTTTCCCCTCGCGGATCCTCAGGCTACGTCCCTCTCATAGGCCTGGTGTTGTGCCACCGCTTTGATTGAATTACAGTCCGATCCTTTTGTCCTGCTCCTGCTCTTGAATTGAATTTCGTCGCGTGGTCAGCGGATGATTCGGTGGAAGTGATCAGCGAGAGATATTTGGTGCCCGTTTGTGTCCAGTGGATTATATCTCAGGCCTGCAGTAATATCTCAGACTGGGTCAGCGAGCCCAGCTTTTCTGCCCAATAACACCAGGAGCAGAGATGATCTAGTGGTGACTCATGGCCAGAGCATCCGGAGCCGTGACGGAAGGGTTTTTTCCAGACGCTGGGTGGACGCCGCACTGTATGTTAATGCGAGTGGGTGAGAGACACCCCGGGGGTCGGCTGCTCATACCCAGACGTGTCTGTTTTTAGGACGGCCAGGCAGGGACAGTGTTATGATGATGGAGGGAACTGTAGCGCCCTGGAACCGGCTCGTTTGACTGGCCACGCTCTCGAAGGGTGCCTGTCCTTGGCAAAATCTTGTAACGTGGTTTGTGCCACAAAGAACGTCTGGCCAAACTCTCCTCCTCCTGTCCTCGCGCCCTCTGCCCGTTGGCTCCACCTGCCTGTCAGCATTTCATCAGCGCTGTCATGAGAGGCTAACCCAGCCCGCGCTGAGTTACAGCACACAAGCACACACCAGTTAACCAAAGCGCTTCACGGCTGACTGACTGGTTTAGCTTCAGCTGGTGATACGCACCGCACCGCACACAATAACCGCTCGCTCGCTCGCCGAGACAAATGACGGCGCGCTTCGGAAGCTAACGTGACATGTAGTTTCATCAACAGATGGGCATGCACAAAGAGACGGAAATAAACTGACTGCTGGCTGGATAAAGAAACAATTCTGCCTTCACAGTGTCAGTGCCGCGAGTACGGCCGCTGCTTTCTCTTTGCCGGAAGTCTGAGTCCGACTATCCTGCTCCTTTTCCATTTTTCAATTTTGAAAGGATAAGTGCCTCACTTTGCCGTCAATGCGTTTTTCACAGATCCTTTTCTACCTTGAATTGTGATCTGTTCTCACTGTTTGGCGTCGGCGCAATGTCCTAGTCAAGAGGGAAAATGACTCTGAGCTTGGCAGGGATTTCGGATCCGGATGTGGAAACAAAGGCTGCCGGTTTCTTTGCACCAACGAAGAACATGCACTCCACCAGCGTACCATGTCAGCTGATACGTACCTGGGGTGCTTGGTTACGTTCAGACTGGCAGGCCAGATCCGAATCCAGAGATTGTCCAGATTGATGGTTTTTATAGTCTGGAAAAATCCATATAAAATTCCCATCCGCTGTTGGAGTTGGGATGCTAATGAAGGTGGAGCTGCTCCTCTCTTCAGTCCCTTCAGGGTCAAACGCTGAGCGGAGCTGCTTCATGTTGTGCAAGGTTTGAGAGAGTGTCCTGAATTTGGTTGTCTGGGATCCTGATAACGACGTGGGAGCGGCAGATTGTTTCATCCAAACCTTAAATGGTTCCACAGCTGCGCTCTGGTGCAGGAGCGTACCTATGGGTGACAGGTACGTGCCCCTACCAATATTTTGGCTGGGTGGAAATAAAGTCTATCAGATGCCAGCACCCTCTGTACTCATTGGACCCTACCAAACCTGCACCGTTCCTCTGCTTCCTGGTGGAACTGAACATTGGAGCTGGTGGATAGGAAGCAACTTTAGCCTGGTTTAAAGATGGACGTCAACCATGTACCGCTGACAGTTGGGCTCCTTGGGAAGGGGATGTCGACACTTTGGAACTGCCTGGAACGCTAGATTTCACCACAAAGTCCACCATGTTGGTTCTGTAGCTCCGTTGTGGTTGTATGTAAATGTTGGGGGTGTGAATATTAATGAGTCTGTTCCCTATGTACTCATTTTCCCATCCTCTTATGGAAAAGCAGATTCGGATTTGAAAGAGGAACAGCATTGGTTGAGGTTCACGGTAGGTCAGCTCTATGGACTGAGCGATCCTTATTCAGCTACGATGAAGTAAACTCAGTGCAGCCTGGCTTTGGTCCATCCCACCGGATGCCGTGATGCTTACTGTACCAGACTGTCCAGTCGGATGGACCAGAGCCAGGGATGAGGCCCTTCCTTGCTGGTCGAGCCTGATTTTAAATAGGCATGCCTCACGATGTGAAACCTCAGCTTAAAGTAAAACCGTCCCTAACCAACATTCCCAACGCTGCAAGGTCTTCCTGGTGCTCAGGCATGTTTGCTTTGCACTGGAATGTTTACTTCCACGGTGGCCGATAGGAACGTCTTAATACACAGCGTCTCTTAATGATGCCTCCCCTTCCTTTCCGTGTGCCGACCGTCTGAAGGATGCTGTGCGGCTGACCCTCATTACTGGCGAACGGGGACGCCGCAAGGGTGTTGAGGCCGTCCTCTCCTTCTTAAAGGCATGTGTGAAATGGAGATGGAGGTGCGTGTCACGCAGAGATGAGGGGGTCATTATTGGCCCCTCAAAGAAAGCGCACTAAATCAATTTAATGGCTTTAAAGCGGGCCGATCTCTGCTGCCACAACACCATTAACCGTGATTTAAGGCGGCGTAATCTGCGCATGCTTTGATAACGATGGGGGAGCCGATATGCAGATTCCGTGACACCCCCTTTTGAGGATTTACGCCTCTCCGGCAGATGCCAGGAACCGGGTTGTTGGGGAATGAAAACGTTCACACCCTTTGTGCGAGACATGCGCAGAGCCCTTTGCGAAGTTCTCGGGAAGCGCTGTAGAACGCTCACTTAAGACGCTAATTTGTGCGTACCCTGCGGTTGAGATCCGCAGCCCTGGCACGTTTGTTTTATTCTTGGTGTTTGTTGCCTGGGTAAGTGGCTGAGGGAGAGAGGAGAGCACGCCCGTGGGAGATTTGATGAGAGATGAACAAACATGCTAGCAGACAGCGCTGGCAGAAAACAAGGCCACACACAGTGGTGCATGTGAATCCCAGCTCCTCCGCACGCTTCCATAGCAGGGCTGGATCTGGACTGTGCCCTGTCAGCCTGTACTGGTTAGTTAGGTACACCTGCAGTCATCCCGGAATGAAGGGTTCTTAAAGAACCTGTTATAAAGATGAAAGTAGCTCCATATGATCTAAAGGCTGCACCGATGTACAAGCCGAGGTTCTATATTTATAGGCTGTATCCGGGAGCGCGTTGCATCTTCTGAACAGCAGGAACTCGCCTGGGCATGCGGGATGCATCAGTAACTCCTGTGTATCCAAGCGTAGAAGCTGTTGGAGCTCCAGCCCCGTCCCGTTCGAAAAAAGCCAAGCAAACTTAATACAGGACTTTGGGAATAAGTGAGATGGGCCTACACGACAGTTTACAAACTCCGGCTTTACAACCGCACAGCGTTCACCTGCAGTGACCACGTCCCAGACAGTCTGGTAAGTAGTGGGTGAGTTTTATTTATATACCACATGTAACAGGACGAAGTCGAACAGCGTGCTGTACAGAGCAACATAAAACTAACCACGGAATTTAAAAGCCTTAGTGAGAAACTACTGTAAGGCTCCGTAGCCAAGGATACCATAGCCTCGGTGCTAGGGTTGCCACCTTTCAGAAATGAAAATAAAAAGGGGCGTGGTCATGTGTGAGTGACCTGTTCGAAAATGCGTAAAGGACGATCCTGTATTTAATGGGACGGGTGGCAACCCTACTCGCGGTGCTGCAACTGAAAGAGCAACCGACCACGTGACAGCCAACAGTGGTCTGTGGGTTTCTTGCTATGAGCCCACATCTTCATGTTTCCGTTGGCAGTCTTGTTAGACAGGCGAGCTGACTGAGAGCTAGCATGCAAGAGGCGAAGCTAAGGCTAGCTATCTATCTAAGGGAGAGCTAGCTAACTAAGGCTAGCTAACTTCACTTCAGCTGAGCTGCAGAGAAAAACAGCTAACAACCAGAACATAAGGGTTCATAGCCCGACACACACTCTGGGAAACCCACAGACGGCATCCAGGGGATCCACAAATCGCTCGCTCGGCTTTTGCAGGTGAGGGCTAACATTGGTGGGTTAACTAGGTTAGCTAGCTAGCTAACATTAAAGCCCACTGCCACCCAACTCTGTATTTCTGCATTGGATTAATAGCCTCAGTGCTGCAGCTGAAAAAAAAAAAAGAGAAACGGACCCGGAAAAGGGAAAAAACAGCCCAGGGTTAACTGGTGTCAGAAACTCAGAACACGACACAGTGGTTGAAGAAAGGAGGAGGAGGAAGGATAGGAAGGAGGAGGAAGGAGAGGTGATTTATGGGCCAAAAGTCACAGGTAGTCATGTACGTCATTAACAGGTAAGCGTTTAATATTAACCACAACAAAACATAAGAGTAGTACCTTTAAAAAATGGCGGGTCCTGTAATAACAGGAAAAAAAAGCCACATAGAGGGTCAGGCTAATATAAAAATAAATAAATAAAACCAGGGGCGGGGGCACCATGGTTTGTGCTTTGCAGCCAGCAGCGTTTTCTAGCCGCTGCCTGCATTTTTTCCTCTGCGTCTTTTCTTTTTTTTCTCTGCCTGCATTTGGTACCAGCTGTAACTAAGCCAATGAACTCCTGTTCATGCCCAGGTACAGTGGGTTACTGTAAACTAGGCAAGTAGATATGAAAGCCTCTGCTGGAATCCTGAATATGACTGTTTCCCCCCCCAGCCTCTTTTTCTGAACTCTCTGAACAGAGCACAGAGGAGAAGGCAGAGAGGAAGAGATGGAGAGAAGGGGAAGAAAACTAGGAAACTAAGAAACTGATTCCAGAGATTTCTCTGGAAAATCTATTCCTAACATCCGAAAAGGGAGGGGGGAAGGGAAGGAAGGGACCTATACTCAAATCTGAAGAGGACAAAAACAAATCAGATAACCACCCAAGAAGATTCCTAAACACTGCTGTTTCCACATAATTTAGCCCCAGAGCGCAAGGAGGTGTTGTTTGAGACAGTGTGGGTTGTTGTGATGATGTGATGATGAGCAGATGAGACATTGTGAGACAGATTTCCACCAAATTTAGATGGGCAAATTATTATTATTTTTTTTTTAATTAGAGGAATTTAATTTTAATTGGAGGAAAATATTGGCCATCCATTATTTCATATCATTCACCAAAAGCATTTTAATACTGTATATTGCAGGTTTTATAATATTACAAGGGTAATTATTTTCGTCCGATCAGTTATAATCACAATAATGTTAAGTGACCATCAGGGATGATAGGGAAATGAGAACCTTAATGATCATGAAATGTTTGTGTGAAAACCGCCACCCAATGGCCAGAGCTTAGTAGTGCTATTGCTACCAGAAAACAAAATTGTAGGCTACAGGGAAAAAAAACGTAAGGGATAAAAAGGAAGGGGAGGAAAGCGCTTCCTTTCTTAAAACGGGGGGGGTCGTAAGCCCTTCTTTAAGCCTTCAACCTGTGCTGGCCGAGATTCTGATTGCTTGACTGGATATGGATCAAGAAAATGACTCCGTTATAATTCCAGAGTTGATAAGCTGAGTTACAAATCTTAGACCAATTTAAAAAAGGGATTGTGTCAGTTGGCCTTGGTGTTAGCTAGCTAGCGAACCTAGCAAATGTTACCATCCAGCTGGCTTTCTGTGCACACCCTTGATATACATGGTGTTTCTTGCTATGAACCCACATCTTTATGTGCCAGGCTCGTTAGTCAGACTAGCTGACAAAGAGGTAGCTAGCTAGGTAAGGCGACGCATGGGTTAGCTACTTAATGCGGAGCTAGCTAGCTAGGGCTATCTTCACGTTAGCCAAGCTGCAGACATAAACAGCTAATCACCGGAACATGAACATGTGGAGTATAGCAAGAAACCCACAGTCTAGTCAAGGGTCTCAACAAAGGCTAGTTTGGATTTGGCCAGTGGGCCCTACGTTAGCTAGGTTAGCTAACTAGCTAACATTAGAGCCCACTGGCGCCAAACTTACTTTTTCTTCACTGGTGTAAGTTGCAAGGAAAGAGCTAGAATGATAACTGGGACGTCTTTCTGACTCAGACAGCAAGGAAAACAGAACTGGTGCATGCCGGACAGACCGAACCCGAGGCGGCTCGGTGGAGGCTCTGACCCGGAAGTGTTAAGAACCTTTTAGACCCTTTTTAAATCCACAAATGGTCCAGGAATGTTTACAGGTTCTGTGATTGACGTTTGTGGGGTCAGTAACGGCTCCTTACGTCACACCCAACACCCCCATACTAGCCCGTTCTTGGAGGTGTAGCAAAACCAGCCCATGGAATCTACACACATGAGCTCAGCAGGAGGGAGTGAGTTCTGGAGGTGGCTGGAGGCGCATCACGGAGGCGCATCACGTCTATAAATAAATGAGCAAATAAATAAACGAGCTGAGCTCAGTGAACTCAGGAGGAGCTCATTAACTCCTTCTGCTCTGGAACCACGCAGGTGGGAAGGGGTTAAGGACACTCCGTCACCTCTCTGAGAGAGCCGGGGAACATCGAGACCATGTTTTCCAGGATGAAGCCGTGGTTAGTGTAAATGAGTGTAATGTACCTCAACAGTCAAATCATTAAACCCTAGCTGCTTTCAGACCTGCGCTAGCTTGCTATGCTACATTAGCTACCTCGGACTGAGCGGTGCTGCGGTGGGGAACAGCGGGTTGTGTTCCATGTCAGGAAAGCTGCACCCGCTAGGAAACGCCTCCGTCAGTGCTGCATGATAAGCAGCCCCTACAGACAGACAGCTCTGTCTATGAGCAGTTCCAGCACAGAGCAAACAGACACTGTGCACCCAACCATGTCTCTCCACCCATATTGGAGAAGCAGTTGTGATTCTGCTAGTCTTTTCTCTCCACCCATATTGGAGAAGCAGTTGTGATTATGCTAGCCCTGTCTCTCCACCCATATTGGGGAAGCAGTTGTGATTCTGCTAGTCTTTTCTCTCCACCCATGTTGGGGAAGTGGCACTGATTCTGCTTCCTTGTCTCTCCACCCATATTGGGGAAGTGGCAGTGAGTCTGCTAGCCCTGTCTCTCCACCCATATTGGGGAAGCGGTTGTGATTCTGCTAGCCCTGTCTCTCCACCCATATTGGGGAAGCGGTTGTGATTCTGCTAGCCCTGTCTCTACACCTACATTGGGGAACGATGGTGATCCTGCTAGCCCTGTCTCTCCACCCATATTGGGGAAGCAGTTGTGATTCTGCTAGCCCTGTCTCTCCACCCATATTGGGGAAGCGGTTGTGATTCTGCTAGCCCTGTCTCTCCACCTATATTGCGGAAGCAGTTGTGATTCTGCTGGCCTGGTCTTTCCACCTACATTGGGAATGCGGTGGTGAGTCTGCTGACCTTGTCTCTCCACCCATATTGGGGAAGCGGTTGTGATTATGCTAGCCCTGTCTCTCCACCCATATTGTGGAAGTGGCAGTGATTCTGCTAGCCTTGTCTCTCCACCTACATTGGAGAAGCAGTTGTGAGTCTGCTAACCCTGCCTCTCCACCCATATTGCAGGCCTAGTTTGAGCCACATTGGCCTGACATATTAGATGAAGGTTTTTTCTTTCCTAAAGTTTTGGCACTCTGCGAAAATCTTATCACACCATCACGCTTCTGCTGAGGAGCGTAAACACCACCAAGACAAAGTACTAGAGCAGCTGTGTATGTGTCTCCAGCTCAGAGTCTTCTGAAGTGTCCCACCCCTACCTGCACAATACATGATGAAAAAAGCGGGGGCAGGGGTGGGGGTCTGGTTGGGGGTTGGTTGGGGGGGTGTTGCATACGCTAGCTTTAGCGGAACTGTCATCTATAATAGGCAATTTCTGTGATCGTCATGGTGTGTTGTCACGGTTGTCACAGGAGATGTGGATGCGCTTGGCGAGAGTGCTGGAGGGGGTGAGAAATTCTTTTATTTCCACGCTACATCAGGACTCTCTCACTCACTCCCGCCGCCATTCACGGACTGGCCACTTGATTTAATGGAACCACTACAAGCTCCGTTTATCAGTGCTCTGGCACAGTCGATGAAAATCAGCGATATGCGTTTTACAGCTTCTTCTTTAGCGACGCTTCTTTTTTCGGATGCTACAGCTGCCTTCCCGTTCCTGGTCATGTATCTTAAAATACTGGGATGACGGTCTTAAATCTGGAGGAGCCATAATCATGGAACGATGATTTTTCCTCACCTATTTTTTAAAAATAAATGTAGCTGTCGCAGGCATGTGTTGTTTCAGACCACACCATCCACCCCCTTCCAGTCTATACGGAACGTAAGCCCCGGAAACTTTGAATTTATTGTAGTTGTGACATCACAGATATGGCAATTACAAGAGATCTCACCGTGTGTTTATGGTAGTAGTACCTTCAGGCTCCTGCAGGTGGTGCTACACAAGGATGTTGAAGCTATAAACCCCTGTGGGGTGTGAGTGACAAGATCCATAGATTGGGAAGAGGTGCTACAGTGCAGGGAATGTCTCGTTCCATGTGTGGAAAATGGCTCCAGAGCAGATGTTAATGATTGGCTAAAAGGAGGGACTGCATGTGGGCGTGGCCAAAGACCATAGTGTGGAGGAAGTAGCTGAATCTGCAGGTGTATGGAAGCGTACGGTCATACGGGTCTACCAGCAGTGGATACAATCCCAGTCTACAGGGAATTCTCCTCGGAATTGTGCCAGGGAAGGCCTCCTCCAAATCTGGACCACCTGACTAAGTCTTTGGTGTGAGAGTGTCTGAACACTGACGTGGCTACATCCAGAACCTGGTCCAGTCCATGCCAGCTGTTAGTGGTGCTGGTGGATCACTGTACCTCTTCATGGATCGTGGGGGGGTGCTGGAGCCTATGCCGGTACTCACTGGGTGGAGGGGAAGACCACACTGTGCTCTGTTCGGGTTATCGTTCATAGATATGGCCACTAGCTACCCAGAACAGAAGCCCATATAGTGTTCCACATTAGCATTTAGCCGTTGTTCCCTCGAGTGAAAGTCCAGCTAGGAATTACCCAGCTAGCCAGGAACGTTCGTAGAACATTGGCTAACATTACCAACAAGTTCTAATCAAGTTAATACGGTTTAATAAAGAAAATGATCTAGAACCTTCTATAGATGACCATAATGTTCAGTTAATGTTCCTTTTAGAGGAAACGTTACCTTGAGACACACTGTTCTAAATGTTCTACATGTTCCGAGGATGTTTTGTGGGGAACAGATTATGTTACATGATGACATCAGAAGAACATTCCCAGAGAAACATTCCGTAGATGTTTTACAGATGCTACGGGGACCTAAGTCTTTAGAACCAGTCATTTTCAGCTGGGTGTTTGTTCTAAAAACGTTCTAAGAATATGCAATCCAATGTCCCATTGACGTGTCCAGAAGGAAGTTTTTTTTGGTTCCCAGAATGTTCTTTCTGTAGGTAGGAGAACGTTCTCTCTGAAGACGTTCTGTTATCTCAGGTCTCAGTACCATTCATAAACATCTTCTGAATGCTGCAATGAGAAAGTTCTGGTTTTGTTGTCATGTAATATAGTCTGTGGCCCTCTGAACATCCTTAGAACATCCTTAGAACATCGTCAGTCTTGGTAAACATCTACTCTTATAGGAACATCATCTGAACATTATGAACGTCCATAAAACGTTCTTTTAACATTAGACTAAACCATTTTCTCTATTAAACTTTATTAGAGCTTGTGGGGAACGTTAGCCAACGTTCTAGCAATGTTCCCTGCTAGCTGGAAGGTTAAAGGTCACGCTAGGGGTCACATTTCGTAAACTCTGTCCCATAGTATCTAGATTCCCGAGTTCACCAGCTGTGAATGTAGGAATAGGACCACTGGAACGCAGCATAGCCAGGATGCTAACGCTAGCATCTGTTTCAATGCCTGCTTGTGCAAATATGCAAGTAGTGTAAATAACACCTTGAGTGTGCAAAGTGAGAACGATACAGTGCAACAACAAACCTGAGCCGCCGAGTTGGCAAACTAGTAATCAAATGTTCCACATGCACCTGTGGTCGTTTCGGAATTCCGTGGAAGTGTGACTAGCTGCATGTAAAGCCAGCCTGCTGTTGTGAAACTGGCCATGCGGATCTTTCCACTCACCAGCGCCATCCGTGGACAATACAGGACGAATGTAGGATACGGGCCTCCACTGGGAGACCTCACTTAATGACTTGTAGAACATCAAGCGGAGGGCTTTAAAAGGGGCCGTGTAATTTGCGTGCACGTTCATTGCTTCCATGTCACAGCTCTAATAGTGCAGTCTCGGTCCCTGCTCCGCTTTTCTGCTCCGCTAGGAACGAACTGGGCCATTCTTTTCCCCCTCACTTAGCATGATAATTAGCAACAATGGTAAAAGTAATTAACCAACTCAAGCAGCCTTGCAAATGATGCCAATTCGTTTAAGAAGCTAATATGGCTGGGAAACGTGACGGAGCCGAGGTCACTCGAGACGTCAGTCAAACGCTGGCAGGCCGGTGTGCTCAAAATAAGCGACCTGGCCAGAGATTTTCTAAAACGGCCTCTCATCATCAAGAGCAGCTGCACCCAGAAGGAGGTGTGGGAGTGCGGTGGTGTTGGGAGGGAAGATAAAGGTGACCAGGATCAATAACTGGTGATAAATTTAGACTGATATGATCAATATTTATTGAGCTACACATACAGAAGTCTGTCTCTCAGTATGGCGTCGGGCCGCCGTGTTCGCTAACCCAACACGCCAGACATTTCGGTATGGAGCTGTGGAGGTTCCTAATGGAGTCCTGTGATAATCCATCCCATGCAGCTTGAACATCCTCACACAGTTCCTGCAGATGGTGCGGTAGGGGTGGAGGTGGAGGACAACCAGGGTCTCTGGGACCGTGTGACAAACAGACCGTCCATCTTGGTGCTGACTCCACGGGTGCCTCCACACACGGGTTCGTTGGGCGTCTCCACCAAGACTAAAGCGGGACTCGTCACTGAAGATGACCCGCTGCCATTCTGAGTCCACTCCATGACAGTCTGGTACGACAAATCACTGGCAGTCTTTGGTGACGGTGACTTGGTGTAAAGGACAGTCGTGCAAACGGTCTGTGTGCATGTAGTCCTGCGTGGTGCA
>JAMWET010006918.1:55000-72575 GCA_024036415.1 Prochilodus magdalenae | reverse complement strand
TCATGCAAGCTCCGTTTCGACCTCCGTACGTTGAGGTGTCTTTCCTCACAGTGAGGGAGTGAGCGGTAAGATGTATATGGAAATCTGAAGCTGAGTGGAACTTGATACCTGGAGTGTTTTGCCGGGTCCTCCCGTTTATAGGTTTACCGATCTGCCTGTTGTCCTTGTTTGCTTGATTTTCCAAGAGTCTTCCAGATGCCGTAACTTCATCTTATGAAAGTGTAAGTCATTTCCAGGAATAGTATCATTCCAGAGTGACACCATCATCATCATCAGCATCGTCTCCGTCGCCGTCCTCCTCTTCAGGGCCGCTGTGCCGGAGACGTCTCCCGGTGAATGTGGGCTAAGAGGCAGCGCGGCAGAACACAGTGATGACAGAGAAATGCATTAACCATGAAACAGAGTGGCTTTAAAGATTCAGGGAGAGTCTGGAGGGAGAACCAGACCCGGAACAGCTCGGTACATATTTAACATCACCACCATAGAGCTGCGCCGAGAGGCTTCGCTTAGCACAGCTACACCGCTGTACCGCACACACACCACCGAGCGTACGCGGCTACACCGCACACACATACCACCGAGCGTACACGACTACACCGCACACATACCACACGACTACAGCACACACACCACCGAGCATACACGACTACACCGCACACATACCACACGACTACAGCACACACACCACCGAGCATACACGACTACACCGCACACATACCACACGACTACAGCACACACACATCATCCAACATGCACAACTACACCACACACACACCACCCAACATATACACCCACATCGCACACACACCACCCAACATACACGACTACACCGCACACATACCACACGACTACAGCACACACACCACTCAACATACACGACTACAGCGCACACACACACCACCCAACATATACCACTACACCGCACACATACTGCCGAGCATACACGACTACACCGCACACACATACCACACGACTACAGCACACACACACCACCCAACATGCACAACTACACCGCTGTATCGCACACACACCACCGAGCGTACGCGACTACACCGCACACACACCACTCAACATACACGACTACACCGCACACACCACCCAGCATACACACCCACATCGCACACACACCACCGAGCATACGCGACTACACCGCACACAAATCACCGAGCATACACGACTACACCGCACACACACCACCCAACATACACGACTACACTGCACACACACCACCCAACATACACCACTACAGCACACACATCACCACTGAGCGTACACGACTACAGCACACACATACCACACGACTACAGCACACACACACCACCGAGCATACACGACTACACCACACACACACCACCCAACATACACGACTACAGCGCACACACACCACTCAACATACACAACTACACCGCACACACATCACCCAACATACATGACTACAGCGCACACACACCACTCAACATACACGACTACACCGCACACACACACTCTTCAACATACACAACTACACCGCACACACACCACCCAACATACACGACTACAGCGCGCACACACACCACCCAACATATACCACTACACCGCACACATACCGCCGAGCATACACGACTACACCGCACACACATAACACACGACTACAGCACACACACACCACCCAACATGCACAACTACACCGCTGTATCGCACACACACCACCGAGCGTACGCGACTACACCGCACACACACCACTCAACATACACGACTACACCGCACACACCACCCAGCAAAAACCCCCACCTCCCACACACACCACCGAGCATATACCACTACACCGCACACAAATCACCGAGCATACACGACTACACCGCACACACACCACCCAACATACACGACTACACTGCACACACACCACCCAACATACACCACTACAGCACACACATCACCACTGAGCGTACACGACTACAGCACACACATACCACACGACTACAGCACACACACACCACCGAGCATACACGACTACACCACACACACACCACCCAACATACACGACTACAGCGCACACACACCACTCAACATACACAACTACACCGCACACACATCACCCAACATACATGACTACAGCGCACACACACCACTCAACATACACGACTACACCGCACACACACACTCTTCAACATACACAACTACACCGCACACACACCACCCAACATACACGACTACACCGCACACACATCACCCAACATACATGACTACAGCGCACACACACCACTTAACATACACTACTACAGCGCACACACCCCACCCAACATACACGACTACACCGCACACATACCACACGACTACAGCACACACACCACTCAACATACACGACTACAGCGCGCACACACACCACCCAACATATACCACTACACCGCACACATACCGCCGAGCATACACGACTACACCGCACACACATACCACACGACTACAGCACACACACACCACCCAACATGCACAACTACACCGCTGTATCGCACACACACCACCGAGCGTACGCGACTACACCGCACACACACCACTCAACATACACGACTACACCGCACACACCACCCAGCATACACACCCACATCGCACACACACCACCGAGCATACGCGACTACACCGCACACAAATCACCGAGCATACACGACTACACCGCACACACACCACCCAACATACACGACTACACTGCACACACACCACCCAACATACACCACTACAGCACACACATCACCACTGAGCGTACACGACTACAGCACACACATACCACACGACTACAGCACACACACACCACGAGACATACACGGACTACACCGCACACACACCACCCAACATACACGACTACAGCGCACACACACCACTAACATACACAACACACCGCACACACATCACCCAACATACATGACAAAGCGCACACACACCACTCACATACACGACTACACCGCACACACTCACACTCTCACCGCAACATACACCCAACAACTACACGCACACACACCACCAAACATACACGACTACACCGCACACACATCACCCAACATACTTAACATACACTACTACACCGCACACACACACCAACATACACTACTGCAGCACATACACCGCATACACGACACGCACACACATACACACGACTACATCACACACACACCACCGAGCATACACGACTACACCGCACACACATCACTCAACATACACGACTACACCGCACACATACCACACGACTACAGCACACACACATCACCCAACATGCAAAACTACACCACACACGCACACCACCCAACATACACACCCACATCGCACACACACCACCCAACATACACAACTACACCGCACACACACCACCGAGCATACACGACTACAGCACACACACACAACACCCCCTTTTTTCAACATACACCACTACAGCGCCCACACACCACCCAACATACACAACTACACCGCACACACACACCACTCAACTTACACGACTACAGCACACACATACCACACGACTACAGCACACACACACCACCCAACATACACGACTACACCGCACACACACCACCCAACATACACCACTACAGCACACACACACCACACGAGCATACGCGGACTACACCGCACACATACCACATGACTACAGCCCAACACACACCCACTCAGCGTACACGCGACTACACCGTACACACATACACCCGCAGCATACACGGGACTACAGCACACACACATCACTCAACATACACGACTACACCGCACACATACCACACGACTACAGCACAAACACACACGACTACACCCAACATGCACAACTACACCGCACACACACCACCCAACATACACACAATACACAGCACAAACACCACGATAACATACACGACTACAACGAACACACACCACCGAGCATACACGACTACACCGCACACACATCACTCAACATTACACGACTACACCGCACACATACCACACGACTACAGCACACACACAACACCCAACATGCAAAACTACACCACACACGCACACCACCCAACATACACACCCACATCGCACACACACCACCCAACATACACAACTACACCGCACACACACCACCCAGCAAACACGACTACAGAACACACACATCACTCTTCAAAAACATACACAACTACAGCGCACACACACCACGCCAACATACACAACTACACCGCACACACACCACCCACATACACCACTACAGCACGACACATACCACATCACGACTACAGCACACCACACACCACCCAACATACATGACTACAGCGCACACACACCACCCAAATAACACAAACTACAGCGCACACACACCACCGAGCATACGCGACTACACCGCACACATACCACATGACTACAGCACACACACACCACCGAGCGTACGCGACTACACCGTACACACATACCACCGAGCATACACGACTACAGCACACACACATCACTCAACATACACGACTACACCGCACACATACCACACGACTACAGCACAAACACACCACCCAACATACACAACTACACCGCACACACACCACCCAACATACACAACTACACAGCACAAACACCACGCAACATACACAACTACAGCGCACACATACAACCCAACATACACAACTACAGCGCACACACACCACCCAAAATACACAACTACAGCGCACACACACCACCCAAAATACACAACTACAGCGCACACACACCACCCAACATACACAACTACACCGCACACACATCACCCAACATACACGACTACACCGCACACACACCACTCAACATACACAACTACACCGCACACACACCACCCAACATACACGACTACAGCGCACACACACCACTCAACATACACAACTACACCGCACACACATCACCCAACATACACAACTACAGCGCACACACATCACCCAACATACATGACTACAGCGCACACACACCACTCAACATACACGACTACACCGCACACACACACTCTTCAACATACACAACTACACCGCACACACACCACCCAACATACACGACTACACCGCACACACATCACCCAACATACATGACTACAGCGCACACACACCACTTAACATACACTACTACAGCGCACACACCCCACCCAACATACACGACTACAGCACACACATACCACACGACTACAACACACACACACCACCGAGCATACACGACTACACCGCACACACACACATCACTCAAACATACACAACTACACCGCACACATACCACACGACTACAGCACACACACCATCACCCAACATGCAAACTACACCACACACGCACACCACCCAACATACACACCCACATCGCACACACACCACCCCAACTATACACAACTACACCGCACACACACCACCGAGCATACACGACTACAGCACACACACACACTCTTCAACATACACAACTACAGCGCACACACACCACCCAACATACACAACTACACCGCACACACACCACCCAACATACACCACTACAGCACACACATACCACACGACTACAGCACACACACACCACCCAACATACATGACTACAGCGCACACACACCACCCAACATACACCACTAAACCACACACACACCACCCAGCAAACACGACTACACCGCACACATACCACATGACTAACAGCACACCACACAACCGTGCGTACGCGACTACACCGTACACACATACCACCGAGCATACACGACTACAGCACACACACATCACTCAACATACACGACTACACCGCACACATACCACACGACTACAGCACAAACACACCACCCAACATGCACAACTACACCGCACACACACCACCCAACATACACAACTACACAGCACAAACACCACGCAACATACACGACTACAACACACACACACCACCGAGCATACACGACTACACCGCACACACATCACTCAACATACACGACTACACCGCACACATACCACACGACTACAGCACACACACAACACCCAACATACAAGACTACAGCCCACACACACGCACACCACCAACATACACACCCACATCGCACACACACCACCCAACATACACAATACACCGCACACACACCACCGAGCATACACGACTACAGCACACACACACACTCTTCAAACATACACAACTACAGCGCACACACACCACCCAACATACACAACTACACCGCACACACACCACCCAACATACACCACTACAGCACACACATACCACACGACTACAGCACACACACACCACCCAACATACATGACTACAGCGCACACACACCACCCAACATACACAACTACAGCGCACACACACCACCGAGCATACGCGACTACACCGCACACATACCACATGACTACAGCACACACACACCACCGAGCGTACGCGACTACACCGTACACACATACCACCGAGCATACACGACTACAGCACACACACATCACTCAACATACACGACTACACCGCACACATACCACACGACTACAGCACAAACACACCACCCAACATGCACAACTACACCGCACACACACCACCCAACATACACAACTACACAGCACAAACACCACGCAACATACACGACTACAACACACACACACCACCGAGCATACACGACTACACCGCACACACATCACTCAACATACACGACTACACCGCACACATACCACACGACTACAGCACACCACACATCACCCAACATGCAAAACTACAACATACACACTCACACCAACCAACATACACACCCACATCGCACACACACCACCCAACATACACAACTACACCGCACACACACCACCGAGCATACACGACTACAGCACACACACACACTCTTCAACATACACAACTACAGCGCACACACACCACCCAACATACACAACTACACCGCACACACACCACCCAACATACACAACTACAGCACACCACATACCACACTACTACAGCACACACACAACCACCCAAACATACATGACTACAGCTCACACACACCACCCAACATACACACTACAGCGCACACACACCACCGAGCATACGCGACTACACCGCACACATACCACAAGACTACAGCACACACACCCCACCCGAGCGTACGCGACTACACCGTACACACACATACCACCGAGCATACACGACTACAGCACACACACACATCACTCAACATACACGACTACACCGCACACATACCACACGACTACAGCACAAACACACCACCCAACATACACAACTACACCGCACACACACCACCCAACATACACAACTACACAGCACAAACACCACGCAACATACACAACTACAGCGCACACATACAACCCAACATACACAACTACAGCGCACACACACCACCCAAAATACACAACTACAGCGCACACACACCACCCAAAATACACAACTACAGCGCACACACACCACCCAACATACACAACTACACCGCACACACATCACCCAACATACACGACTACACCGCACACACACCACTCAACATACACAACTACACCGCACACACACCACCCAACATACACGACTACAGCGCACACACACCACTCAACATACACAACTACACCGCACACACATCACCCAACATACACAACTACAGCGCACACACATCACCCAACATACATGACTACAGCGCACACACACCACTCAACATACACGACTACACCGCACACACACACTCTTCAACATACACAACTACACCGCACACACACCACCCAACATACACGACTACACCGCACACACATCACCCAACATACATGACTACAGCGCACACACACCACTTAACATACACTACTACAGCGCACACACCCCACCCAACATACACGACTACAGCACACACATACCACACGACTACAACACACACACACCACCGAGCATACACGACTACACCGCACACACATCACTCAACATACACGACTACACCGCACACATACCACACGACTACAGCACACACACATCACCCAACATGCAAAACTACACCACACACGCACACCACCCAACATACACACCCACATCGCACACACACCACCCAACATACACAACTACACCGCACACACACCACCGAGCATACACGACTACAGCACACACACACACTCTTCAACATACACAACTACAGCGCACACACACCACCCAACATACACAACTACACCGCACACACACCACCCAACATACACCACTACAGCACACACATACCACACGACTACAGCACACACACACCACCCAACATACATGACTACAGCGCACACACACCACCCAACATACACAACTACAGCGCACACACACCACCGAGCATACGCGACTACACCGCACACATACCACATGACTACAGCACACACACACCACCGAGCGTACGCGACTACACCGTACACACATACCACCGAGCATACACGACTACAGCACACACACATCACTCAACATACACGACTACACCGCACACATACCACACGACTACAGCACAAACACACCACCCAACATGCACAACTACACCGCACACACACCACCCAACATACACAACTACACAGCACAAACACCACGCAACATACACGACTACAACACACACACACCACCGAGCATACACGACTACACCGCACACACATCACTCAACATACACGACTACACCGCACACATACCACACGACTACAGCACACACACATCACCCAACATGCAAAACTACACCACACACGCACACCACCCAACATACACACCCACATCGCACACACACCACCCAACATACACAACTACACCGCACACACACCACCGAGCATACACGACTACAGCACACACACACACTCTTCAACATACACAACTACAGCGCACACACACCACCCAACATACACAACTACACCGCACACACACCACCCAACATACACCACTACAGCACACACATACCACACGACTACAGCACACACACACCACCCAACATACATGACTACAGCGCACACACACCACCCAACATACACAACTACAGCGCACACACACCACCGAGCATACGCGACTACACCGCACACATACCACATGACTACAGCACACACACACCACCGAGCGTACGCGCGGGGGGGGGGGTACACCGTACACACATACCACCGAGCATACACGACTACAGCACACACACATCACTCAACATACACGACTACACCGCACACATACCACACGACTACAGCACAAACACACCACCCAACATACACAACTACACCGCACACACACCACCCAACATACACAACTACACAGCACAAACACCACGCAACATACACAACTACAGCGCACACATACAACCCAACATACACAACTACAGCGCACACACACCACCCAAAATACACAACTACAGCGCACACACACCACCCAAAATACACAACTACAGCGCACACACACCACCCAACATACACAACTACACCGCACACACATCACCCAACATACACGACTACACCGCACACACACCACTCAACATACACAACTACACCGCACACACACCACCCAACATACACGACTACAGCGCACACACACCACTCAACATACACAACTACACCGCACACACATCACCCAACATACACAACTACAGCGCACACACACCACGCAACATACACAACTACACCGCACACACACAACCCAACATACACAACTACAGGGCACACACACCACCCAACATACACAACTACACCGCACACACACCACCCAACATACATGACTACAGCGCACACACACCACTCAACATACACGACTACACCGCACACACACAACCCAACATACACAACTACACCGCACAAACATACCACTCAACATACACAACTACAGCGCACACACACAACCCAACAAACACAACTACAGCGCACACACACAACCCAACAAACACAACTACAGCGCACACACACAACCCAACATACACAACTACACTGCACACACTACCCAACATACACAACTACACCGCACACATCACCGAACATACACGACTACACCGCACACATACCACCGAGCATACACCACTACACCGCACACATACCACACGACTACAGCACACACACACCACCCAACATATACCACTACACCGCACACATACCACCGAGCATACATGACTACAGCACACACACTCCTCAACATACATGACCACACCGCACACGCACCACCCAATATACACAACTACAGCGCACACATACCACCCAACATATACAGCCACACCACACACAAACCACCCAACACCCAACGCAAACAACACAGCCTACACAACAACCCAACAAACACAACCTACTCAGCTACACAACTACCCCACATACACACTACCCATGAGACATAACCAATACAATTAATACAATATACACAAACTGCCCAACATACACAACCTACACAGGTACATCATATTCACAGTCACACAACCTACACAGGTAGACAATTACGCCACATACACAAACTACCCAACATTACACAACATACACAACTTACATAGCTACAAACTGCAGAGCATACACAAACTACACAGGTACACCACATGACCTACACAAACTATATAACCACACAAACACTAACCTACTACTCTTTCTCTCTCTCCCTCTTTATTTTTTCAGTTTCATTGTTCCTGTTATTATTTCTCCCTGTCTTTCTCTCTGTTTCCTTCTGTTTCTTTCTCTCTCTCTCTCTCTCTCTCTCTCTCTCTCTCTCTCTCTCTCTCTCTCTCTCTCTCTCCCCCTCTCTGCCCCCCCCCTCCCACTCTCTTTCTCCTCATTTCAGTCAGGTCACATTCTCATAACAGAAATCAATCAGTGGTCTTTTCTCCTGCGCTGTACCATGACGTTCCATCAAACGCTGCAGTTGGAGAGTGATGAAAGAGGGAGCGTGTGCACGCTAAACGAGATACTGGAGAGCTAATAGAAAGGAAGGTGTTTGTAAATATGGCTTTGTGTGGTTTGTAAAGGGGCTTTGTTGGCTCGGGGCTGTTTAGTGCCGTCCGGGTGAACCGGGCTGAGTGCTGGGTGGTAAAGGCTGCTGTTTCCCCGTGACGCCCTGGCTCTGTTATCATTAATGATGTCTGGTGTGTGTTCAGTAAGCAGCGCCGGTTTCAGTGTTTGTGTGAGGGGGTGGGTTGGAAGGGGGCATGTTGTCCTGAAGAGAAGAGATCGGTCATGTTGTGTAAAGCCGGTGATAACCACAGCACTTACTTAGCATCTTATTATGAGCTGTGCTTTCATTAAAGGCCAACTTTGATCCACACTTTGATAATAATTTGCACAAAAACGGTCAAAAATGTATACAACATTAAAGGGGTACTATTAGAATGGCCAGCATAAATCTTAACAGGCATTTTTAACAACAGAGCCTGAATAATCTAGAGTAGCGCTCTTAAATGTCTTTGTTCAAATGGTAAGCTGCTTATCCTTCTGGGTCATCCTGGAGTCCATCACAGGGCAGAGACTGACATACTGACATACACACTCACGCTCACACCTAGTGGGGTCAATTTAGCATCTCCAGGTCATCTGAACTGTTCAAAACTGTGGACGGCAACCGGAGCACCCGGAGGATCCCCCAAATGGACTTGGTCCTGGCTGACTGGCCAAGGACTCGAACTCAGACCCTTATTGCTGTGAGGCTATGACGCTACTAACTGTACCATAAATAAAATGAATCAATTTACGGCATTTAGCTGACGCTAGCGCTAAAGCTGACTCTAAATGCCGTTGGTGTAGCTCAGCGGATAACACCACTGCCCGCCAGGGAGCCACCAACACATGTGGGAGACTGGGGTTTGAATCCCGGTCTGGGTGACTAGGCTGTGCTACACCAATAAGAGTCCTTGGGCAGACTCCTAACACTACATTGGCCTACCTGTAACATGATTAACCTTGTAAGTCGCTCTGGATAAGAGCGTCAGCTAAAATGCCATAAATGTAAATCCAGAGCGACTTACAAGGTTAATCATATTACAGGTAGGCCGGTGTATTGTTAGGAGTCTTGCCCAAGGACTCTTATTAGTGTAGTACACCTAGACTGGGATTTGAACCCCACTCTCCCACATGTAAAGATGGCACTCTGGGTAGTAGTGTTACCCGCTAAGCTACACCAACCACTAAATAAATAAATAAATAAAATAAAAAATAAGAAAAAACACCCCCTTGGACCCCCAAACCACCCATTGTTGAGGTACACTCACCTATAGCTGTTGTATTAAACAATACTAACACATTTATTCAGCAGCTTTATCACTATACATACAGAATATATTTATATATATATATATATATATTAGATAAGTCAAAATACATATTTCACAGACCTGCAGAAATATGTTCCATAACCTATATCAGAAAAATTAATAAATCAATGAATTAATACATTCAAATTTTTGTACAGTATAACGAAACACTGCTAGGCTGCTTCTCCAGTGCAGTTATTAAAACAATAGATACATAAATAAAGAGTAAATGAAAAAATAAGTAACAAATAAATAAATAAACAAACAAATAGAAAAGAAAACACCCCTATAGGACCCCCTAACCAGGTACACGCACCTACAGATATATTCAACACTATAAACACATTTGTTAATAATATAAATATACAAGTACAAATGCACATTTCACAGACTTATAAACAAACAAACAAACTTCCAAAGGCTTTATAGAAGCAGCAGCCAAATCTCCATAAAGAAACACCTTCATGTTTTTATTAAATGTCTGATCTTTCTAACTTCTGAATTTTCATCAACACCAAACCATGATCCTAATCAGACAACTGTGAGAAATGATCAATAGATGAAAATAAAAGTGACATACAGTATTGCAAGGTATGGTTGGAATCTCCGCCCACACTATTCCAAGAGAGGCTGCTAAAGACTGCACCAGGTAGTTCCTGTATATCAGGCATATCACCTTTCATATATAGTGAAAATCCCAAAATGCTTAACCAAAAAGTAAAACTGTTTTAATGACACAGTAAGTTTCAAACAAATTTAAATAACCAAATAATAAAACACAAGAAAAAATAAAGTTACGTATCAGTCAGTACACACCACACACATAATACAAAACTTAGAGTATTAATACACACGTACAAAGACCTGCGTTTAATTGTAGCTTATATGTTTGAATTGAACTGTCTTATAAGGGTAGTGCGTTCCACTTTTAGCATAGTAGCTAAATGATGCTTTAGCTAATAGCTAAGATCACGCTTCGGAGAACAAGCAGATAGCTAGAGGGCAACATAGAAGTTAGAACTAGTTCAGCATCGCTAATTGAAGTTATCATATTGTGGTGATGTCACATTCTGTATATAGTAATAATAGAACAAGGCAGGTTTATTTATATAGCACCTTCTATACCCTACAGTGTAGTCTAATATAATGGATAGTCCAAATTTAAGTCTAAAATGTACAGTGAATAGAAATGAAAACATGAATTACACACATATATATATATATATATATATATATATATATATATATATATATATATATATATATATATATATATATATATATATATATATATATATATATATATATATATTATCCATAGTGTAATTCTACCTCCATACACTGCCCACTTGTACATTCAGCATATTTTGCATATCCATGCACAGTCACTCCACACATTCATAACTTGTTTATTTATGTATTCTTTCACTGTGCATATGCAAATGTCTTATCTATAACTATCTATGACTAAATAACTTTCTATATTACTGTATATTACTGCTCTGCTTATTCTTTCTACTTGGAGAGTGTTGAACTAAATTTAATTGTAGACAAGTATAATGACAAATGATTCTAAATTAATTTTAAAAGTTAATTAAAAAACATATCTATAATTATTGTAAATAAATAAATATATAAAATTAATATTAGTGAAATATAATTTTTAATACAAATATATATAATAAGATTATTCTAAGAAATAATGTGATGTATTGTCCGTACAAAGATTTTATTCTCTAATGATTGAATCTTTTTCCCATTGTGCTAGAAAATATCTCAATAATGTTTTTTTTAAAGAACTGCCAGGGTAGTATAGCTACAGATGCTATGAATGCAGTAATCACTTTTAAATGTTTTAAAAATGTTTAAACAAAAGATTTAAATATATAATCTTAAATATTTATCATTTTAAATGCACGTTTATCTACAAGCTCTTTGCCTCTACAGGCTATGTAGGGTCATGCAAATATGGCTAAGGCCATTCAAATGTGCACTTCTGCATTTATGTCATAGATGCAGTGTTGGGGAAAGAGATACCTAAAGAAAACACACAAACTATGTCTGACATTCTGGTTTAATGTAAATGCTCGGGCTAATGCACAGAGATCTACACTGTAGATTACATACGCTCTACTGGTCAATAGTCTCTCTGTTGAACAGACACATGTCCCCTTGTATAGCTGGACCAGTCCTGCCCATCGCATTTGGGAATACTGAGACCTGAAAGAAGACTCTGATGATTAGGGTTTTGGTGTTTTAAACAATGGCATGTGTACAAGAACAGATTTACATGCTTCAGTTTTCCCAAAACACAATGTTTTCCTCATACTGTCCATCTGTGTATATATATATATATATATATATATATATATATATATATATATATACAGGGGTTGGACAATGAAACTGAAACACCTGGTTTTAGACCACAATCATTTATTAGTGTGGTGTAGGGCCTCCTTTTGTGGCCAATACAGCGTCAGCCAGTCCCCCCCCCCCAGCTGTCTTGGGGAATGACATCATATACCTGCGTCCTGCACACAGTGGTAAGAGGGGGTTTTAAGCCATTCTCCTTGCAGGTGATAGTGGCCAGGTCACTACGTTGATGCTGGTGGAGGTTCGTCCTTCTTTGGTGGTATGCTGACATTACCACCGCTGGATACCGTGGCTCTTGATACATCACAAAGACTTGCTGTCTTGGTCACAGATGCGCCAGCAAGACGTGCACCAACAAATCTGTCCCTCTTTTGAACTCTGAGTTATGTCACCCATAAGCTTGTAGTGCATTGCAGGATTGTGAGCAGAACTGTGCTCTTACCTGCTAACTGAACCTTCACACTCTGCTCTTACTGGTGCAATGTGCAGTTAATGAAGATTGGCCACCAGGCTGGTCCAATTTACCCATGAGACCTCCCACACTAAAATGACAGGTGTTTCAGTTTCATTGTCCAACCCCTGTATATATATATATATATATATATTTAAAAAATCTCTAAAATGTTTCTTTTATTGAAATAATGGTTATTTGAAATTTATTTACACAACATGCTACACTTTAATTTGCCAAAATCAGTAGATATGTAAAACAAAACCACACACTCTAATATTTTCTGACATTGTGCAATAAAATTCACTTTAACAGATTGTAAAATAACTTTCTGGTCTTTAATGTGAATTATATTAGACAATGTTAGATTGTGTGGTTTTGTTTTACATATCTACTGATTTCGGCAAATTAAAATACTGTTTTTCATGTGAACATTTAAAGTTTAAAGTCTACCATGTTGTTTACATTTTACAGTTGTTCCTCAAAAATATAGCTAATGACAGTATGTTAACTACAGCTTAATACTGCCAGTCATATATGTACGCTAGAAATGTATACATTCTGAAATTTCCATCAGATATTTGAAATTCATTTTTCCTTTGTGATGTTTAGAAATTCTGAATCTTTGTAAACAATTTGTGTGAGAGAAATTCAGAAATGTAGAATTTTTTTTTTTTTTTTTAAATTTCATTTTTTTTTCTTTGTAAGAAATTTCAATTGAAACATTTAACGATTCAAGCAAATACTTTCAAATTCAGCCAGAGGACCAAAACGTCAGTCATTCCCATTTTCTAAGATGTTCCAACTTCTTATAGATCTTATTCCAGCCTGTGTCAGTGGTGCAGTAGGATTCCCAAAGAAACATGAGAGCTCATTTCAGACTCTAGACCTAAATCTGCCTGTGGAGCTGAACAGCAGCCCATTCCATCTTGTTTGGTGTTGGTGAGAGATGGACTTTGAGAAAGTCAAGTGAATGGGCCCAGTGGAGGCCTCTGTGTGCTATTGATCCCCCGACTGTGCCAAAAAGCCTCACCTGAAAGCGCAACTTACCTTCCTGGAGACGCTGAAGGACGCAGCTGGAGGCTTTACTGAGTAGTCTATTGACCTTGCCCCTGGAACTGCTGTTAGGCCATTCAGGCTGGTGCCAGCTGATCCCTGAAATGCACCTGACACTGTAGACCACTAACACTGGGGATGTAACACTCATTCGCAGACTCTTCGATGGCCCCTGGTATACTGTAGGTACAGCCTAACATGAGAATCTCATTGGGTCAATAGCTAGAACCTCAAAACTTCACAGTGTCATCGTGCCTGCAACAGAATAGAGAGTTTGTGCTTTTTGGACATATATATAACAGAGAGAGAGAGAGAGAGAGAGAGAGAGAGAGAGAGAGAGAGAGAGAGAGAGAGAGAGAGAGAGAGAGAGAGAGAGACAGAGAGAGAGAGACAGAGAAAGAGAGAGAGAGAGAGAGAGAGAGAGAGAGAGACAGACAGAGAGAGAGAGAGAGAGAGACAGACAGACAGACAGACAGACAGACAGACAGACAGACAGAGAGAGAGAGAGAGAGAGAGAGAGAGAGAGAGAGAGAGAGAGAGAGAGAAAGAGAGAGTCTGAGAGAAACACAGAGATAGACAGAGAGAGACAGAGAAAGAGTGGGGTACAGAGAAAGAGAGAGTCTGAGAGAGACAGAGTGTAGATAGAGAGTGCAGAGAGAGAAAGAGAGGGATACAGAGAAAGAGAGAGTCTGAGAGAGACAGAGTGTAGATAGAGAGTGCAGAGAGAGAAAGAGAGGGATACAGAGAAAGAGAGAGTCTGAGAGAGACAGAGTGTAGATAGAGAGTGCAGAGAGAGAAAGAGAGGGATACAGAGAAAGAGAGAGTCTGAGAGAGACAGAGTGTAGATAGAGAGTGCAGAGAGAGAAAGAGAGGGATACAGAGAAAGAGAGAGTCTGAGAGAGACAGAGTGTAGATAGAGAGTGCAGAGAGAGAAAGAGAAAGAGAGGGATACAGGGAGAGTCTCTTGAGATTCATACAGATGAAGATGCGCTGCAGTGTTTCAGATAATGGCACTGCTGAAGGACACACACACACATACCGCACACACACACACACACACACACACACACACATACACACACACACAGTGAGAGTGTGTACTACATGAACGTGTGTACGTGCTGATCTGATGCTCACTGACAGGAAGTGATGTCAGCTATATTACAAACACTGCTTGAACTTGAACAGGACATGTGTGTGCGTCTACCAGGTTTAAGCTACACTGTGGGGACCAGAGCCTGTTTATACACTCAGTATACGTTCACGCCCTCGTGCCTGTCCCCATGATGCAAATCATGAGATGCGGAGATATGACCATGTGACTTAAAGGTCAGGCCAGCAGTAGTAGTAAAAGCTCAGGAACCAGATTCTGGAGAGTGACTGTGATATGTGAACTTCCTCAGCAATCATGAACGTGCATTCCCTCCGCTGAGCTGAATTACTTTAGATCTTCCTCGTCACATGACCAACTCATACCAACAGCCACAGTAAGTTGATGTTCCCCAGCTTTCCCACAGGAACGGAACAACCTCCTCATACTGCTTTTCAGCTCCTCATGAAGCTGAAGGCGGCTCCTTTTTCTACTTTTCCAG
>JAMWET010006918.1:42500-50000 GCA_024036415.1 Prochilodus magdalenae | reverse complement strand
CTGAGTTACCTTACACCTACACGCTACTTACAGCACACTAACACATTACACTTACTGAGTTACTGTACACCAACACACTACTTACAACACACTAACACATTACACTTACTGAGTTACTGTACACCAACACACTACTTACAGCACACTAACACATTACACTTACTGAGTTACCCCACACCAACACACTACTTACAGCACACTAACACATTACACTTACTGAGTTACCCCACACCAACACACTACTTACAGCACACTAACGCATTACACTTACTGAGTTACTGTACACCAACACACTACTTACAGCACACTAACGCATTACACTTACTGAGTTACTGTACACCAACACACTACTTACAGTACACTAACACATTACACTTACTGAGTTACTGTACACCAACACACTACTTACAGTACACTAACACATTACACTTACTGAGTTACTGTACACCAACACACTACTTACAGTACATTAACACATTACACTTACTGAGTTACTGTACACCAACACACTACTTACAGCACACTAACACATTACACTTACTGAGTTCCTGTACACCGACACACTACTTACAGCACACTAACACATTACACTTACTGAGTTACTGTACACCAACACGCAACTTACAGCACACTAACGCATTACACTTACTGAGTTACTGTACACCAACACGCTACTTACAGCACACTAACGCATTACACTTACTGAGTTACTGTACACCAACACCCTACTTACAGCACACTAACACATTACACTTACTGAGTTACTGTACACCAACACCCTACTTACAGCACACTAACACATTACACTTACTGAGTTACTGTACACCAACACACTACTTACAGCACACTAACACATTACACTTACTGAGTTACTGTACACCAACACACTACTTACAGCACATTAACGCATTACACTTACTGAGTTACTGTACACCAACACACTACTTACAGTACACTAACACATTACACTTACTGAGTTACTGTACACCAACACACTGCTTACAGCACACTAACGCATTACACTTACTGAGTTACTGTACACCGACACACTACTTACAGCACACTAACGCATTACACTTCCTGAGTTACTGTACACCAACACGCTACTTACAGTACACTAACGCATTACAATTACTGAGTTACCTTACACCTACACGCTACTTACAGCACACTAACACATTACACTTACTGAGTTCCTGTACACCAACACACTACTTACAGCACACTAACACATTACACTTACTGAGTTACTGTACACCAACACACTACTTACAGCACACTAACACATTACACTTACTGAGTTACTGTACACCAGCACACTACTTACAGCACACTAACGCATTACAATTACTGAGTTACTGTACACCAACACACTACTTACAGCACACTAACTCATTACACTTACTGAGTTACTGTACACCAACACACTACTTACAGTACACTAACACATTACACCAACACACTACTTACAGTACATTAACACATTACACTTACTGAGTTACTGTACACCAACACACTACTTACAGCACACTAACACATTACACTTACTGAGTTACTGTACACCAACACACTACTTACAGTACACTAACACATTACACTTACTGAGTTACTGTACACCAACACACTACTTACAGTACATTAACACATTACACTTACTGAGTTACTGTACACCAACACACTACTTACAGCACACTAACACATTACACTTACTGAGTTCCTGTACACCGACACACTACTTACAGTACACTAACACATTACACTTACTGAGTTACTGTACACAAACACACTACTTACAGTACATTAACACATTACACTTACTGAGTTACTGTACACCAACACACTACTTACAGCACACTAACACATTACACTTACTGAGTTACTGTACACCAACACACTACTTACAGCACACTAACACATTACACTTACTGAGTTACTGTACACCAACACACTACTTACAGCACACTAACACTTCATATTAATCTGTATATCTATTTTTTCCATCTAGGGTTAGGGTTAGGGTCTTTTCGTGCTTTTTTATTTTGTACTTAGTATTGGTAGTGTATTTATGGGTGTAGAGTAAGACTGTGTTGTACAGTGTAACTGCTTGTATCTCTGTGCATATGACAAGAAATGCTCAAATCTGATTCCTAAATCAACATCGTTCAAATATGATACATGAGCATAAAGACAGCAGGCACACTAAACACCGTCATTAACATACAGCAGGTATCAGGTACTTCACACCGGCAAAACAATAACGTCAGGAACTTCACCTTACCCTCTTACCCTCTCTCTCTCTCTCTCTCTCTCTCTCTCTCTCTCTCTCTCTCTCTCTCTCTCTCTCTCTTTTCCATCGCTTCCCTATTGAACAACTGAAAATCTTTCATTAAAGCTTTATTACACTGTCCCTGACAACCGCACATCCTTCGCCCCGGCTCCTGGAGGGACGGAGCAGCTCAGTAATTCCTGTATTATGAATGTGGAGGTAAAAGCCTTTATGACTTTAAGAGTGCGCTGACATTGCTGTATTCATTCTTCTCCTGGCAATTCTGTGATGCGCTATAGCAGGTTCTGGTATGCAGTGTGTGTTTAATAGAGCTCAATTCATGTAATGTCCTTGCAATGTACGGCAACATGTGTTTTATATATATATACACTATATATACAGTATATAGCTGCACTCTGAAGGAATCAACCTACAGGAATCAAACTTGGTGGGTAGGTTTCATCAAGAGCCCTGCCAGTGATTCAAGTTTAACACTCAGATGTGCCGGGGAAGTAAGCAAGGACTGGTTTGGTTTTTGGTGGACTGGTGTGGTTGGTGGACTGGTTTGGTTGATAGTGGATTGGTTTGGTTGGTGGACTGGTTTGGTTTTTGGTGGACTGGTTTGGTTGGTGGACTGGTTTGGTTGATAGTGGATTGGTTTGGTTGGTGGACTGGTTTGGTTGTTGATGAAGTGGTTTGGTTGTAGACTGGTTTGGTTGGTGGTGGTCTGGTTTGGTAGGTGGATTGGTTTGATTGGTGGATTAGTTTGGTTGGTAAACTGAATTAGTTGGTGGTGGACTGGTTTGGTTGGTGGATTGGTTTGGTTGATGGACGGGTTTGGTTGGTGGATTGGTTTGATTGGTGGACTGGTTTGTTTGGAGAACTGGTTTGTTTGGTGGATTGGTTTGGTTGGTGGACTGGTTTGTTTGGTAAACTGGTTTGTTCGGTGAACTGGTTTGGTTGGTGAACTGGTTTGGTTGGTGGACTGGTTTGGTTGGTGGACTGGTTTGGTTGTTGGTGGACTGGTTTGTTTGGTGGACTGTTTTTTTTGGTGAACTGATTTGGTTGTTAGACTGGTTTGGTTGGTGGACTGGTTTGGTTGTTGGTGGACTGGTTTGGTTGGTGGACTGGTTTGGTTGATAGTGGATTGGTTTGGTTGGTGGACTGGTTTGGTTGTTGATGAAGTGGTTTGGTTGTAGACTGGTTTGGTTGGTGGTGGTCTGGTTTGGTAGGTGGATTGGTTTGATTGGTGGATTAGTTTGGTTGGTAAACTGAATTAGTTGGTGGTGGTCTGGTTTGGTTGGTGGATTGGTTTGGTTGATGGACGGGTTTGGTTGGTGGATTGGTTTGATTGGTGGACTGGTTTGTTTGGTGAACTGGTTTGTTTGGTGGATTGGTTTGGTTGGTGGACTGGTTTGTTTGGTAAACTGGTTTGTTCGGTGAACTGGTTTGGTTGGTGAACTGGTTTGGTTGGTGGACTGGTTTGGTTGGTGGACTGGTTTGGTTGTTGGTGGACTGGTTTGTTTGGTGGACTGTTTTTTTTGGTGAACTGATTTGGTTGTTAGACTGGTTTGGCTGGTGGACTGGTTTGGTTGTTGGTGGACTGGTTTGGTTGGTGGACTGGTTTGGTGGGTGGACTGGTTTGGTTGATGGTAGACTGGTTTGGTTGGTGGACTAGTTTGGTTGTTGACAGACAGATTTAATTGGTGGACTGGTTTGGTTGTTGGTGGACTGGTTTGGTTGTTGGTGGACTGGTTTGGTTGGTGGACTGGTTTGGTGGGTGGACTGGTTTGGTTGATGGTAGACTGGTTTGGTTGGTGGACTAGTTTAGTTGTTGACAGACGGATTTAATTGGTGGACTGGTTTGCTCGGTGGACTGGTTTGGTTGATGGTGGACTGGTTGGTTTGGTGAACTGGTTTGTTTGGTGGACTGGTTTGGTTGGTGGACTGGTTTGGTTGTTGGTGGACTGGTTTGTTTGGTGGACTGGTTTTTTTGGTGAACTGATTTGGTTGTTAGACTGGTTTGGTTGGTGGACTGGTTTGGTTGTTGGTGGACTGGTTTGGTTGGTGGACTGGTTTGGTTGATGGTGGACTGGTTTGTTTGGTGGACTGGTTTGTTTGGTGAACTGGTTTGTTTGGTGGACTGGTTTGCTCGGTGGACTGGTGAAGTTGATAGGCACACATGTTTATTTGGAGGTGTCAGCAGTGTGTAAATCCAGTAGCCACTCCCATCTCAGTAAGTCATGCCCAGGTTTCCATTGGCCCTACATTTGACAGACGTCCTGCAGTACAATTACATCACTACACCTCTCCATGTAGAACTAATCCTGTCCCCATAGGGCTTCAGTCATCATGTCTTCACCTTTGCTAAAGATCACTTTCCACAGTTCACTATGACAGCCTACAAGAAAGCTAGTCATGTGACTGGTCATGTGATAAGTGTCTTTCATTAATCAGTAGTTCTGAGCTTCTGGGTTTATTTATTTTTGGATCTTGCTCATTAGACATTGTGTTTATTTGTTCATTAATTTGCTTGTGGGACGTCTCTGCACATATGTGCAGTCCTGCTCCCGCCCACACTGCCTGGTTAAGCAGCTCAGCGCTGCAACATGTCAGTAATGATGTGCCTCTATTGTGGTGAGATGGCCGTGATAAACGAAACCCCCCCAAATGATTGTAGACTTGTGAATAACAGCAATACAGCAATACATAACACCACAGATCAGCCCTGAACACCACAGATCAGCCCTGAACACCACAGATCCTCACTAAACACCACAGATCCTCACTAAACACCACAGATCAGCACTGAACACCACAGATCCTCACTAAACACCACAGATCAGCACTGAACACCACAGATCAGCACTGAACACCACAGATCAGCACTGAACACAACAGATCCTCACTAAACACCACAGATCAGCACTGAACACCACAGATCAGCCCTGAACACCACATATAAGCACTGAACACCACAGATCAGCACTGAACACCACAGATCAGCACTAAACACCACAGATCAGCACTGAACACCACAGATCAGCCCTGAACACCACAGATCAGCACTGAACACCACAGATCAGCACTGAACACAACAGATCCTCACTAAACACCACAGATCAGCACTGAACACCACAAATCAGCACTGAACACCACAGATCAGCACTAAACACCACAGATCAGCACTAAACACCACAGGTCAGCACTGAACACCACAGATCAGCACTGAACACCACAGATCAGCCCTAACCACAGATAAGCACTGAACATCACAGATCATCACTGAACACCACAGATCAGCACTACACACCACAGATCAGCACTAAACACCATAAATCAGCACTGAACACCACAGATCACCACTGAACACCACAGATCACCACTACACACCACAGATCAGCACTGAACACACAGATCAGCACTGAACACCACATATCAGCACTACACACCACAGATCAGCACTGGACATGACAGATCAGCACAGAACACCACAGATCAGCACTGAACACCACAGATCAGCACTAAACACCACAGATCAGCACTGAACACCACAGATCAGCACTAAACACCACAGATCAGCACTGAACACCACAGATCAGCACTAAACACCACAGATCAGCACTTAACACCACAGATCAGCACTAAACACCACAGGTCAGCACTACATACCACAGATCACCACTAAACACCACAGATCAGCACTGAACATCACAGATCATCACTGAACACCACAGATTAGCACTACACACCACAGATCATCACTGAACACCACAGATCAGCACTGAACACCACAGATCAGCACTAAACACCATAAATCAGCACTGAACACCACAGAGCACCACTGAACACCACAGATCACCACTACACACCACAGATCAGCACTGAACACACAGATCAGCACTGAACACCACATATCAGCACTACACACCACAGATCAGCACTGGACATGACAGATCAGCACAGAACACCACAGATCAGCACTGAACACCACAGATCAGCACTGAACACCACAGATCAGCACTGAACACCACAGATCAGCACTAAACACCACAGATCAGCACTGAACACCACAGATCAGCACTAAACACCACAGATCAGCACTAAACACCACAGGTCAGCACTGAACACCACAGATCAGCACTGAACACCACAGATCAGCCCTAACCACAGATAAGCACTGAACATCACAGATCATCACTGAACACCACAGATCAGCACTACACACCACAGATCAGCACTAAACACCATAAATCAGCACTGAACACCACAGATCACCACTGAACACCACAGATCACCACTACACACCACAGATCAGCACTGAAACACACAGATCAGCACTGAACACCACATATCAGCACTAAACACCACAGATCAGCACTTAACACCACAGATCAGCACTAAACACCACAGGTCAGCACTACATACCACAGATCAGCACTGAACACCACAGATCAGCACTAAACACCACAGATCAGCACTGAACACCACAGATCAGCACTAAACACCACAGATCAGCACTTAACACCACAGATCAGCACTAAACACCACAGGTCAGCACTACATACCACAGATCAGCACTAAACACCACAGATCAGCCCTAACCACAGATCAGCACTGAACATCACAGATCATCACTGAACACCACAGATTAGCACTACACACCACAGATCATCACTGAACACCACAGATCAGCACTACACACCACAGATCAGCACTAAACACCATAAATCAGCACTGAACACCACAGAGCACCACTGAACACCACAGATCACCACTACACACCACAGATCAGCACTGAACACACAGATCAGCACTGAACACCACATATCAGCACTACACACCACAGATCAGCACTGGACATGACAGATCAGCACAGAACACCACAGATCAGCACTGAACACCACAGATCAGCACTAAACACCACAGATCAGCACTGAACACCACAGATCAGCACTAAACACCACAGATCAGCACTGAACACCACAGATCAGCACTAAACACCACAGATCAGCACTTAACACCACAGATCAGCACTAAACACCACAGGTCAGCACTACCTACCACAGATCAGCACTAAACACCACAGATCAGCCCTAACCACAGATCAGCACTGAACATCACAGATCATCACTGAACACCACAGATTAGCACTACACACCACAGATCAGCACTAAACACCATAAATCAGCACTGAACACCACAGATCAGCACTGAACACCACAGATCACCAC
>JAMWET010006918.1:0-40000 GCA_024036415.1 Prochilodus magdalenae | reverse complement strand
AGGTGACTCATTTTTTGCCCAGTAAGTTTAAACTGATTTAAATCGATTACAACTGTCAATTTTTTTTTTCAGATCAAAAGCAAGTCTGGTGCAGGGAATGGTTGTGGTATATACCAGCTCTTCTCGGGGGGTTACTGGGGGTCAAATGTTCTCTATAGTGAGTTTATTTTTATTCCTTATGAAAGTGAGTTATTTTATATTTTATATACTGAAAACTTTAAAGGGTCTCTGACTTAACTAGTCTGCTGTAATTTGTTGACTGGAGCAGTGTGAGGATTCTGCCTTGTATATACAGGTCCTAGTGAGTGTACAGAAAGCCTACTCAGAGGTGCAGTACAGTAGCACCTGTAACACATCCGTAACAGAACTGCCTGTAGACCTGTAGTAGTGCTGTAGGGCAGGTAAAGTAGAACCCTGGTAGAGCTGTAGGAAAGGTAAAGTAGAACTGTAGTAGAGCTGTAGGAAAGGTAAAGTAGAACTGTAGTAGAGCTGTAGGAAAGGTATGTAGTAGGACTGTTGTAAAGCTACTAGCGGTAGTAATAGAGTTGTAGTAGAGCCACAGTAGAAGTGAAGTACAGATGTAGTAGAGCTGTAGTAAAGCTACTACTAGTAGTAATAGAGCTGTAGGAAAGGTAAAGTAGAACCCTGGTAGAGCTGTAGGAAAGGTAAAGTAGAACTGTAGTAGAGCTGTAGGAAAGGTAAAGTAGAACTGTAGTAGAGCTGTAGTAGAGCCCCAGTAGAAAAACAGTAGAAGTGAGGAAAGTAAAGTAGAACTGTAGTAAAGCTACTAGGAAAGGTAAAGTAGAACTGTAGTAGAAGCTGTAGTAGAAGTAAAGTAGAACTGTAGTAGAGCCACAGTAGAAGTGAAGATGTAGTAGAGCTGTAGTAAAGCTACTACTAGTAGTAATATAACTGTAGTAGATCTGTAGTAGAGCTACAGTAGAGCTACAGTAGAAGTGAAGTAGAGATGTAGTAGAACTGCTGTAAAGCTACTAGTAGTAATAATAGAGCTGTAGTAGAGCTACAGTAGAGCTACAGTAGAAGTGAAGTAGAGATGTAGTAGAACTGCTGTAAAGCTACTAGTAGTAATAATAGAGCTGTAGTAGAGCTACAGTAGAGCTACAGTAGAAGTGAAGTAGAGATGTAGTAGAACTGCTGTAAAGCTACTAGTAGTAATAATAGAGCTGTAGGAAAGGTAAAGTAGAGCTACAGCTAGGAAAGTAAAAGTAGAGATGTAGTAGAACTGTAGTAAAGGTACTAGTAGTAATAACCCTAGGTAGAGCTGTAGGGAGAGCTACAGTAGAGCTACAGAGCTAGAAAGGTAAAGTAGAACTGTAGTAGAGCTGTAGGAAAGGTAAAGTAGAACTGTAGTAGAGCTGTAGGAAAGGTAAAGTAGAACTGTAGTAGAGCTGTAGGAAAGGTAAAGTAGAACTGTAGTAGAGCTGTAGGAAAGGTACAGATGTAGTAATAATAGAGCTGCAGTAGAGCTACAGCAGAAGTGAAGTACAGATATAGTAGAACTGTTGTAAAGCTACTAGTAGTAGTAATAGAGCTGCAGTAGAGCCACAGTAGAAGTGAAGTACAGATGTAGTAGAGCTGTAGTAAAGCTACTACTAGTAGTAATAGAGCTGTAGTAGAGCTGCAGTAGAGCCCCAGTAGAAGTGGAGTAGAGATGTAGTAGAGCTGTAGTAAAGCTACTAGTAGTAATAGAGCTGTAGTAGAGCTGCAGTAGAGCCCCAGTAGAAGTGGAGTAGAGATGTAGTAGAGCTGTAGTAAAGCTACTAGTAGTAGTAATAGAGCTGTGGTAGAGCTGCAGTAGAGCTGCTGTAAAACGATGGAGTGAGTCTTCACTGTGTGGAGCTTTCTTTTTCTTGGAATAGTCTTACAGGTAATATGCAATGACAAGACACAATGCTTCAGTTCATATGACGCACGCACACGCATACATACATGCTTAAACAGACGTCTGTGTCACTGCCTCGCAACTCCATTCTCTCTCTCTCTCTCTCTCTCTCTCTCTCTCTCTCTCTCTCTCTCTCTCACTCTCTCTCTCTCTCTCTCTCTCTCTCTCTCTCTCTCTCTCTCCCTCTCTCTCTCTCTCTCTCTCACTCTCTCTCTCTCTCTCTCTCCCTCTCTCTCTCTCTCCCTCTCTCTCTCTGCTTAAATCCTACTGCATTATAAGCTGGATGGCAGTGACCACCCTGAGGTCAGGATAAAAATAGACCACCTACATTTCTCACACACAATGTGCCTGTGTGTGTGTGGGGTGGGGGGGGCGAGGGGGGCTCTCGATGCCGTAGAGGCTTGAATAATGTAGAGTGTCAATTTTCTAATCTCTTCTATGTGAAAGAAAGATTTGCTGGCCGGCTCGAGTGAGCGCCAGTATCATAAGTAATATGCGGCGAGCTCGGAGGGTTTAGCTCAGAGACAACTCCAAGGACAACTCCGTAAACACAGACCCTCTCTAATGTATTAAAAAGCCTGTTTTATTCTCCGGCCGTATTCAGAGCGCCGATTCCCTCTCTCCCCTACACAGCAGCCATGTTTACCTGCAGCCTGATAACCTGTTAATTATCCAGCTAATAGCTCAAACCAGAACACGCATACGGCTCAGTCTGAATGAGGCCATTCCACATAATAAGCTCACCAGACAAACAATAAGACCCCTGAGACTGAAATGTACCTAATAGAGTGTAACACCTCCACAAGCGCCAACAACAGGTGTGGGCATATACAAGCTTTTGGACGTAGGCCACATCAGTGTTCAGACACTCTTCCACCAAAGAATTGGTCAGTTGGGCCAGATTTGGTGGATGCCTTCCCGAAGGGAATTCCCTGTAGACTGGGGTTTTAGCCACTGCTGGTAGACCCGTATGACCGTACGCTTCCATACACCTGCAGATTCAGCTACTTCCTTCACACCATGGTCTTTTAGCCACGCCCACATGCTCGCTACTTTTAGCCAATCATTAACATCTGCTCTGGAGCGTTTACCACACATGGAACGAGACATTCCCTGCACTGTAGCACCTCCTCCCAATCTATGGATCCCGTCACTCACACCCCGCAGGTGTTTATAGCCCCACTGTCCTCATGCAGCGCCACCTGCAGGAGCCTGAAGTTACTACCACCTTAATCACAAGATGGTTCATTTTTGTCATAGCGGACGTTTGTAATGTTTAACATGACGCAAGCAAAGACGGTCGTGGTCGGCAGTTAGCAGGCTGGACGGCCAGATTGATAAGATAATCAGACGACTATACAAACAAATGTAGGACAGTTTAGGCTTTACATACTGTCATGGTCATGGTGTGGTACTTCTCTAATTGCTAGGTCCCATTACTTGCAGGTAAAGATAGACTTCTGTTATATTGTGGAGTCAAGTATGAACACAAACCCGGTGCTCATTAGGCACCTTGGACAGGGTATACCTAAAAGACTTGGGCCTGGCTAAAACTGATAACAGCTAATGCTAACAGCTAGCATCCAGAGGCAGCTTATCTGCTACCGCATAGTTCGTGTTGGTCATCCTCTAGTCCTTCATCAATGGTGACAGGACACTGCTCACAGGACGCTCCCCACAGGACACTGTTGGCTGGATACTTTTGGTTGGTGGACGATTCTCAGTCTGGTAGTGACACTGAGGTGTCCAGCAGCACTGCTGTGTCTGATCTACTCACACCAGCCCAACACACACTAACACACCATGTCAGTGTCCCTGCAGTGCTGGGAATGATCCACCACCCACATAGTACCTGCTCTGTGGTGGTCCTGTGGGGGTCCTGACCATTGAAGAACAGGGTAATACAGTATACAGTCAGCATTCTGGACCTGTACACCTACAGTGTGTCCTATATGGTCAGTGGAGTGTAGATACAAGTGGGTGTACCTAATAAAGTGGTCATGGGTGTGCACTCTTGCTTTATACCGTGTTAGTCAGGTGATTATAACTATGTAACTATGCAAGGTTACACCCGGCGCTGTAAGTTATCAAGTATGCCATATAACGTATCAAGGCCTTGATACACAGGATTGGTGTTCAGTGTTAGTGTTGGTGTTCAGGTGCTGCTATGCAGTACCACCATTGGCCGGGGTTTCAAGCATCTGCCTGCTTTAGAACACAAACTGCTACTGAGACACAGCAACAGGGACCTGGCCAATCCCATTTTCATATATGACTAGTCGTTTTCATATCAGGGGAACATTCTTTTTCTCCACTGGGGCCCATACGATTCCAATTATGCCACTAAGCTCAGGCATCAGGCTGCCTTCATAACAGCTTCATTCAGAGACCTCAATGCAGATAATAGACAGAAATCCAGCGCAGGCTGCGCGCTCCCTCTTATTCTCCGTATTGACAGCCTCCGCTAAACGTCTAGCGCTTGTGAATAGCAGCGCGGGGTGATTTGCATCATGCCCTCCTCTCTCCCCCACAAAGGGAGGAGTGCGTCAGAAACACGTCCCGAAGCCTCATGTGATATCAGCCGCCGCTGTTGCGGAGGTGACAGCGAGCAGGGGTATTTATAGCCCTGTGGAATTTACCTGCGTGCGATGATGATGAGGATGTGATTAGCCCCGGACGCCGGCAGCGAGGGCACGGCCAGCGGGCTTTCATGTACAAAGTTCAGAGCAGCATCAGAGAGAGCACGCAAAGCTGGCCATGGGGGAATGAGATGGTGTTTGTTCAGACTGAGGAATGACACTGACCCTGCTGTTACACAGTCTGACCAAGAAAATCAGAAAGTACACTCATTGTAGCTCCCAGAAGGAGGTGTGGGAGTGCGGTGGTGTTGGGAAGGAAGATAAAGGTGACCAGGATCAATAAATGATGATCGTCGGGCCGCCGTGTTTGCTAACCCAACACGCCAGGCGTCTCGGTATGGAGCTGTAGAGGTTCCTAATAGTGTCCTGTGATAATCCATCCCATGCAGCTTGAATATCCTCACACAGTTCCTGCAGATGGTGCGGTAGGGGTGGAGGTGGAGGGACACCAGGCCTTCTGGACGTGTGATAATAAACAGTTCATCTTGGTGCTGACCACCTTGCCTCCACACACGGATTCGTTGGGCGTCTCCACCAGGACTAAAGTGGGACTCATCACTGAAGATGACCTGCTGCCATTCTGAGTCACTCCATGACAGTCTGGTACGACACCGTTACAGTCTTTGGTGACATTGACGTGGTCTTAAGGACATTCTGTGGGCAGTGGCCTGTGGGTGGCGCCCTGTGGGTGGCGTCCTGTGGTCTGTGTCCTGTGGGCAGCATCCTCTGGGTGGCGTCCTGTGGTCTGTGCCCTGTGGTCTGTGCCCTGTGGTCTGTGTCCTGTGGGCAGCGTCCTCTGGGTGGCGTCCTGTGGTCTGTGTCCCATGGGCTGCATCCTCTGGGTGGCGTCCTGTGGTCTGTGCCCTGTGGGCAGCGTCCTCTGGGTGGCGTCCTGTGGTCTGTGTCCTGTGTGCAGTGTCCTCTGGGTGGCGTCCTGTGGTCTGTGTCCCATGGACTGCGTCCTCTGGCTGGCGTCCTGTGGTCTGTGCCTTGTGGGCAGCATCCTCTGGGTGGCGTCCTGTGGGCAGCATCCTCTGGGTGGAGTCCTGTGGTCTGTGTCCTGTGGGCAGCGCCCTCTGGGTGGCGTCCTGTGGTCTGTGTCATGTGGGCAGCATCCTCTGAGTGGCGTCCTGTGGTCTGTGTCCTGTGGGCAGCTTCCTCTGGGCGGCGTCCTGTGGTCTGCGTCCTGTGGGCAGCGTCCTCTGGGTGGCGTCCTGTGGTTTGTGTTCCATAGGCTGCGTCCTGTGACCACTGATGAAGGACTAGAGGATGACCAACACTGCACTGGTAGCAAGGTAGGAGTGTCTAATAGAGGGGACAGTGATTGGACACATTGTTACAGCAGCACTGCTGTGTCTGATCCACTTACACCAGCACCACACACACTAACACACCACCAATGTAAATGTTGGGGGTGTAAATATTCATTATGTACTGAACTACAGTTTTATATACAGTGGCACTCTTATACCTTTAGCACAGTCATCCTCAGCTGCCTGGGGTTATTAACCAGCAAACTACCACACCCCAGTACCTACCCAACCTGCTCAACAGTTCCGATTACCTGTGAACACACATTCTGATTAGGCAATGGAAAATATAGCTCAGCTAAGCATGCACAAAGCATCATGGGAACCACGACAGACTCAGACACCACCATATATTACAAATCTCAATAACAAATAAGATGGGAGTGCAGACGATGGTAAACCCACTTTGACCTGTACTGAAATGAAATCACTGCAGTATATTAATGGGGCTTGGCTAATAAAAGGAGCATCCGGGAAAGGAATAGTCATTTATGAGCAAGGAGGAAGTCAAGCGTCTCCACTTAGCCAGATATTGGGTCAGCACAATGTTCCCCAATAAGCGTTCGCAGGGATTTCAGATGCCCCAGTTAAGACTGTACTACATACAACTGAAGTCACTGTAGCATGGCCTAAGGTCTGTCCTATATGGTCTTCATCCAGGCAGCCCCCGTTGTGTGCTGGAGGTTAGGGAATTAGGCTTTTGCCCGGAGGGCTGCTGGTTTGACTCCCTGAACCAATAGTAACAACTGAAGTGCCCTTGAGCAAGGCACCTAACTCCTGTAAACACAATTAGCAAAAGGCGTAAATCTAATTCTAATGTGCTAGCCTGGGGGAAGAAGCCCTCGGGAGCTGGCTACTGTTATAAGGCAAAGAGTGACATTAGTGAAAGAGAGTTCACTGCTCCGCCTCCCCAGTCATCGCCCGTGTTCCAGAGTTTGGCCATTGGGGTCAAGCAAAAGGCTCATCACAGTGACCTCACTGCGGAACAGGAAGTGGGTGTAAGGGTCCAGGTGGTGCCGCCTGCAGCCAACAGAGGGCGGCAGCGGCGGTGCCGTTCTTGGGGGACTACAGCCTGGAACTTCAACCCCCAGAATGCCCCGGGCTGATCAACCCAACAAGCTGAACCTGAGGTGTCGGCCATATAAGCCCCCACCACACAACCATCTTCACTACACCTTTGTAGAGGGGTAGTCGGTATGGTATGGTATGGTGCGGTACAGAAAAAAGAAAAAACAAAAAAAGAGAGAAAAGAAAAAGAGAAACACAGGAGCCATGCTCATGCTGCTTGAGAGGTTGTTTACTTCCGAGATGGCAGTACATTGAAACTGGGTTTGAATAGGGGTTAAATTGAATGGGCCTCTGTAGGAGAAACGAGGGATGGAGGAAAAAGTCAAACAGACGAGTCAGAGTAATACAACATTCAGTTAAAGTTTGGAAGTCTGCCCTGATGTAGCGTATGTGAATTGCTTTCTGAGGTTTGAGCAGAAGTAAGGTAGATGGGTGTGCACTTTTCCACCCCATTTGTTCCTAAAAGGACAAAAATTGGAATTTTAATTTAAAGATTTTCCAAAATGTATCAAAAATCTGTATACAAGAACACCATTGCTATCTGACCGAACATTCTGAAGTTGCAGTGGTGTCGATATAGCAATGCACAATCACTAATACGTGTTATCAAAACTGGCCTATTTCAGTTATTAAAGCTGGTCTGGTCTGGTTGCACCATTTGACCTACTGGTTGTGCCGCCTGACTTTTCAGATTAGCTTCAAATTAAACAGGAATCTGCTTAGACACCCACAGAAACCTTCGCCTTTCAACTTCAGATTATTCTGACTTTTTAACTAATAAATAAACATTGTTATTATGAACGTATAATATTTTTACGGTTGTGCCGAGGAGGTTGTACCACCTGACAAGGTAAACTAAACCATTTTAACTGAAACAACTCAAAAATGACTGGCCGCCTTTAGTTGTTGTCCATCTCACAATATTGCCAATGCTAATTTGCTAGCAAGAATAGGTTATAAGTCCAAACTAGCGTCTAGCTCAAGACCAGAGCTGATAACTAGAAACAAAACAGCCAGAGTTGAACACAGCATGAATGCAATACAGTGCATTCGACTAAGCACTATTGCTCACTTAGGTGATGGTTCTTTCAATTTGAAGACCACAGGGGACTCTGCTGTCCATGTATCTAGAAGGCGACAGGTCAAGCTAAGCTCTTAAAGCCTGGAGGACTCGAGGTACACATCGAGTTTTGACCATGGCCATAGGGAGGTCCATTTTTGTCATTGTAAATGAGCATCAGGATTATAAATCTGATGCTGGCAGCTACAGCACACCAGCGAAGGGAGCACAGAAATGGAGTGACATGAGTGAACGTGGGAAGATTGAAGATAACTCATGCTGCTGCATTCTAAATCAGCTGGAGGACGGGAGGTCCAGCCAGAAAAGAGTTGCAGTAGTCGAGCCTTGCGACGACAAGAAGCCGGACTAGCACCTGGGTGGCCTCCCAAGAGAGCAGGAGTCGGATCCACAGAAACCTGCATGACCTGGCCAGGTTCAGATTCAGGTGGTGAGCTCTCCTCCATGAAGGGATGTCAGTCAGACATGCCAAGATGTGACTGGAAACCTGAGTATCAAAAGATGGGAAGGAAAGCCTGAACAGCTGAGCGTCATCAGTATAGCTGTGGTAGGAGAAGACATGACAGGATATTCCCACCAAGAGAATGAGTGCAGAGTAGAAGACAAGAGGTCCTAGGACCGGGCCTTGTGGGACACCAGTGAAGTTGAACAGATAAGAAAAAACACTTCCATGGGGAAGTTTGCTGAGGGCAGACAGAAGGGTCTTCAACAAGAGGCTGAAGGTGTTGAAGTGCAAGGTGGTTGCTAAGGTATCCAAAATGGTTGCTATGATGTTGTTATACGTGTGCTGTGGTGTCCCAGAAGGTTAATATAGTGTTGCTTGATGGTTGGTATGATTATACCAAATGGTTGCTAAAGTGTTGCTAGGCAGCTGCCATGGCATTCCATTAGGTTGCTATGGTGTTGCCAGGTAGATGCTATGGTGTCCCAGATTGTTACTAAAGTGTTGCTAGTCGGTTGCCATGGTGTGAGGGGTGTATACTGTGTGGTTGTTGGGGTTTACTAAGTGTTTTCTAGGTATTGCTAAAAATGAATGGCAGAATAGGAGAAACCAGGGATGAATAAACGACACATAGAGGAGTGTGGGTCAGTAGGACTGTAGATTAGAGTTTGGGGATCTACCCTGACTGGGTACATGCAGTTTGGTGACTGTAGGTTAAAGAAAACAGTAGGGTTTGAATAAGGGAAAATGAATGGGAGTCTATGGGAGAAACAGATGGGAAACAGACGAGTGATGGTCAAATGTGCAGTAAATTAATACTCAGGGGTCTGCCCTGAGATGGTGTATGTGAAAGTGTTTGTCGTTCGAGCAGAAGTACAGTAGACGGGCATGAACTTTTCCATCCCATTCATTTGTAACGGGAGGAAAAAATTGGAATTTTAATTCCAAATTTTTCCAAAAAAATTAAAGAGCTGTATACAAACACATCATTCTTGATCAGACTGAACATTACAGAGTTGGAACGGCGTTGATATAGCATTGCATAACGTGTGATCAAAACAGGCCTATTTCAGTTATTAAAGCTATTCTGGTCTGGTCGCACCACTGACTTACTGGTTGTGCCGCCTGACATTTTAGATTACAAATGAACATTTAAACAGGCATTTACTTAGACCCCCATATAGAAACCTTCACCCCTTAACTTGAGGTTATTCTTACTTACTAACAATAACTATTATCATTATTATTAGCAACTTGTTATATTTTCATGGTTTCATGGTCGAGAAGGTTGTACCACCTGACGTGGTAAACTGAACCACTCTAACCGAATTCACTAAATCGTTAAATTTGCCTACTAGGCCTACTGACCATGGCATTGCACCATGAAGGTCACTCGGGGTGATACAATACTCTGCTTCTCTTCCATGATAGCATGTCAACATAAATGCCCTGTGTTGCTGGTTGCACCGACTGACATTCCAAAAAACAAACAGATCAAACAGAATATGATTTTGGCTTCGGTACAAGTTTCTAGCTGCAGCAATTAAGATGGAATGGAGGCTTCTTTGAGGAAGCAAGCAAACAGAAAGCCCACCTCAACCATCATGGGAAATGTGGACATGAGTTTGGAGTCAGCCTATTTCATCGTCCTTCATTGGAAGTGCAGGATTTGTGTTTGAAGGGGGAACAACAGTATTTGAGGTTCACGGTAGGCCGGTTCTAGATACTGAACTTACTTCCTTATTCAACCATGACAATGTATATGCAGGTATACATTCAACGGCACCTTCATACCTCTAACACAGTCAGGCCAGTACCTACCCAACCTGCTCAACAGTTCCTGTGAACATTTTCGTTCAGTTTGGCTAAGTATACACAAAGCATCATGGGAACCGCTGCAGGCTCTGACACCACCATATATTACAAACCTTAATAACAAGGCAGATGGGAAAGTGTGCCAAATGCAAACCCACTTTGACCTGTATTGAAATGAAAAACACAGCAGTGTGTTAATGGGGCTTGGGTGATAATAGGACCATCCAGGAAAGGCCTGGTCATTAATGAGCATGGATGAGGTCAAGCATCTCCACTTAGCCAAAAATGCATCAGCAATCACAATGTTCTTCAATTTTCACTCTCCACAGCCCAAGTTAAGACTGAAGTCACTGTAGCACGGCATGTGCTACCCCGGGGGAATAAACACGCTGGAGGCCGGAGAGATATTGGAGCATCTCAACTTCACTTTCCACCCAGAACGCAAACCCGAAGCTGGCAACTTCTCTGTGGCTTCAGGCGCAACTATCCAGTCCTTCTCACATCTCAGTTTTTCAGCTCATCAGTGTTTCAGTTGCTGCACGGTTGCACTCCACTCCCGAGGCCAAAAGAGCTAGAACTGGCTCTCAGTATAGGGCAATGATGGCAGAGGGTAAGAGAGTTCACTGCTCCGCCTCCCGGGTCGTCACCCCCATTCCACAGCTTGGCCACTGGAATCAAAGGCAAGGCTCATCACAGTGGCCTCGCTGCGGAACCCGAGACGGGGCCTGGGAGATGGGTTTTGTGGCAGAAGAGACATCCTAATGTCACTCACGGTTTTCCCACTCAATCTCCTTTCACCTTTTCACAGGGCTGTTGACCTTCTCCCACCTTGTCTGACAGGGAACTGAGGGACAGGGGCCTGACATAGTCATATGTTAACAAGGTTGAACAACAGAAATGCAGGACTATACTGATGCTCTGTGGAACATATATTATGATCTAATGGGTCAACCTTTCATGTTGTTTATGGAACTCATGGACTCTCCTTTTCAGAACCGGACACTCGACTGAGAGGATGTTACAAATTTCACACTGTAGGGTTTATAATGTTCATACAGACACTCAGAGAATCCAAAGAAATCTCTGTGCATAAAGGAAAAGGCTGAAAACCACGACTGAATGCCTGTGACCTTCAGCCTCCCAAATAGCCCTACACCAAAAACCAGGAGGTTTCTGTGTTTCTTGGCTTGGGAATACTTTAACACGAAGTTGTCAATAAACACCACCCGTTCCTGCATCCATAAAGGCAACAGAGGAAGTCAAATGCGTGCCTCTCCACTGCCGAGGCCAAATGAGCTAGAACCGGCTCTCATTATTAAGCAGTGAGAAAGAGAGTTCACTGCCTCCGGGGTCATCGCCTCAATTCCACAGCTTAGCCAGTGGGATCAAAGGCAAGACTTGATCTCCTATCACTGTTTCTCATGGCTGACGGCTTCCTCCCACCATGTTTGAGCAGCACACACGTTCGGGAACCGAGGGACAGGCGTCTGGCATAGTCATATGTCAACAATGTCCAGAAATACAGAACTCAAGCTCTTCTGAACTATACTGACGCTCAGTGAAATGTGTATTATAGTCTGACGGGTCAGCCTTCCATATAGGTTAAGGAATAATGGACTCCAGAACTGGACACTCGACTGAAAGGATGTTACAGTTTATAGTACTAATACTGATATCATACTCAAAAGGATTCTGAGAATCCAAAGACACCACGTTCACAAGCACCACAGACCTCCACAGATGTGGACTCAAGCCCACCTGAAATGGGCTGATGATCAGTGAAACCCTGTATTGTGCTCTGATGATTCAGCCTTTCAGCGAAACCTCTGTGCATAAAGGAAAAGGCTGAATGCCACTTCTCTGGATTTCCCGTGCTCATCTGAAATGCTGCTCAGTGGAAAAGCGTAATATGAAATGTGTATTAATACGTTATCAAAACTTCTAATTGCCTATTTCACTTACTAAAGCTGATATAGCCCGGTTGCACCATATGACCTAGTGGTTGTGCCACCTGACTTTTCGGTCTCTGAATTAAACAGGCATCTACTTAAGACACCCGTAGAAACCTTCACATTTCAGCTTGAGTTGATGCTTCCTGTTTTTTACTAACACATATACATTATTATCTCACATGTGTCATATTTTTTATTGTTTTCCTAAGATGGTTGTACCGCCTGACATGGTAAACTCAACCATCCTATATAAAATCGTAAAACATGTCAAGATAAAATACGTTTTTCTTCTGAATTCAGAACTTTTACATATTGCCTGAATTTGCCACATGGTTTTAAAAGCATTTTAAAGTTTTGCACATAAACATGTAAAACAGATTTTAGAATATATTAAATATTAATATATATAGATATTTAGAATCTTCTAGAACTAAATTACCCTAGTTATAGTTATTATAGATGATGTTACTATAGTAACAGTTTAGAGTCACCCATCTAAATGGATGTTGTAGGTGGTCTTAAAGCTTTAGTTCCTCTTTCAGGTTAGTGAATATTCATGAGGGACCGACCAATAGAATCGCTCCAAACCTGCTCAGTAATAAACCTTGTTCTATCAGCTCCACTGCAGGTTAAGAAGGCTGGTTCCTCCACCTGTAAAACTCCACTTTGGAGGTGTTTAAGGGGGACTGTATAATTCCATGAGGGCTAGTTTACAGTCTGGTGTCTTCAGTTTCATTTATTCTACAGTAGAGCTTTAAGATACACATCAGGAGAACCTGCTATGAGGAGCCGTGTCTAGACTGTTGACTGGTAGTGTATTTGGAATGAATTTAGAGGCAACAAAAAATTGAGTTTTATGGATGCACTTGTTTCACAAGGTTTGCATGTTTATTAAATTTATATTTGCCAAAATAATAGGCACAAAACATGTAGGTATAAGCCAAATCTATTTTACAGTTCATTTTTTTTCAGAACTGTGTTGTTTCAGGACAATATCTGAAAATATCAGCCATAAAATAATCCACTAGCAAAAAGAACATCACCCCAACACCACTGTACGTGTGTGGGATCAGGTAAACAGTGCTAAACCAGCTACTTCTAAGACTGAACTTTGGAGAGGTGTCTCTTTTGAGTCCCCTGAAAAGAATGGAAGTAGTAGTAAGGTAAAGAGTGGGCACTCTTAATGTAGAAGGGTGGTCTCTGACTTTTGCTGTAGGTGTGTCTGCGCGTGCTGGAGAAAGGAGGTGTGCGTGCTGTGGTAGACGGGATTGGCAGTAATGTGTTGAGACAGGAGGGGGATTTTCTCCCCTCAGCTGCAAATACGAGGCAATGGATCATCTCCTCTCAGCGGCTTAATGGGATTCTCCTGTCTGCGAGGGGAGCGCTCACACGTACGCCCGCACGCCCTAACCCCCCTGTGAAGCCTGCTGTATGAAACATGAGCGGAAGCCGTTAGCGAAGAAGTCCGGGTTCCACGTTTTCTCGGCCGTAAACACGATTTGCGTAATTCCTGAAATTCAAAACGGGACGGGATGCGAGATGAGACGGACTGCAAATTGGCAGCGGCGAAATGCAGATGGCGAGATTAGCCCTCCGTGTTCATACGCGTCGGAATAATTGGAGAAAGCTTGAGAGGAAATGGGAAATTAGGACGGAAGGATGGGAGAATCAGAGGCTCGTTTTGTTAATCTGTTTATTTGCCAGTGAGGATACAGATTAGCATTTATATGGTGATGCTTATAGGACTTCAAGACTGAGCTGTTTCCTAAACAGGGCCAAAACGAAGAGTGCATGGTGCACGTGGTCTGGGGAACATCCTGCTGGGTTGACGTCACACGTATAGGGTCAGTACGTACTTCGGTGACCTGAGCAGCTGAGGGATCCTTTAGTACTAAGCCAATACTAAACCAATTTACGCTAGTTGTGTTCACGTCCAGGACAGTAACAGAGATTTACATATGGTTACAAGGACGTTTACTGGTCTGCTAATTCTCAGGGCTGTACTGGAGACACTTTAAATGCAGGTGATCTTTTAGAAGGAGGTGTGGGAGTGCAGTGGTGTTGGGAAGGAAGATAAAGGTGACCAGGATCTATAACTGACGCTACCTTATCAATATTTATTGAGCTACACATACAGAAGAAGGGTCTCCAGTATGGCGTCGGGTTGGCTAACGCAACATGCTAGACGTCTCGGTATGGAGCTGTAGAGGTTCCTAATGGTGTCCTGTGATAATCCATCCCATGCAGCTTGACTCTATCACACGGTTCCTGCAGATGGTGCGGTAGGGGTGAAGGTGGAGTGACACCAGGCCTTCTGTGTGACAATGAACTGCCTCCACACATGGATTGGTTGGTCGTCTCCACCAAGACAAAGAGGGACTGCCATTCAGTCAGTCCGAGACACTGGCACGACACCACTGCAGTCTTTGGAGACGGTGACGTGGTGTTACAGCAGTCATGGTAACGCCCTGTGTGGTGCAGCCGTCTGCCAATGATGCTGCACTAACAGGATGACTCATGGAGGACACCACTGCTCACTGACTACAACTGTGGCTGTTGGGTCAGACAGGTACAGAGATAAGGCCCATCCTTCCTTACGTGGCCGAGTGTGAAACCCCTCCCCATCCTTCTGCATGGATGCAGCTATTTGTGCAGACGTTCTTGATGTGTATTTCATCCTGCTACAACACGGTCAAAGGGCCTCAACTCCCAGCAACCATCCCACCTTTCCAAATACCCATCGACCCACCTACTCACACAACCCCCCATCCATACCCAGTACGCTCTATCTAGAGAATTCCTGCAGCTCGTTTTCCCCTCTCCTATAGCCTTTAACCAACGATGTGGTTGTTAGCTAATAGGATTATTAGCATGCTAATCAACACTTCATTCCCAGCAGCTGCAAAGGAGAAGGAGGAGAGATGGATAGATATATAGTAAGAGAGAGAGAGAGAGAGAGAGAGAGAGAGAGAGAGAGAGAGAGAGAGAGGAGGTTCACTGGAGGGGGTTTTTCTCCCTCCGGCCTGGATCTGGCCTCTTGAGGAAAGATAAATGGAGAAACTGCTGCAGGAGACTGAGGCACTCCACTATGCACACGGCGCTCACTCCGTTACGCAGAGCAAGGACACACGCTGAGCCTGGCACACCTTTAATGAAAGACACAAGCGCACACAGCATATATATATATACACACAGTACAGCGGACTGTGCTACTGAGGAACTGAAGCATTGATCCACTGCTCTTCTGCCCTGCGGCTGCTAGCTTCGCTAACACAAGCACTGCTGTATCCATGTTTTAGCCACCATGATGGGACCAGGACCTTTGTCCCCTATATATGTATATAAATATACATCACCAGACTAAAACACTGATTACAGTATTACAGTGAAAGGAGAAAGCAGCCTCTAGTAACCTGTTGGGCTGCCTCGAGCCCGACAGTAGTATGCAATGGCTCCCTTAGATCAGAGCACAGGCAGGATGTAGGAATGTATGATGATAGCCAGGGTTAGCTTAGTTAATGATAGCTAATGATGATAGCCAGGGTTAGCTTAGTTAATGATAGCTAATGATGATAGCCAGGGTTAGCTTAGTTAATGATAGCTAATGATGATAGCCGGGTTTAGCTTGTTAGTTACTGATAGCTAATGATGATAGCCAGGGTTAGCTTGTTAGTTACTGATAGCTAATGATGATAGCCAGGGTTAGCTTGTTAGTTACTGATAGCTAATGATGATAGCCAGGGTTAGCTTGTTAGTTACTGATAGCTAATGATGATAGCCAGGGTTAGCTTAGTTAATGATAGCTAATGATGATAGCCGGGTTTAGCTTGTTAGTTACTGATAGCTAATGATGATAGCCAGGGTTAGCTTGTTGGCTAATAATAACTAATGATGATAGCCGGGTTTAGCTTGTTAGTTACTGATAGCTAATGATGGTAAACAGGGTTAGCTTGTTAGTTACTGATAGCTAATTGTGATAGCCAGGGTTAGCTTGTTGGCTAATAATAACTAATGATGATAGCCAGGGTTAGCTTGTTAGTTACTGATAGCTAATGATGATAGCCAGGTTTAGCTTGTTAGTGACTGATAGCTAATGAAGATAGCCAGGTTTAGCTTGCTAGTTAATGGTAACTAATGATGATAGCCAGGTTTAGCTTGTTAGTTACTGATATTTAATGATGGTAGTCAGGGTTAGCTTGTTAGTTACTGATAGCTAATGATGATAGCCAGGGTTAGCTTGTTAGTTACTGATAGCTAAAGATGATAGCCAGGGTTAGCTTGTTAGTGACTGATAGCTAATTATGGTAGCCAGGGTAAGCTTGTTAGTTACTGATAGCTAATGATGATAGAAAGGGTTAGCTTGTTAGTTACTGATAGCTAATGATGGTAGCCAGGGTTAGCTTGTTAGTGACTGATAGCTAATGATGATAGCCAGGTTTAGCTTGTTAGTTAATGATAGCTAATGATGATAGCCAGGAGTAGCTTGTTAGTGACTGATAGCTAATGATGATAGACAGGATTAGCTTGTTAGTGACTGATAGCTAATGATGATAGCCAATGATGATAGCCAGGGTTTACTTAGTTAATGATAGCTAATGATGATAGCCAGGGTTAGCTTAGTTAATGATAGCTAATGATGATAGCCAGGGTTAGCTTAGTTAATGATAGCTAAGGATGATAGCCAGGGTTAGCTTAGTTAATGATAGCTAATGATGATAGCCAGGATAAGCTTGTTAGTTACTGATAGCTAATGATGATAGCCAGGGTTAGCTTGTTAGTTACTGATAGCTAATTGTGATAGCCAGGGTTAGCTTGTTGGCTAATAATAACTAATGATGATAGCCAGGGTTAGCTTGTTAGTTACTGATAGCTAATAATGAAAGCCAGGGTTAGCTTGTTAGTTAATGATAGCTAACATGGTTAACTAGCATCATTTGAGATTAATGTGTACACTGAAAAGGCTGGTGATGTTGGATAGCACATTTAGGTGGCTTGATATCCTGAAGCATGTTGGCACGGAATACATTATGTTGTGTATGCTGAGCATTTAAGGAAATACAGGATTCTCACATGCCTAAGCTATGTGGCAGTAAGTATGGAATGTCCTTTTAGCCAATCAAACACTAGCACATCTAAGCAAAGCCTCTGTGAGGTACATGGGAATGATCTAATATCTTAGCTTTAACTTTAAGACAACCCACATCCCTTAACTTATGTGGTATAGGGCTAACAACATTCTATTTTCTATACACTTTTTACAATGTATGAAAATACGGTCATTGACAAGGAGATTAAATTATATGTATATTTATGTCCATGCCCATATCAAGCAAGCCAAGAAAATCTCAGTGAGAGTTGGAATGAGAAACGCCAGATAGCAACAGTCAGTTATAGTCAGGGAAGAAACTTGTATAAATTGATTTTAACAGAAGTAATTGGATCATACAGAAGAAAGATCTGGGAGACAAGCCAGTGAGTGATGGTAAAGTCTATTAGATCTAGGCGAGAAACTGATTGGGTTGGACGTACATAACATCTCAAAATGAAAGAAAAATAAAATGATGGGTAGAATATCAGTAAGTGCAGGTAAGTATCGGTAAGGTAGATCCACTACGCTGGTGCATGGTAGGAGTCTGCCCTTTTTAACTCATTGTAAAAGTGTAGTGGAGATGAACCTGTTGGCCAGATAACAGAGCAGTAGTTTATGGTAGATGTTGGTGGTAGATATATGCCTTTGGATAAAGGTCAGAGAATAAGCTATTTTTGGCCTACATGTGCAAACATTCCAGATTTATCAGTATATCATTTCTCTGTCTTTCATTTCAGATATCAAGATTCTCTTTGTATACTTAAAGAACATACACATATAGAGCTAACAAGGAGTAAGTCATTTCTAAAGGCTGATGATAGCTGCAGGTTTCCTGTGTGATACATAAAAGCCAGCAGGTGAAGCTTAAATAATAAAGGACCTAGATTAGATCCTTGGGGAACCTCCCAGGATATTGCATGATGCTTCGAAACATAGGTGCAGTACAAGCCTGGGCCAATCTCAGTCTTCCTTCCAGCCATCACAATCCCATATCCATGTTTAACTGAAGTGATATATAATAGAACCCAAAATCTATTCATATGCTTACACTCTGCAAACCTCATCGTCCTTCTGGGGACCAGAAACTTGTACTCACAAAGGAAATCTTTCAGTTCTATGGTCAGGGTAAGGTCAAGGTTAGGCTAAGAAGTATAGGGTTAAGATTAGGGTTAGGCTAAGGTTAGGGTAAGGTCAGGGTAAAGGTTGGGTTAGGGTTAGGTTGGGATAGGGTAAGGGGGTTGAGGTAAAAGTTCAGGTTAAGGTTAGGGTTAGGGTTAGGGTATGGTTTGCATTAGAGTAAGGATAGGACAGGGTTAATGTTAGGTTAGATTAGCATTAGGGTGATCTTAGGTTAATATTACAGTTAGTGTATTGAGGAGGTTATGGTTAAAGTTGTGGTTAAGGTAATGATTAGAGTAGGCCTGAGATTGTTAGGGTTCGAGTAAAAGGTTCAGGTTAAGGTTAGAGTTAGGGTTAGGGTATGGTTTGCATTAGGGTAAGGATAGGACAGGGTTAGTGTTAGGTTAGATTAGGGTTAGGGTGAGTTTAGGTTAATGTTAGAGTTAGCATACTGGAGAGGATAGGGTGAGGTTATGGTTAAGGTCATGGTTAGGGCAAGACTGAAGTTAGGTAGGGTTAGAGTTAAATATTTAGGTTAAGGTTAGGGTGAGGCTAAAGTTAGATAGGGTTAAGGTTAAAGATTTAGGGTATGGTTAAGGTTGGGGTTAGGGTGAGGCTAAAGTTAGGAAGGCTTAGGGTTTAAGCTTTAGGTTAAGGTTGTAGTTAGAGTAAGGCTAAAGCTAGGTAGGGTAAGGTTCAGGTTAGCGTTTGGGTTATGCTACTAGTACTTAATTAAAAATTTGGTTGACTCAAACAAAACCCTTGTCCACTACACATAGAGATTAGGGTTCAAGGTCTCCATCTTCCGTCCCTACCAGTTGTTTATTCCTATCAGGGGTTTACACCAAATGTTGGGCCCCAGGAATAATTAGGGTTCAATATCAATTTATTTTTCAAGTGCCCTGCATCCAGGCAGAGCCCTGGATATTTAGGTCCATCATTACTTGCTGTCCAATGTCTTTGTTTCTATTCCTGATAGTATCTCTCAAAACATGAAGGAGAAACCAGAAACTGATAAACGTGTGAACTGAGGTTCATAATTTATACAAAAGAGCTTTACATATATAGTACATATTTAACATTTCTCCTCAGAAGCTAGGCAGCGTGTATGCCCACACACTACAACAAGAGCAGCCTTGAAGACACCCACAAGACAAACTGGGGGCAGCACCAATAACTTGTCTAATGCAAATGTATTGTAAGGTAGTGCTGCATAATACACCTGTAACTCATGGTTTTGAATAGTGTTCAAAAATTAGACTATACAGCTTTTATTGCATATCTCTTATTCAGAGTTTATAGTATTCTGTTATGGACGTGCTAACATATCTAAACACATGGCTAGTGAGTTTACAACTACCATATTGAGATGTAAATTCATGAGCAGTGAAAAAGGGGACAACTAACTCCCAAGTTCCCCAAATCACAACTGTGTTGAAACCCTGATGCTTAAATATTAAGGTCAAAAGGTCAATGTGTATAGACATATTAGCAGATGTCTTCTTTCGAAATCCCTCCTTAAGAAATATAAATAGATGCTTGTCTAAAACCACTACTCATGTTATAGCTGCTAAAGTGCTGTACTGGCTCTTTAAGGCACCTGGTGCTTGGACCCCGGTGATTGCCATTCACTGTTTAGACCGTTGATTAGCTATTATAGTGATTATAACTGTCCTCAGAAATGATGTTCTACATTATTTTCCTGAAAAAATGAAATGATGACTAGATATCTTGGACACTATTCAAAACTACATACAGTCTTGGCTGAAAGAGTTGGCACCCCTGAAATTTTGAAGGTTTATGTCCGAGAAAATAATTATTGCAATTACACATGTTTTGTTATACGCATGTTTATGTCCTTTGTGTGTATTGGAACAACACAAAAACAGAGAAAAATTTTTTTTGGCACCCTCAACAATTTGGAACCAATCCGTTCCTATAACCATCACCAAGCTTTTTACACCTCTCAACTGTTATTTTGGACCACTCTTCTTCTGCAAGCTGCTCCAGGTCTCTCATATTTGAAGGGTGCCTTCTCCCAACAGCAGTTTTAAGATCTGCACAGCTTTGTATCCATACATTTCTGGGTGCTCTTTGCAGTATGTTTGGGGTCATTGTCGTGACCTAAGACATACTGTAAACCTAGGTTTCTGACACTTGGCCCTACATTGTGACCCAGAATCAAGGCACCCAGTACCAGAGGAGGCAAAACAACCCCTAAACATCTTTGAACGTCCACCGTAGGTACTGTGTTCTTTTTTTGAAGGCCTTATTCCATTTTTGGTAAACAGTAAAATGATGTGCCACATCAAACAGCTCTATCTTGGTCTCATCTGTCCACAAGACGTTTCCTAGAAGAATATTGGCTTGCTCACGTACATTTTTGCAAACTGTAGTCTAGTCTTTATACGTCTCTGTGTCAGAAGTTCTCGATGTTGACGGATAGTTCACGCTAACACTGATGCAGCCTGCGCCTGCAGGACAGCTTGAATTTCTTTGGAACTTGATTGGGGCTGCTTATCCATCATCTGGACTAGCCTGCCTTGCAACCTTTCATCATTTTTTCTCTTCTGTCCACATCCAGGAAGATTAGTTACGGTGCCATGGGTTGTAATCTTCTTGATTATGTTGCGCACTGTGACTTGTAACCTTGAGATTGATGATATTCACAAGTCCTTAGACAGTTCTCTTTTCTTCTTTCTGTTCTCCATCCTTGTGTGGCACACAGAGACACACAATGCAAAGATTTAGTCAGTGTCTCTCTTTTTATCTGGTTTCAAGTGTGATTTTTATATTGCCCACACCTGGTACTTGCGACAGGTGAGTTTGAATGAGCATCACATGCTTAAAATAAAGTTTTTTGTTTTGTTCGAGTGCAAACAAAGGGAATAAATGTGTGTAAACAAAATGTGTGTAATTGCAATAATTTTCTGGGAGAAATATTTTATTTTCTGAAAAAAACCTTCAAGGTTGCCAACACTTTTGGCCATGACTGCAGGAATGTGAACCTGGTTTCGTATGTGAAAATGAAACCAGCTTCACTGTTCTTTCAACTTTGCTTTCATTGTAAAAATAAGTGTATTTTTTCCCCATTATTTAATATAGAACTATCTTGAACTATGTAAAATTTTTCCTTTCTGTAAAACAAACACCTGAACTGTTATTTTAAATTGTAAACAGACAATAATATTCTGTAATAATTAAATACGCAGTGCATTATAGAAAGGTTTATGTAGATAAAAAACATTATTTCACAGATTTCTCCTATATTAAAGTCAGTATTTCACTGTCATTTTAAAGTTTTTGCAGTGAAGGTGTTTGATCACAATAATTCAGCAAGGAAAACGTAAATTCTTTTTTTTTATCTGCAAAACTTTTATTGAAATGTTCTGTAAATTCATTGTGGTGTACAATTTATAGTTATGATATTTGACTTTTATTTTATGGCTGTTGTTTGACATCTCTTACTGCCAGTAGAAGTAGGCCAATCAGATTTCTACTTGGACCCTACTCAGAATACTACATGATATGAAATGAGATTTATGGCCCCACAAAATCTGCTTTAGGATCCAAGGGAACATCTATCGGAAGATGAAATTCAGAGTTAATTACCACATAGTCCAAATCTGTTGAAATCCTTCAAAGTAATTCCCAGAACTCATCAAGAAATTCTGCACTCTGTCTAGGTGTGACAGATGGAACAGCTTACCACCACAAAAAAACAAATCGATTACTTTTGAAATGCATCAAAGGTTCTCAAATATAGAAAAATACCCAGGATAAATTACCTTAAGCCATAAAGTGCCACAATACTCAACACAAAGTCCTGAGAAACCCTGAGCAAAACAAAAGACGGTTTCATGAATATCATTCCTGATGAGCCATAAAAAAGAAGTCCTACTCGATATTTTCAATTAACAGGCTGATTATGAAAGAATTATTGGACAATCAGATTCACTTCAGCAGATTTAACAATCTTGTCAGCCTTAATATTGTCACCCTTAGTGCATTTCACAGTAATTAATATGTCCATGCCACTGGCTACTGCAAATGACCGGAATATTCCAGTAAGTAGCTTGGAGGCTTGGAGCCATTCTATCAGGAAGATGGACTGCTCTTGCAAGTAGCTAAGACGTGCTGAAGCAGGTCAAGTCCAGAGAGGAGCAACAGCAGGGCGTATCGAGTAGTTGGCTTGGTCAAGCGCTGGTTGTAATCCATTGGCAGATTGTTGGGAAGGTTTTGAGCATGCAGCATTTAATTATCCCCTGTTATTCAGTGTTCATCGCTCAAGCTGAGACTCTGGCAGGCCCAACTTGAACTAGAAACAGAGGGCCAGAAGGCAGCACAGGCATGAGGGCACCCTGAGATATTACTCCACTGGTCCAGCAATCCTCAGTGATCAGTGGGATTAACTCTCAGGGCCTGATGCACTTCAGCTTTTCTTGCCAGTCTCAGGTGGAAATCGGACACATTCTGCCCACAGCTTTGGTAGAAAACTGGACCCCACTTCCCACGTGTTGGCTCTACTTCAGCCTGGCTAGCTCTCACTGTGAGTTGTTTATAGATCATTCTACTGAATCAGTTCAAAACCAGCATTAAAACACGTTTCAGACTTTAAACTGACTCCAGACTAAAGTCCCTGTGACTTAAATATACAGTGTATACATAACTAAAACTAATGACTGAACATTTCACAGTGTCACTAAACAAACAACAATAGTGCTACCAAAACTTTACCAAGTGTTTTGATAGTGACAATTTAACATACTTTGAGTAGAACTTAGGAATTAGGATTTAGTGTAATGTAGGGGTTAGGGGTTTAGTATAGATGTATGGGTTAGGGGTTTAGTGTAAATGTAGGGGTTAGTAGTTTAGTGTAAATGTAGGGTTAGGATTTAGTGTAATGTAGGGGTTAGGGGTTAGTGTAAATGGAGGAGTAAGGGTTTAGTGTAAATAGGGGTTAGGGGTTAGTGTAAATGTAGGGGTTAGGGTTTAGAGTAAATGTAGGGGTTAGGGTTTAGTGTAAATGTAGGGGTTAGGGTTTAGTGTAAATGTAGGGGTTAGGGGTTTAGTGTAAATGTAGGAGTTAGGGTTTAGTGTAAATGTATGGGGTAAGGGTTTAGTGTAAATGTAGGGGTTAGGTTTTAGTGTTAATTTAGGGGTTAGGGTTTAGTGTAAATGTAGGGGTTAGGGTTTTGTTTAAATGTAGGGGGTAGTGGTTAGTGTAAATGTAGGGGTTAGGGGGTTTAGTGTAAATGTAGGGGTTAGGGTTTTAGTGTAAATGTAGGGGTTAGGGGTTTAGTGTAAATGTAGGGGTTAGGGTTTTAGTGTCAATGTAGGGGTTAGGGTGTAAATGTAGGGGATAGGGTTTAGTGTAATGTAGGGGTTAGGGTTTAGTGTAAATGTAGGGGTTAGGGTTTAGTGTAAATGTAGAGGTTAGGGGTTTAGTGTAAATGTAGGGGTTAGGGGTTTAATGTAAATGTAGAGGTTAGGGTTTAGTGTAAATGTAGGCGTTAGGGGTTTAGTGTAAATGTACATGTAGGGTTTAGTGTAAATGTACAGGTTAGGGTGTAGTGTAAATGTAGGGGTTAGGGTGTAGTGTAAATGTAGGGGTTAGGGTGTAGTGTAAATGTAGGGTTAGGATTTAGTGTAATGTAGGGGTTAGGGGTTAGTGTAAATGGAGGAGTAAGGGTTTAGTGTAAATAGGGGTTAGGGGTTAGTGTAAATGTAGGGGTTAGGGTTTAGAGTAAATGTAGGGGTTAGGGTTTAGTGTAAATGTAGGGGTTAGGGGTTTAGTGTAAATGTAGGGGTTAGGGTTTAGTGTAAATGTAGGGGTTAGGGTTTAGTGTAAATGTAGGGGTTAGGGTTTAGTGTAAATGTAAGGGTTAGGGTTTAGTGTGAATGCAGGGGTTTAGGGTTTAGTGTAAATGTAGGGGTTAGGGTTTAGTGTAAATGTAAGGGTTAGGGTTTAGTGTGAATGTAGGGGTTAGGGTTTAGTGTAAATGTAGGGGTTAGGGTTTAGTGTAAATGTAGGGGTTAGGGGGTTTAGTGTAAATGTAGGGGTTAGGGTTTAGTGTAAATGTAGGGGATAGGATTTAGTGTAAATGTAGGGGATAGGGTTTAGTGTAAATGTAGGGGTTAGGGTTTAGTGTAAATGTAGGGGTTAGGGTTTAGTGTAAATGTAGAGGTTAGGGGTTTAGTGTAAATGTAGGGGTTAGGGGTTTAATGTAAATGTAGAGGTTAGGGTTTAGTGTAAATGTAGGCGTTAGGGGTTTAGTGTAAATGTACATGTAGGGTTTAGTGTAAATGTACAGGTTAGGGTGTAGTGTAAATGTAGGGGTTAGGGTGTAGTGTAAATGTAGGGGTTAGGGTGTAGTGTAGATGTAGGGGTTAGGGGTTTAGTGTAAATGTAGGGGTTAGGGTTTAGTGTAAATGTAGAGGTTAGAGGTTTAGTGTAAATGTAGGGGTTAGGGTTTAGTGTAAATGTAGGGGTTAGGGTTTAGTGTAAATGTAGGGCATTGGGTTTAGTGTAAATGTAGGGGATAGGGTTTAGTGTAAATGTAGGGGATGGGGTTTAGTGTAAATGTAGGGGTTAGGGGTTTAGTGTAAATGTAGGGGTTAGGGGTTTAGTGTAAGTGTATGGGTTAGGGTTTAGTGTAAGTGTAGGGGTTAGGGTTTAGTGTAAGTGTAGGGGTTAGGGTTTAGTGTAAGTGTAGGGGTTAGGGTTTAGTTTACAATGATACAATGACTTCCCTTTCCATTACTAATGATTAGAATGTACATGTAAAATTTAGGAAAGTTGTTACCATTGTGTTTCTATGACATTACTGCCTTGTTACCATGACAACTGCTAACTTATTATACATGAAGAATTATAAAATAAACAGTTAAGCACAACTTGTTACCATCGTTCCCTACTTATTACCGATCTGGACCATACTCCACCTTTATGAACACCAGCTGTAGATGGAGGTAGAGCACGTTCCAGTGATGTCATGTACCTTTTCTAAACCTTTGCTCTGATTTCAGCCTGCAAAACAGAAACTGCAGGATGTTGCAATCCTCAGTTTGTGTCTCTGCACGCTCGCTCTCTCTCTGGGAGAAAGTGCACTGCCCTCATCATCCGCCAGGGCTGTTTTGATGTGACCTGTAATTGTAGGTCTTCTCCTGAAAGTTCAGTGAGCCTTTTCATGCCTCCAGAGCATGTGACCTCGGCCGGCAGCAAAGTTGACCTCGACCAGGCTCCGTGGCCCCCTCTGGTCAGAAACAGCCTTGATGTTTTCGGCTTGTCTGGCCTGCTGTTTTTCCTCTGTGTTTATATGTGGGAGCAGACTGACACCGTGGAGTATCTGCAGTTCAGTGGAAGTATGAAAACACTGGACATGAATATTAAAATCCTGGAATTTAAAGTTAAAGTTATATCGGCGGGTTGGCTTTTCGTTTAAAGCCCCCCAGATTTGGAATAACCTTCCAGTTAGGCCTGAGGGACTCGGCTTAAAACCTACCTGTTCAGTCGAGCATTTGGTAATTAGTTTCCCACCGTATAGTGCTCTCAGTCCTTCTGTCATTATTAACCCCATTGTAAGGGTGGTCTTGTTCTAAAGTGGTAGCCTTTCACTAGCTAACAGGCTAACAGGATTCTTCCATTAATATTCATGGATTGGAATAGTAGTTGAATTTTACCAAAGGTTTCTTTATAAACCCAAAATATATGCAATATAAAAACATCACACCGGAATTCTTTGTTTCGGATGCCCATTTTTTGGGCTTGGCTTATATTGGACCAATCACCCTTTTGAGCCTAAACAAGGTTGTTGTGGTAGGGATATCAAGGCTGTAGTAAGAACAGTGTGGTGCTGCTTAAAGGAAGCAGGAGAGCAAGTTGGAGTGGTGATGCTAGTTTGGCATACTGTTGTGTATCGGACTGTGCATCTTATCAGTATGCAGAAAATTACCAAGGCTTAGGTTTCCTTCCATTTCCAAGAAACCTGGAAACCTGTCAGTCAGGATAGACAGATGCTGGATCTTATTTTCAGATAATTCATCATGTCATGGCAAATAAACATAATGTCAGTCTAGGCTGATAGCATCTCGAGGCCTTTACACAGTCAAATCCTCAATGTGAGAACAACTCAGCAGGTGTCCATTGTTTACATTGCTGGAAGGGGTTAAGGGGTTATCCCACAGATAAGCGAAACACTTTACGTGTTGACTAACACAAAGAAACGACCTAGTTTACATGAAGATAGGTCCCCTTGTGTGTTAAAAGTGGTCATAACCATGTAATTATTGTCAATGTATTACAACATGTAACTAATGTATTACTACATGTTAGTTAATCTATTACAACATGTAACTAATGTATTACTACATGTTAGTTAATCTATTACAACATGTAGCTAATGTATTACTACATGTTAGTTAATCTATTACAACATGTAACTAATGTATTACTACATGTTAGCTAATCTATTACAACATGTAACTAATGTATAACTACATGTTAGCTAATCTATTAAAACATGTAACTAATGTGTAACTACATGTTAGCTAGTATATTACTACATGTTAGCTAATGTATTACAGCATGTAACTAATGTAATACTACATGTTAGCTAATCTTTTACTGCATGGTAACTACTGTATTACTACATGTTAGCTAATCTATTACAACATGTAACTAATGTATTGCTTCATGTTAGCTAATCTTTTATAACATGTAACTAATGTATTACTACATGTTAGTTAATCTATTACAACATGTAACTAATGTATTACTACATGTTAGTTAATCTATTACAACATGTAACTAATGTATTGCTTCATGTTAGCTAATCTTTTATAACATGTAACTAATGTATTACTACATGTTAGTTAATCTATTACAACATGTAACTAATGTATTACTACATGTTAGTTAATCTATTACAACATGTAACTAATGTATTACTACATGTTAGCTAATCTATTACAACATGTAACTAATGTATTACTACATGTTAGCTAATCTATTACAACATGTAACTAATGTATAACTACATGTTAGCTAATCTATTAAAACATGTAACTAATGTGTAACTACATGTTAGCTAGTATATTACTACATGTTAGCTAATGTATTACAGCATGTAACTAATGTAATACTACATGTTAGCTAATCTTTTACTGCATGGTAACTACTGTATTACTACATGTTAGCTAATCTATTACAACATGTAACTAATGTATTGCTTCATGTTAGCTAATCTTTTATAACATGTAGCTAATGTATTACTACATGTTAGCTAATCTATTACAACATGTAACTAATGTATTACTACATGTTAGCTAATCTTTTACATGTAACTAATGTATTACTACATGTTAGCTAATCTATTACAACATGTAACTAATGTGTTACTACATGTTAGCTAGTGTATTACTACATGTTAGCTAATCTATTACATGTTAGCTAGTGTATTACTACATGTTAGCTAATCTATTACATGTTAGCTAGTGTATTACTACATGTTAGCTAATCTATTACATGTTAGCTAGTGTATTACTACATGTTAGCTAATCTATTACAACATGTAAGTAATGTATACTACATATTAGCTAATCTTTTACAACATATAACTAATGTATTGCTTCATGTTAGCTAATCTATTACAACATGTAACTAATGTGTTACTACATGTTAGCTAATCTATTACATGTTAGCTAGTGTATTACTACATGTTAGCTAATGTATTACTACATGTTAGCTAGTGAATTACTACATGTAACTAATGTGTTACTACATGTTAGGCCATCTATTACAAACATGTAACTAATGTATAACTACATGTTAGCTAGTGTATTACTACATGTTAGCTAATCTATTACAGCATGGTAACTACTGTATTACTAAATGTTAATTAATTATTACTACATGTTAAGTAATGTATTTTAACATGGTACCTAATGTATTACAACATGGTAATTAATGTATTACTACATGTAACTAATGCATTACTACACATTAACTAATTATTATTCCATTTTAAATAATATATTACTACATGTAAGTAATGTATTACTACATGGTGACTAATTATTACCTTGTGTAAAGTAATGTATTACCACGTTAGCTACCAAGTACATAATGTGAAGTGTATCCAAATAAGTGGAAACCCTGGAACGAGATTCGGTGAAGTCATCAAGACAACCTGTGCTGAGCTTAGGTGGGATAGATGTGTTAGATATCCAGCTGGCAGACGATTTTCACCCTCTATTGCAAGAATATGTGGAAATCCATAACTTCTTTACAAGGATGATGAGTTGCCTAAGGCTTTGTGTGAATTATTGAACTTCATTGACCTCATTTTAAAAGTTTGAGATGTAATAAAATGAAGCTTTTTGGATAATGAAGTTCTCAGTGTGTTTAAATATGTATTATTATGACTGCTTGCCTTCAAAGCGCTGCAGGATGGATATAGTGTATCTATCAATCAGGATAACAGACATAAAACATCTGAACATCTTGTTTTTAAGGTGCTCAGTCTCCTTCTCCCTCAGATATTATATACACAGCCATTTCATTCTGTTTAATAATGCAGCGCATGCTCTCTTAAAGCCTCGTAGACAAACTCAGTGTGGGGATGTTTACAGGGGGCCTGTTATTTCACACATTCCATTCCATTCCATTCCAAGTCCTTCACGCAGGAATGCGCTCCCTCTTACCTTCATGACTGATAAATCACAATAGTGATTGCAACAGTCCTCAGCACCTTGTAGTGAACTGCGTAAACTCAGATGTCCTTGCACAGGGAGCAGGCTTTACGTCAGTGCTGCGAAACAAGGCCATGCATGCGAGCGAACTGCTTCAGCAGGGGCCTGATTCAGGCATGTTGGGATATCGTCTATTGAGCAGCGGCATTGGGTCTGTAAAACTTGTATGGGACTCTATCTGTCTGCTGACAGCCAGGGAATAGAGCCTTCCTGCTTGTTAGCTACTGCTAGCTGTAGCTGCCCCATGAATTAAAAGCTCTAATAATGCAGCCCAGATTTCTTTACTAGACCTGCGGTGGAGGGTAAAGTAGTCCCTTTCCTCTAATGGTCAAGGCGAAAGTGGTCCCTGTTATTCTATGGCATAAGGGAAAGGTGGTCCTCTTCCATTTGTAGTGGAAGGTAAATAGTCGATCTATAGTGGAGGGTATAGGTGGTCTCATTTCCATCTATAGTGGAAGGTAGCGGTGGTCTCATTTCGATGTATAGTGGAGGGTATAGGTGGTCTCATTTCCATCTATAGTGGAAGGTAAAGGTGGTCTTTATCATATATAGTGGAAGGTAAAGGTGGTCCTTTTCGATCTATAGTGGAGGGTATAGGTGGTCTCATTTCCATCTATAGTGGAGGGTAAAGGTGGTCCTTATCATATATAGTGGAAGGTAAAGGTGGTCTTTTTCGATCTATAGTGGAAGGGAAAGGTGGTCCTCTTCCATTTGTAGTGGAAGGTAAATAGTCGATCTATAGTGGAGGGTATAGGTGGTCTCATTTCCATCTATAGTGGAAGGTAGCGGTGGTCTCATTTCGATGTATAGTGGAGGGTATAGGTGGTCTCATTTCCATCTATAGTGGAAGGTAAAGGTGGTCTTTATCATATATAGTGGAAGGTAAAGGTGGTCCTTATTATGTATAGTGGAAGGTAAAGGTGGTCTTTATCATATATAGTGGAAGGTAAAGGTGATCCTTTTCGATCTATAGTGGAGGGTATAGGTGGTCTCATTTCCATCTATAGTGGAAGGTAGCGGTGGTCTCATTTCCATGTATAGTGGAGGGTATAGGTGGCCTCATTTCCATCTATAGTGGAAGGTAAAGGTGGTCCTTATCATATATAGTGGAAGGTAAAGGTGGTACTTTTTCGATCTATAGTGGAGGGTATAGGTAGTCTCATTTCCATCTATAGTGGAAGGTAGCGGTGGTCTCATTTCCATGTATAGTGGAGGGTATAGGTGGCCTCATTTCCATCTATAGTGGAAGGTAAAGGTGGTCTTTATCATATATAGTGGAAGGTAAAGGTGGTCCTTTTCGATCTATAGTGGAGGGTATAGGTGGTCTCATTTCCATCTATAGTGGAGGGTAAAGGTGGTCCTTATCATATATAGTGGAAGGTAAAGGTGGTCTTTTTCGATCTATAGTGGAAGGTAAAGGTGGTCCTTATTATGTATAGTGGAAGGTAAAGGTGGTCTTTATCATATATAGTGGAAGGTAAAGGTGGTCCTTTTCGATCTATAGTGGAGGGTATAGGTGGTCTCATTTCCATCTATAGTGGAGAGAAAAGGTGGTCCTTATCATATATAGTGGAAGGTAAAGGTGGTCTTTTTCGATCTATAGTGGAAGGTAAAGGTGGTCCTTATTATGTATAGTGGAAGGCAAAGGTGATCCTTATTATGTATAGTGGAAGGCAAAGGTGGTCCTTATTATGTATAGTGGAAGGTAAAGGTGGTCTTTATCATATATAGTGGAAGGTAAAGGTGGTCCTTATTATGTATAGTGGAAGGTAAAGGTGGTCTTTATCATATATAGTGGAAGGTAAAGGTGATCCTTTTCGATCTATAGTGGAGGGTATAGGTGGTCTCATTTCCATCTATAGTGGAAGATAGCGGTGGTCTCATTTCCATGTATAGTGGAGGGTATAGGTGGCCTCATTTCCATCTATAGTGGAAGGTAAAGGTGGTCCTTATCATATATAGTGGAAGGTAAAGGTGGTCCTTTTTCGATTTATAGTGGAGGGTATAGGTGGTCTCATTTCCATCTATAGTGGAAGGTAGCGGTGGTCTCATTTCCATGTATTGTGGAAGGTAAAGGTGGTCTCATTTCCATCTATAGTGGATGGTGAAGATGGTTCCTCTCCATCTATAGTAGAAGGTAAAGGTGGTCTCATTTACATTCATGGTGAAGGGTAACGGTGGTCTCATTTCCATTTGTAGTGAAAGGGAACGGTGGTCTCATTTCCATCTATAGTGAAAGGTAGTGGTGGTCTCATTTCCATATATAGTGAAAGGTAGCAGTGGTCTCATTTCCATTTACTTTTTCACTACCCCTGTTATAAAACACTTCTACAACCCCATTCCAAAAAAGGTGGGACTGTATGGGAAACACTGGTGACGTTGATGTAATGATACACACGTTTAACATACCTACACTTAACGCTAACAAACAGTGTACAGTACTGAGCACCGGTCAGGTGGCATACGCAGTGCAAGCAGTGGAGATGAAGCTTAGCATCATATGCTAATCACTGGTGTTCCATTTGGACGAGCTGACTATCTATGCTAGCTCTGAAATCCTGCTTAGTCACTGCTGACCTATCTCCTAAAGCAGAATGTTTACCCAAGCCACATCCAGCCGTGTGCGGGATCTGTGTGAGAGCAATTACATGCGTAATTACGCCTGCTATAGTATATCCATATACCTCTTTACAGCTTCACAGGCTTATTCATCGCCTCTCCAAACTCCCCAGCATACTTTAATGATGAGGCAGGCATAGCAGACGTAGCAGGCATTCCTGAATCACTGTGTAAGCGTTAACTCAGCAAAACTGCACACCCGCACGTTCAGTCGAGATAACGTCTCTGAACGCCACCACCCTGATGAACAGGATCACCTGCGGGAAATACTCTCATACTGTCACCTTTTGCTTTTGGGGGTCATTGAGTTGTTTACATAACATATACATCTGAACATCTTTGGCTGACTTAATAAATAACCGGTTCCTGTACAGTCGTTTCACAGTTAAACATGATGGTTCTACCAGGGTTCCTCAGTGAGGAGCGTGTTTGAGATCCATGAAGAATGGGTTGTATATTTGAGATTATTTGAGAATACTGATCCAATATTAAATCAGTCATTAACTCTTCATGAAGGTGACCTTATTTAAAAGCAGAGGTCCATAAAAAGACGGAGAGACAGTGTCCAGGAGAGTGTCCCTTTACCATCTATAGTGGAAGATAAAGGTGGTCTCATTTCCTTCTATAGTGGAAGGTAATGGTGGTCCTTTCCATCTATAGTGGAAGGTAAAGGTGGTCCTTTCCATCTATAGTCGACGTAAAGGTGGTCCTTTATTCCATCTATAGTGGAAGGTAAAGGTGGTGCTTTTCCATCTATAGTGGAAGGTTAAGGTGGTCTCATTTCCATCTATAGTGGAATGTGAAGGTGGTCCTTTTCCATCTATAGTGGAAGGTAAAGGTGGTCTCATTTCCTTCTATAGTGGAAGGTAATCGTGGTCCTTTCCATCTATAGTGGAATGTGAAGGTGGTCCTTTTCCACTATAGTGGAAGGTAAAGGTGGTCTTTTCCATCTATGGTGGAAGGTAAAGGTGGTCCTTTCCACCTATAGTGAAAAGTGTGGGTGGTCCTTTATTCCATCTATAGCGGAAGGTAAAGGTGGTCTCTGTCCATCTATAGTGGAAGGTAAAGGTGGTCTCTGTCCATCTATAATGGAGGGTAAAGGTGGTCCTATTCTATTAAAGGTGGAAGACAACCGTGACTATGGGCTACAGTGAATGAAGGGAAACCTCCTAGCTGCATGTATATAATGGGTGTAGGTGATAAATCGGCCTGTGAGTGCGTGCTGTAGGACCTGGCCACTCGTTCTGGATTGTGGCGGAGGTTAAATGGCTGTAAATACTGACTTATTTATTTATACCATCATGTTTGAATGAGCTTCAGGGGTTTACAGATAACTGGTTCTGTTAGAACATTCTCATACGGCTTGCTCTTTGATTAAAACAGTTATTGACCCTGCTTTGTTTGATGCCCAGGCTGCAGTCCAAGACCATCAGAAATGCCGATGGAAAAGAGCCAGGATTGGCCTAACGAGTGATGATGATGTGGATGGGGGTTCTAGTGTACGCAGTGAAACTTCTTTATAGATTTCGTAGCGATCGCAGCTGTGCGGGGGGTTTCAGCAGCAGCTGGAGGAAGGCTCCTGTAGAGTCTCTTCTGTTTGTGGAGGGATGTTTCAGTAAGGATAATTAAAAAGGTTTTATGAATAACTGACTGCTGTGGGTAATTTCTGGAGGAGGTGAATGGGAGCCAATCGATCTGTTTCTGAGTATGCCTGGCCACGTACTAAAGTCATGATGCCCTAAATACATAAGAACCATTTTTGGGGTCCCAGAGGGCTGGTTTGAGAAACATGGCACTGCAGAATTCATGATACCAGGAAGCAGTGTCACTTGGGCTTTAACAAGAAGACAGTCAAACAAATATCTCAACATCTCCTTCTTATTAGATTCCATTAGTTATAACGTCTGGTGTGAGTGTTCAAACACTGGGTCCACTCACTGTCCACTCTATTAAACACTCCTACCTTGCTGATCCACCTTGTAGATGGACAGTCAGAGACGATAGCTCATCTGCTGCTGCACAGTGCAGTGTTGGTCATCCACTAGTCCTTTACCAGTGGTTATAGCATGCTGCCCACAGGACACTGCCCTCAAGACGCGGCCCATAGGATGCTGCCCACAGGACGCTGCCCACAGGACACAGCCCACAGAACACAGCCCATAGGACGCTGCCCACAGGACGCTGCCCATAGGACGCTGCCCACAGGACGCTGCCCATAGGATGCTGCCCACAGGACGCTGCCCACAGGACCCTGCCCACAGGACTCTGCCCACAGGACGCTGCCCACAGGACGCTACCCAGAGGACGCTGCCCACAGGACGCTGCCCACAGGATGCTGCCCACAGGACGCTGCCCACAGGGCGCTGCCCACAGGATGCTACTGGTTGTTGACTGCTGATTGTTTCGGTTGGTGGACGTTTCTCAGTCCAGCAGTGACACTGAGGTGTTCAACAGCACGCTGTGTCTGATCCACTCACACCAGCACCACACATACTAACACACCACCACCACGTCAGTGTCACTGCAGTGCTGAGAATGATCCACCACCCACATAGTACCTGCTCTGTGGTGGTCCTGTGGGGGTCCTGACCTTTGAAGAACAGGGTAGTACAGTATACAGAGAAACAGATGGACCACAGTCTGTACCTGTAGAGCTACAGAGTGTCGCATATGGTCAGTGGAGTCGATAAGATGGACATGAGTGTAGATACAGGAAGGGGTACCTGATGTGGCTGGTGGGTGCTGCATAAGCAGACCATGCTACGGCCTGATCTTTGGTGCTCTGGGTTGAGCAGTGCGGTTGCATGCGACTAAATATAGGCAGGTATCTGTCATGTGCTCTTACATGAGGGACAGTTGTTTATAGGAGAGAACATGAATGTCATCCACGGGCTGAAACAGCCTGTGTCACTGGGAATGCACCTGTCAGGGCCTGTAGGTCAGGTTCAGGTTTCTGTAGGTAAAGAACAGCTGCTGGGTGTTTACACTCGCAGAAACGGTGAACTCTGCTCACCTAAACGGGCACTGAAGCTCACCCTGTTACTACACAGTGACATACTTTGAGCAGGTACAGGTTTCCGCCTGCAGTGACATGTCACAGTCAGGGGGAGGTCTCAGAACAAACTTTACAGGGATTAGAACCAATCACAGTCAGGGGGAGGTCTCAGAACAAACTTTACAGGGATTAGGACCAGTCACAGTCAGCGGGAGGTCTCAGAACAAACAACACAGTGATTAGGATCAATCCCAGTCAGGGGAGGTCTCAGAACAAGCATTACAGGGATTAGGACCAATCACAGTCAGCGGGAGGTCTTAGAACTAAAAGCATAGTGATTAGGACCAATCACAGTCAGGGGGACGTCTCAGTACAAGCATTACAGTGAGTAGGACCAATTACAGTCAGGGGGAGGTCTCAGAACAAACGTTACAGTGATTAGGACCAATCACAGTCAGGGGGAGGTCTCAGTACAAGCATTACAGTGATTAGGACCAATCACAGTCAGGGGGAGGTCATAGAACAAACAACACGGTGATTAGGACCAATCACAGTCAGGTGGAGGTCTCAGTACAAGCATTACAGTGAGTAGGACCAATCACAGTCAGGGGGAGGTCTCAGTACAAGCATTACAGTGAGTAGGACCAATCACAGTCAGGGGGAGGTCTCAGTACAAGCAGGGGGAGGTTTTAGAACAAGTGTTACAGAGATTAGAGAGATTAGGAGATTAGGGCCAGAGATTAGGAGATTAGGGCCAATCACAGTCAGGGGGAGGTCTCAGAACAAACAACACAGTGAGTAGGACCAATCACAGTCAGGGGGAGGTCTCAGAACTAAAAGCATAGTGATTAGGACCAATCACAGTCAGGGGGAGGTCTCAGAACTAAAAGCATAGTGATTAGGACCAATCACAGTCAGGGGGAGGTCTCAGAACAAACAACACAGTGATTAGGACCAATCACAGTCAGGGGGAGGTCTCAGAACTAAAAGCATAGTGATTAGGACCAATCACAGTCAGGGGAGGTCATAGAACAAACAACACAGTGATTAGGACCAATCACAGTCAGGGGGAGGTCTCAGAACAAACAACACAGTGATTAGGACCAATCACAGTCAGGGGGAGGTCTCAGAACTAAAAGCATAGTGATTAGGACCAATCACAGTCAAGGGGAGGTCTCAGAACTAAAAGCATAGTGATTAGGACCAATCACAGTCAGGGGGAGGTCTCAGAACAAACAACACAGTGATTAGGACCAATCACAGTCAGGGGGAGGTCTCAGAACAAACAACACAGTGATTAGGACCAATCACAGTCAGGGGGAGGTCTCAGAACTAAAAGCATAGTGATTAGGACCAATCACAGTCAGGGGGAGGTCTCAGAACTAAAAGCATAGTGATTAGGACCAATCACAGTCAGGGGGAGGTCTCAGAACAACATTTTCCACACATGTTATTTGTAATCTCTGTTTATTTTGTCTTTGCTCAGAAGCTTTCGCAACACTACTGACCAGGTAATAGCGAACTTGAAGTTTTCCTTCTGTAAAAAGTGGAATAAAAACAAGATCTGAGTTTAGGTAAATGCCCCTCACCACACCAGCTGGTAAAGAAATGTCAGTGTGCTACATAACTGCACCTGGGTGTGAAGTGCTGCTGGTACGTTTCCTTGTACACCTGTAGGTGATTAGCGTGTACGAATGTAGCTAAGTATTTTTTAATTGTATAATTGCAATACATTAGCAAGCTAACCCAGCTAACGTTAGCACCTACTGGTTAAAGCCACACGGGCCATGTGTGGACACCCTTGATATAGACTTTGTGTTTTATAGTCTGTTTATCTGCTCTTTCTTCCGGTTTCAGCCGACAGGTTCACTGGTCAGACAAAAAGATGCCTAGATATTTTGGCTTGAGATCTAGCTACGGTGAAGCTAGCAAGCTGAGGCTAGTTACCTTCACCTTAGCTGTCCAGAAAGTGCTAACAACCAAAACACCATGAAGCCCAACATTTATATCATAGACAACCACTAGGGACAAATTTGGGGTTTGGTAGAGGGGGCTAGCATTAGCTAGGTTAGCCAGCTAGCTAGCTAGCTAACATTGGAGCTCACAGGTTACTGTGCTTTCCCTTAAAGGTTTAGGAACAGTGTTGCACAATCAACTACAGAGTCCATCTCTCTTTCTCATCACAAAGAAAGCGCTAGAATAATGACTGAGTAGCTTTTTGGACGAACAACAAGAAGCACTGTTCCCAGGTTCCCCCCGATTCCAGGATTTGAAGGAGGCTTTGGGCCCAACCTGACTATCAAGTCAGACTTAGCAATGAATGCAAATAGCATGGAATACATTGCATCAGTGCATTTAGAAGACTTAAGAAACATGAGTGATAGGTTATGGCTAATTACATGGTAGTTACTATGTAATTACCTACTAATTACTACATTAATATTACTGTAATTATTATTACTAGAAAATAAGCAATAGCATTTCAAGTATAGACCAGTCTTTAGTGCTGTCCTGACTAACACCTCACCGAGGAGCTTTCCTCTCTCTGTAAGACTGTTAACAGGTTCGTAGTGGTTCCTCCAGTGTTCAGGTAAACAGCAGGGGGAAATACAGCACTGATTGTAGATAAATGGCCTGTTAGACCGGTTTGTGAAGTAACGTCAGCGCGCTGTTCTATCAGGCCAGCATTCGCGCATTTGCATATAAATAGGCTACATATGTGCACCGCCATAAAACACACAAAGCCAGCGTATGTTAACTGCTCAACGCTCCACTGAACAAGTATTGCAGTTGCAGATGATGTTTCAGGAAGGCAACGCACAAACTGAACCTTCCAAACGTAAAAACGTTCAGTTTTACTGTCTCATACATCACACAAGGACACATGATCCATATTCATGGACTATCCAACCATAAACCACACCGCTCGTCTTTGCTTGTGTTTGGATTGTTACTAGTAGCTCTGGCTCTGCATTACTTTGTGTTATCACCACCGCAGCTGTCAGTATCTACAACCACAACATCAGTAAACGTAACACCAGCTTACCACAACACCACCTATCACAATATCAGTAACCACAAAATCCTCAACCACAACACCAGCGACAGCACCAGAAACCACAACAGCAAACATAACACCAGCTTAACACAACACCACCTACCACAATATCAATAACCACAAAATCCTCAACCACAACACCAGCAACAGCACCAGAAACCACAACACAAAACTTAACCAGCTTAACAACACCACCACCACTACATCGTACAATATCAGTAACCACAAAATCAGCTCCAGAACCACCTCACAACTACAAAATCCTCAGCCACAACACCAGCAACAGCACCAGAAACCACAAAGTCAGCAAACGTAACACCAGCTTACCACAACACCACCTACTACAATATCAGTAACCACAAAATCCTCAACCACAACACCAGCGACAGCACCAGAAACCACAACAGCAAACATAACACCAGCTTAACACAACACCACCTACCACAATATCAGTAACCACAAAATCCTCAACCACAACACCAGCAACAGCACCAGAAACCACAACGTCAGCTTACCACAACACCACCTACCACAATATCAGTAACCACAAAATCCTCAGCCACAACACCAGCAACAGCACCAGAAACCACAACGTCAGCTTACCACAACACCACCTACCACAATATCAGTAACCACAAAATCTTCAACCGCAATACCAGCAACAGCACCAGAAACCACGTCAGCAAACACAACACCAGCTTACCACAACACCACCTACCACAATATCAGTAACCACAAAATCCTCAACCGCAATACCAGCAACAGCACCAGTAACCACGTCAGCAAACATAACACCAGCTTACCACAACACCACATACCACAATATCAGTAACCACAAAATCCTCAACCACAACACCAGCAACAGCACCAGTAACCACAACTTCAGCAAACGTAACAATAACTACAACACCCATAAAACAACATGAGCAACCACAACACCAACAACCACATTGTAGCACAACACAATACCAGGAACCACACCAACAACCACAACACCAGCAAACATGTCAGTATCCACAACAGCAACAACCACAAAATCCTCAACCAGCCACAGCATCAGTGACCATATCCATAACCTCAGCAACATTACAAAAAGTACAACACCCACTGCATCCGAGGGCAGCAGTGAAGCCAAGCGTGCCGTAATGTGCCGTAGTGTAAAAGCAGATGTGATGATTTTTCATGGTCTCGGTATCCACACTGCTGTTCCGAAATTCCCTGCAGGAACGTCAAATAGAAACTGCAATAAACGACAGAACCGAGCTACAGGGCTGGTTGTCATAGAGATTATATCTCACCAAGCTGACATCTCACATCCACATCCACAACATACACAAACACCAACACACACAAACACAGCTGTGTGGATGCAGGTGGGTGTATGTTGTTAATGAATCAGTGTTAATGATGACCACAGACAGTCAGCGTTCTGCTATAGAGGCCCGAATCTGCCAAAATAAAAAATAAATAAATAAATAAGTAAAACACTAATACTTAAATTAAAATGGTAAAGAAATAATGATGGTAAATCTAAAAATAAATAAATATAATGTCAATAAGATATATTAGTATATCAGTAAATAAAAAACTTAAATAAATGTGTAATGTGTATTTATTTTGTTATTTGTGTTACTTAATAAACATTTTTATTTTTAAATTAATGTATTTACCTAATTATTTATTAATAAATTCATTTATTTATTTATTTTAGTTTTTCCTTACCCGTATGGTAATAAAGAGGCTGTCAATCCATGACGTCAGTGTGTCTTAACATTCCTATTGGTATTCCTACAGGTAGCAGGAGACCTGAGACTCTTAGCTGACCCTGCTGGAAATGCAGGTGCAGATTATTTACTCTTTCGGGTGGAGGCTGTGGCTGACAGTTTGTTCCATTATGCTACATCTTCTGATACAGAGATCGACCCCATAGCGTTCACAAATTTAGAGGAGGTAGTTCATCGTCTCTCCCTGCTAAATTCAGATCATGCAACACCTGGAAGCTGCCTCTCTGAGCAGATCCGACACCGACCTGCGCCCCGATATTTAGCCCTCTCGGAGTCTTTCACCCGAACGCATAGCCAAGCTACATAGCTCTGCTCGAAATCAACTCCTGTCGTTCTGCACTTGATTGCTAAGCCTGAACATGAAAAACACGCCTCCG
>JAMWET010006917.1:0-69353 GCA_024036415.1 Prochilodus magdalenae | reverse complement strand
AACTATTTGCCGCGGCAGTAGGCTATCGGAATGTCCGTAAAAACATTAATTCGGATCTATTTTTCACAGCACTTTCTAGTCTAAACAGTTGAGCTGCGCTGTTCACACCATATAATGGAAGTGCCATAGCCCCAACGGTGGTCCCATCGCAATTTTCAGATCACTACTGGTGGTAGGAATTTAGGGTGACATCCCATGTTTAAAAGTTGTACGTTTAGGTGTTTTGTGTTCTCAGTTTGTTTTCAGTTCTCGTATTCCAGTCATAAGTTTGTGAGTGAGTGTTCTGGCGCTATACTGTATAATTAATGAGGTGCTAGTGAGCGACGGCCATTTTTGGGTCACTGCTGTCTGTGCAAGTATGTATGTAGAGCCGTATTGGTTTATGGTAGAGCTAGATGTGGTTCATTGGCTTTTGCTCGTTTATAAAAGCGAGGATGGCTTACTGAACATGGGCGATATATTTTTTTACGGTGGTAAAAGTGCTGTCTGAACAAAAAAAGTACCATGCCAGATTTGATTGGTTTTAAATTTGATTTATGATTATTACCCAACATTAAAAATAAGCATTTGTGTTACTATTGCATATTACTACTTCATTCGCGATAAAGGCCATCACTAGATGAGGAAACTTCACCGCCGTTGCTGTGATTTTTTCTATCCTCTGATTTTGGGTACTGCGCGACACTTACACTTACAAGTTCCCCACTACAGGAGCACAGATGACTGTGTATTTGAAAGCAATGTAGTAATAATGTCTGTAGTGACTGACATGCAGAAATAGGGCACATGGATGTCCGTGAAAAAAGCTTCAGTGTGTTGTTGCCCCACTTTACCCCACCCACCACTTGCCATGACAGAGCCTGGATTCGCGGAGAGTGTTATGCTTGGTAAAAGGTCCCTGCATGGCTCCTTTTCTTCTTCTGGCCCAGGAGAAAACACTTACACAGCCTTAAAAGTAGTGGTCTCATAGGACCAACGTTTGCATGAACGTTCAACATTGAATTTCTGAAGCTGCAGCAACGGAACAGCTGTCTATCTAACAACAGCTGGTTACAAATATACCCGAGTGTGCCTTGTTGTGCATATCCAGCCACCGTTTAAACCAACCATTCCCCAGAACCACTCCAAAACCAGATTGTTTTAACCACTTCCCTTTTGGGTGGGGGACATGTAGCACGCGTGCCCACAATGGCTTCGGGGAAGTGGAAGCCTAGGTAAAGCACTTCCACCTCGCTTTGATTACCAAGCTACATATGTCTGACACACATACCAACTCAAAATCTTGTAATCATGGGGGTCAGTGCTTAGCCTCATTGCACTCATTTGGAGTGCATCATGCACTACACAAACATTCACACCAAGGAGGCATGCAATGTCACAAAATCTTAATTCACCTGCCAGCATAATAAAAAAAACAACATTTTATTTAAAGGAAAACAACATTTGATTTAGACAAAAAAGTCTGCTTGCACTGGCTTTTAAAATGAATAGAGGTCTTTAGCCCCTCTTCCTGCAAAATACTTTAGATTTATAGAGAAGATCCCACTGAATCAGATCGACACAAAAGAAACAGTTGAACAAAAAGATATGCCACTGAAAGGAATAACTGACAGACACGGAATGAAACTTGGTGGCTAGGTTTGACATTGTGAGACATGCCCCGAATGATTTCAAGGTTTCAAATTCTCACGCGGTGCATGTGTGACATGTAAGCAATGGACGGGCCTTATCACTGACTGGACCACAACAGCCATGGGATTGCAGGCGATTTTAGGATAAGCAGGACCACAATGCATGCAGACTGTTTGTTATGACAACTACCATTCACACACCAGTAGGCAACTGCAGCAAAGAACCGCAATCGAGTGGCTGCATTGCTCGCTAGATACTGTGTCATGGAGTGACACTCGGTTTACACAGCGAGTGTCAACTGCTCGAACTTGACAGAAGTCCATGCTTTGTGTCTGTGGTGGATTTCGAATCCATGTGGAGGAATTTTGGTCATGGCCAGGATGAACGGTTTGTTGTCACACGTTCAGCAAACTTGGTGTCACTTCCACCTCTAACACCATCACAAACTCTGCAGGGAATTGGTAGAGAATATTCAAGGATAATAATGGGAATGGATTATCACAGGAACACCCCATTAGGAAACCTCTACAAAAACCATTGCCAAGTTGTGTCGTCGTTAGAAAACATGGACCGCCCAGTTGACGCATACTGAGAGGGACACTACTTTACTTATGTGTGTACCCTATAAATATTTGATCATATTAAGTCTACATGTGTCATCAGTTTATTGATCCTGGTGAACTTTATCCGTCCGTGACAACCGTCACTTGCACTCCCACACAGCATACACACTCCCTTCTGGATGCATCTATTTTTACATCTCGCTATACCTGAATATTTATTTATTATATTTATAGTTTCATCTTCACTGACATACTGAGTGATTAGACACATGCGTCTCCTAGGGTTTTTGGAATGGAATGGTTGTACATACCCAAGCCTCAATATGGTACACCGACCCAGCATTGTCAAAAGCATTGTCCTGGAATTCCATCTTTTTCACTTCTGGCAACTGTAATGGTCTCTTGCTACACTTCAGGTTGCGTGTAAACTGGTCTGTAACTTGGTCTCTCTTGTCTATAGGACAGGTGGGTGTATTACTGGCTCTGTAACTTGGTCTCTCTTGTAGGGGGGGGGGGGTCAGGTTGTTGCGACTTGATCCCACAGGACTATGACGCCCACTCAGCAGCAAGAACAGCACAGCAGCCCCAGGCACACTGCTGGTCAGTCTGCTTCCCGTGTTTACAGTAGTCCTGTATGACCGCAGTAGCAGCAATGCTGAAGAAATGTACAATATGTGTCATAAACTACACACACTATCAGAGCGCACATGTCTGATGGTTGGGTGTAAGCTCTGCCTGATAAAATCCCCACCCCCCCCCGCCCACTACCCGCCAGGAAACCCACTACCACATGTGGGAGACTGGGGTTCGCATCGGCTGGGGTGACTATGCTGTGCTTTACAGCTAATAGGGAGCCTTGGGAGTCCTGCTACACTGACACTGGCATACCTGTAGTATTGATTAGCCTTGTAAGTGGCCTCTGGATAAAGAGGCATCAGCTAAATGCCATAAAATGTAAATCTCAGCAGCAAAGGGCCGGTGTGGCTGCAGGTTTTGAATTACCAAGAAGGCAGGTACATTCATTGATGAACTCTGAAAGACTGAAGGCAGCTGGATTTATAACTGGTAGATATCAGTTTCTGATCCTGCTATGCTATAACTAGCCACTGTGAAATAGTACTAGAACTAGTACTAAAACATTAGAAATGAGTTAGAGAACATGAAGATGCGCCACCTGAGCTCTTGTCGTTTCCGTGGTTGCAGCTCTTGCTATCGGACGTTCCCATTTGAACTGCTTTTGATATTTTCATATACATGTCCGGCTGTCGTCAGAAACTCTCCTTTTACATGTTGAAATAATTTCATAGGAGTTCTCTGGCCATCTCCGGTTCTGGTTCTTCAGTTTCTCCTCATCTTGAATAGGTATTCTGACAGATGTTTCTCTGTTCTAAAAGTACCAACACTGATCTTCAGTTCCTGCCAGGTAAGACTCCTAAAAGAAGGAGTGGAATGGCAGGCAGGTATTGTAAGAGTCTTTGGGCATAGGTACTCACTGTCTCTTCGAGCACAGGTGTCCTTCACTATGACCTGGTCCTAAACTTAAGGGGACACCTGGGTATGAGACCGCAGCGTGAGTCCCCGTACGTGAACATCAGATCGAGAGGCGCAGCCAACAGAGCAAGGGTCACGCCAATGTTCGTAGTTATTTTAAAAGAGCTGTGTGGCGGTCCACGTGCAATTGGTGTCAGAGAAGTGGTGTGGGACCACGGGTGTAGTGTGCAGAGGTAGGATAGAGAAGTAACAGGGTTGTTCGGTTGATATCCTGTCCCCTACGTTTCCTACGTTACATGTGTCTGCCTTTAGGTTGCACCTGTTCATTGGTATTTAACAACAATGGGCGTTTACCACAATGTTGCCTCCGTTCTGCGCGATATTGTACCCTCACTAGGTACTAGTTTCATCTCCTCTGGGATATTTTGTTCTTCACACATGCCTCTCAGGATCTTGAATTGGAGTTATTGTCCTATCACACTCTCAACCCCATGGCACTAAACTTGGATGCTGCTACCCTACCCATTGGAGATTGAATGTCATAGAGGAACCACATCCACCTGTCCCCACCCCCGACCACCATTTCAACAAAACAAACCAGCGAACCTTACAATGGATGGTTCCACACCCCAATGAATCCTATATCAACCAGTAAACTGCCCCCCCCCCCCTCCCTAGTATAATATCATATTTTTTTTCTGTGAATGTTTTTGCTCTGCTAGAAACTGTTTATAAAAATAGCTTAAATGAACCAAAATGTGCCCTTACTTGATCACAGGCATCCCCTCGCATTTGAATTTAGTTGGTTTATACCGATTTTAATGGGTTGTTCCGTCTTCGCTAGTCACGATTAAGTAGCTTGTTGTTCTAAGACCTTGGGTACGATTTTGGCTTCATGTGTCGTGTAAGTAGCAGGCGAGAGTATACCTGTATACGGCTAAGCCACAGAATTAAGTTGTACAAGCCTATAATGCAACTTAAATACGTGTTTAAAATAGTAGAAACAAATAAGATTGGCTCCAAAAAATTTCAGTTGGTGGTCTGATGTGGTAAACATTTCATGTCAGTCTCTACTCCAAGGAAACATTCAACAATGAAAAACCCCTAACCAGTACAACATGGATTGTCTCCCAAAAAATCATGGAGGATGTAACATGGTTGGGGAACAGACAAAACAAAATTGCTTAATGGCACATAATAAGAGCATGTCCAAAGCGAGCTGCAGATGATAGAAGTGCTGAATGGTTTTCAATGCATGGTCCTAAAACCTTATCAGGATGTACAGTCCCATAGTATTCCACATGAAGTGACCAGATGTTATCAGGGTCTGGGGGGTAGCACATCAAAAGCCGTCAATTACAGCTAGTCACTGCGCGCTATAAAGCAACAACCATTCTCAATCACACAAACACTCCACCATGTTTGTTTTGTTGATACAGTGTTATAATTTGGGGGATGCTGTGTTATTTTTTAACACCACATCTAACATCCACAGAACATTACGAGCCTTATTAGCAGTTGGTGTTTTCCCTGCTGCCTCTTGGGTACCATTTTTAGCCCAGTATATTCAGTGGTATGACAAGGTTCATGGTTAGTCACTGTACCTAAACTCTTTAACTTAAAACCTCATGTTATTTAAATCCCTGTAACAAAAGAACCCCTGGAAAAGTCATTGGAATCAAGTACAGGTTTTATCAGACACACAGGGTATTAATTTGGACCACATTAACTGGAACAGGCCAAGCAGGGACAAAGCAAAATGATGATCCAACTCTCCAGCAATCAAAAATGTGGCAACCAAGAGGTCATATACATTCAGCAAAATCAGAAGAGTCAACACTCAGACCTGCAGGAAAACCCTAACCACGACTCCACAACAGGTACAAAACTGAATTAGAGGTTTATATGACCATACAAAAATGGCACACACAGCAAACATGTGATCATCAATTATGAATTCAGGTTACTGAGACCTGTCTGGTGGCATGGAGGGGAATTGGCAGAAGAGGGGAACAATCCCCCAAGCCACAGAGTACCCATGTTTCTCAGAATTTTATCTTCTCGTCATTCTAATATTGTAGAAGTTGATTGCTGTAAATATTGCCCAATGAATAGAAAGTTCATTACAAAAACAGGGACAATCTGTCCAGGCTGATACACTACAAGCTTGAGGCAGTACAGCACAGTCATCATTTTTGTTCCAAGTCATTGGGTTCCTCCTGCCAGGTAAAACCTCTACGGGAAGGCACACCTCAAAATACTTGTTAGCTCCTCCCCGGATGACTGAGCTCCTCACCATGTCCTGCCACCACACAATCCCTCCTTTTTGGCTGCTTGGTATCACAAATCATCTAGGTCAACAAGACTGCAAGATACTTGAACTTCTATACCCTCATGATACAGGTACTCTCCACTGATCCCTAGGGGATCATTCTCATTTTTTTTAGGGGGTCATGGGACAGGTCCATGGACTTGGAGGTGCTGATCTGCATACCAGTCATTTCACAGTGCAAACCAGTGATCAAATACTGCTCGCTGTAGGCTTCCATGTGAAAAAGCCAAATAGACCACATCATCAGCAAACAGCAGAGATTCCATCTTTTGGACCTTACACCCTCTTGGCTACGCCTCATCACCCTGTACATGTATGCCACGAACAGAAGTGGAGAAAAGCACATTCAACAAGCTTGACTTAATGCCGAATATATGGACACAGCTCTCACTCTGGGTATGCAAAGACTTCATGACCCATAGTAGTGGCCCTGGCATCTCGTATTCTTAGAGGACCTTCTACAGAATATCTTGGGGAACATGGTCATAAATTTACCAAGTCCATAAAAAACACATGTGGACTGGATTGGCAACTCCTATGCCCCTAAACAATCTATGTAAGGGTGAAAATCTGATCCATCAATTCAAATTTGGAAAAGAATTCCCAACATCAAAAGTTAAAAGCATTCAGTTGTGGTCAGTCCCAGACTCCCTGAATGTTTTGATGATATTCTGCACTGCAAACTGATGGGTCGTTTGCTGATGGAGTGGCATACCTCTACCCATGCTTGCTCATAAGATTAATAAAATACCATTCTTAAATACCCAACGATAATTGCATCACCTGTTTCAGATGGTGATTGGACATTTGGTTCCTAATTTTGGATTGGACAGTCTTTTTAGGAACGTGTTACAGGCATCAATTTCACAATATATTGAATGTATTTACAAAAATAGGGTGTATAATGTTGTATAATGGGTTTGTACCTATGTTCAGTAACCAGTCTCTCTATAGAGTCAGATTGGTGTAAGTGGTCAGTACCCAGTCTCTCTCTAGAGTCATGTTGGTGTAAGTGATCAGTAACCAGTCTCTCTCTAGAGTCAGGTTGGTGTAAGTGGTCATTAACCTGTCTCTCCCTATTCTCAGATTGGTATAAGTGGTCAGTAACCAGTCTCTCTCTACAGTCATGTTGGTGTAAGTGGTCAGTAACCATTCTCTCTTTAGAGTCAGAGTGGTGTAACTGGTCAGTAACCAGTCTCTCTCTAGAGTCATGTTGATGTAAGTCGTCAGTAACCAGTCTCTACCCGGGTGGTCATAATATTCTGATATCACTATTACCACACAAATTTTACCACTATTACCGTCTGCAGGTTCTTGGTTTCCAACTAATCAGTTACATAATTGAAGTCATAATGGACAAGCAGACGCCCTTTCATAGATATCCACCACTTCCACATGCTCTCCTCTGGCCGGTTTTTGTGAGCTTTGATCATAACACAGTTCAGCTAATGCTGACCTGTTAAATAAGGAAGTCACATTGTGCTGCTGTCAAATGAGGAAGTTATATAGCACTGACTAAACTGATTTGACATTCCTGTGGTTACACTAGGCTGCTTCTTCCATGTCCTAGTATACAATATATATATATATATATATATATATATATATATATATATATATATATATATATATATATATATATATATATATATATATATCTTACAACACTACATTACAAATGTTTATTATTTCTTGTTTCAGGGTATTAAGTGTGTTTTTTGAAGTTTAATTAAAATTCAAATGTCCAGAAAATGCCTATTGGTCGCCATAAACTCTGCTTCTGTAGTCAGGACAATGATGTTTTAAGCAGTTCTTTATTTTCCTAAACATCTGACATACATTCAATGCTAATAACTTCAAGTAGCTTCTGGATCTATGAGAACTCTTGAAAATGTACCGAATCTTCCAGAATTTTCCATAACTATTTTAGAACTTTCTAGAACTGTCTGGGACTGTCCAGTAGTGTACATCACTGTATAAATACAGGTGTGTTTAAACAGCCAGTTTAGTTTCTGTTCCAGCTTAGTTAGTGGACACAGACTTACTATATGTACATGGCAATGAGAAGCCGAAGCATCCAGCAGACACTTTCTGCTACGTCTGTGGTCAATTTATCAGAGTAAAAACCAGCACTGACTCTTGACCATTGCCATGAGGTCAGGAGAGAAATGGTCCATTCTTGGCTTTCGTAGCCAAGCAGCGAAATTTTTAAATCTGATGTAGGCAGCTATAGGAAGTCAGTGAGAGTTGTGCAGCAGTGGCGTCACATGAGTAAACCTGGGAAGATTAAATAAGAGTGAGTTTTTGGACATATTAGGTGACTAACAGTAAGAAGACTGCCAGGAGACCAACAACTAAAATAGGATGGGGTGGTGATGAGGGCAGAAATTGTTGATAATACAACACAAAAATGCTGTAAAGGACATTTCTATAACTCTATAAAACAAAATACTGTAAGTGAGACCTGCTTAGTAATAGAAAAGGTTGACGAGAATGACTAAAACTGTGTTTACTGAGAATTTGTGATTGCAAATTTCTAATAACTGTGCTATGCTAAACAGCCTGATTCTGTTTACATATTAATAAAGCAATTTAAAAATGGGGCAATGGGATGTGCTTTGTGTTAATTGTGACATACCTATGATGTATCTGTGAAGAGGAAAAATATGGAAAATAGAGGGAAGATATAATGAATGTGAATAAATAGGAACTTTGCATACTCAGAAATGTTCATAAGGTACCATATGCTGGACTAAAAATAAAAAAGGCAACCTGTCTATTTACAATTACATTTCCAGTTTGAGTGTACACCAACAATAAGAAGAAAAAGAAGATAAATGCTGCAAATGCAAAATGTGAATTTGCATTTGTATGTATAATGGCCAATAAAGTGTGGAATGTGGAAAAAAATGTGCTTGGCAGGAAGATTGATATGGACTTTTCAGTGCAAGAAGTGATTCTGACGTTAAAGACTTAAAGAGAAATAAGATTGGGCGAATACATTTTTGGAATAATGCATTTTCTTCTTCGTGCTTCGTGAAGATTAAGGATAATACCTTTTGTGAGTGCATTGGTCTTTGGCCACTAGATTTCATTTACCTGTTCATCTGTTTTAACTTCCAGGCTTAAATACTAAGGCTGTGATTAATCCAGCCCAGCAGAACCCATTTAAAGCAACTATGATTTGATCTTGGGTTAAGTGGAAATTTTAACCACATGATTTGAACAGCATGATTTAAAATGCATTATGTACTGTATATTGGTAAATGAATCAGATGAAAATGACTTTAACACTCTTGTAAGCATAAACCATGCTCTATAATTGGTTTCAGTGTACCAAACACAAAAACAAGCGAGTGCTAATTGCATAAGGTCTTTGTGGAATTATACCAGATATTTGAATTACTTCAAGGTGTCTCAAAGTATTTCAAAGCCTAAAAAGTATATCTGTATCCTTCCACAAGAAAGGTGACATAGCAGATGGCAGAGGTCAAAACATACAACATATCATCCTAAAGTAATTATTGTTTGATGATCTTAAGGTCAAAGTTCAAAGAGATCTGGCCCTTAGAGCACTTAGGCACTAGGCAGAAGTCTTAGAAGTATAAGCATGGCTGCTATAAGGAAAGCAAGGTTGCAGGAGCAAGAAACCTGAATATGTTGATTGGGCTGTCAAAACATACAACAGATCTGAGTTTGTTGGCCCTAGGGTAAAATGTCGAGAAGAGACAGGCCCTAAAAGAGTTGGACCTCAGTAACAATGACCTGCAGGAATCAGGAGGGAAGCTTTGCTGGTGTCAGAGACAAAGAACTTGGCTCGACGCACCAAGAACTAAATGTCAAATAAATTTTATTAAACAATTTGACAGTTAAGCACAACAGCAAAATCCAAACATAAAACAGGGAAATGCATGATCAGAGTCAGAGAAACAAACAAGGGTCAAAAACAAAGAATCAGATAAACAGGTGACCAAAACCAAAGGGGTATTCTAAGAGAGAGTAAGTCAAAAGGGAGTCAAAAACTCAAGATAGTAAATGAGAAAAGCAAAAGAGAAACGCTCAGCAATGCAAAGTAAGTTTAACAAAACTTCACAATGAGTGTGTGTTTGTGTGGGGTTTAAATACGTTTCTGTGATTCACTCTCATTGTTTTTGTTTCTCACAGATTCCAACTACAGGGTGATGACAGGGACAATCAGCCCAGGTTGAAATATTATGAGGTCCAGCACCTTTGAAGCCAGTTATACCACAGTCCTCTCCTCCATAATCATTGGGTTCTCCCGTCCACCAGAACCTGAAACACAACAATTAATGTATTTACTATTTTACTACTAGATCTTCAGGGAGTGCTAAATTTGAATCATGAGGTCAGTTCAGTGGTCTCTTACTGAGTGGTCAGTGCTGAGCCGTCCACCCATTTCCAGACCCCCTCTGTGGCAGCATCTGTCAGACCAATCCAAGCCTCAGTGCTGCCATATTCTTTAGTGATGAACTCCTGTCATGGTGGTAATGAAACTTTATTAAGTAGAATTAATCATCATCATCATCATCATCATCATCATCATCCTCCTCATCATCATCTCTCTCACCTGTTCCTCTTGGCTGTTGATGATCACCAGGTCTGCTCCTCTCTGTGTGCAGTTCTGTTTGCTCTCACTCCAGCTCTTCTTCTCAGTAGAGATGTAGTAGATACTGGAGTTGAAGTATCTCCATCCTTTTGTTTTGTTCAGGTCATAAACAGACAGACAGACTGAACTCAGTGTTATGAGCATTTCTGATAAACTCACTGCTTGAATGATGATGAAGGGGTAACTTATCTCCCTGCACTCCCCTGAAAACAACAAACTCTGTTCAGGGAAGCCGAGTTATGTGGTTACGTGGCTCTCAAACCGGTTCTGTTGGGGCTCTTGTACTGCAAAGCTCTCCTTCTCTGGAGTTCTCCTGAGAGAGTTTGTGTTCCGTTCTTCTTGTTTCACACACTGATTTATTACAACCCCCATAACTGACGTCAGAATGATTTAATAGCAGAACCAAACTGATACAGCATGTAGCAAAGCTAGAACAAGAGAACGCTATTGTATTGTTAGGCAGTTGTTGTGATGTCTCAGGTGGTTCCTAAAGTGTTGCTCAGTCTTTGCTAGGTGTTATTCAAAATGAAGGAGAGTCTATGAGAGGAACAAGGAATGACAAAACAACACAAAGAGGAGTGCGGGCCAATACGGCTGTGTATTAGACTTTGGTGAGTACATGACATTTGGATTGAATTGATGCTTAGAGGTCTGCCCTGAGATGATGTATGTGAAATGGTGTCTGTTGGTTGAGCAGAAGTACAGTAGATGGTTGTGCACTGTTAAGCCATTCATTCTCAATAAAAAAAAAAGTTTAGTTTTTTACGAAAACCGTATGTCAAATTAAAAAGCAAGCACACCTTTTCCAATCAGACCACACATTCTGCAGGGTAGTTAGCAGAAGAAGAAGATGGAAAAGGATACACCATCAGATGACAATGGAAAGCAATGCACAACCATAATAAATACTCCAGTCTAAATGGTTTTAGATACTGAGCTTTCATCATGTGTAGAGATTATAGAATTGATGATATGATATTTGACGTCCACAGATATATTGACTTACCCAGTGTCATAAGCATTTCCTGGATTCCATCTCTTTCCTTCTTTAGCTCGTCTCTCTCTCTAGTCAGGTTGGTGTAACTGGTCTGTAACTGGTCTCTCTCTTTAGTCAGGCTGGTATAAGTGGTGTATAACTGGTTTCTATCTTTAGTCAGGCTGGTGTAACTGGTCAATAACTGGTCTCTCTCTGTAGTCAGGTTGTTGAACTTGATCCACAGTACTATGATGCCAGCCACCAGGAGAACATACAACAGCCCCAGACACACTGGAGTCAGTCTGTAGCATATGCTCTCTGCAGTGCTTCCTCCTAGTGGACACAATGGACACAGAAGCATGTGTGCTTTAGATTGTAGTCATTGCAGTGTTTCAAGTAGATCAAGTAGAGTTCTGTGACCAGCTAAACCAGCACTAGACCAGCATGAACCAGCTTAGCCCAGCTGCTTTCATCAGGACAGTTCCACATGAAGTCAATCAGCGGATAGTAGGTATGGTGGGCCTGGTGTGTAGTAAGACACATGGATACACAACACAGCAGGGATAGCAGGCAATGTCACTGCTAGCCATAGCTCTTTACCATATGGCAGGTGCAGTCCAAACCAGTGGGGTTATAATATTGGTATAATAGTGGTCTGATATTACTATTACCACCCAAACATCTGCAGGTTCTTTGTGTCCAACTTCTGAATTAATTAATTGAAGTCATAATGGATCAACATGTTGATTATGAAAGTAGTCATTGGTTGGTGCCATCCTCCCAATACATAGATCTTGTGCTGGTGTTGCTTCCAGAGTGATGAATCAGGGGACATGTTTTTATTACGTGTGTCACGATTCAGGACTGCAAGTTTGCGTAATAGCACTTATAGCTGACCAGGTGTCAGGGACAAAGAACTGGGCTTGACAAGCACAGAGCTAAAAGCCAAAGGAGGTTTGACACGTTGATAATTAAACACAACAACCAAAGCAAGGCAATCATAACAGAAGGGGTAATGCAGGGTCGAAGACAGTGAGACAGGTGGAGATCAACCAGGAGGTCAAAACAATCAGGCGACAGATCAAAAAGGAGAAGAGCAAAAGAGAGTAAGTCCAAGACAAAAAGAGGTTAAAACCAGAGATACAAGCCAAAGACAAGAGAGAGACGCTCTGGAAAGCGGGAATGATTGGGAGACTGGGGACATGAGTGTGACATCATTGGGTAGTGCACTCTGGGAAGTGGAGTCCGGAAGATCGGCGGTGTCAGGGCGACCCGAGGGCATGACTCCAGGATAGATATTTCACAGACTGACTTGTGGCAAAGGCATCTTATGACAGTGCCATGTGTAAAGTCCCTGATCTACTCAGTATGGCCCATTCTACTTCCAGTGTTGGTCTACAGAGATTTGACCCACTGAAACAAAGGTCTATCTGTCTGTGTGCAAGACTGTATAATTGGATTGCTCTCCACCAACGTCTGATGTAATAATAACTACCTCTGTTTCAGTCTTCTTAAGGAGAAGCAGTCCGATCTCAGACATTTTAAATGTACACATATGTCTTAATGAGTGTAAAGGGCGAATTTCCAGTCCTACCAGAGTTTTGTGTTGGTAGGTTCCTCTTGGTGGCTGTCCCCTCCACCTCTGTTTTGGGCTCCAGACCTTTAACAGCATCTGCACTTTCATAGATATCCACTACCACTTCCACATGCTCTCCTCTGTCCAGCTTATCCATGTGCATGTCACCATCAGGAACCCTCTCAGACATCTCTTATCTACAAAAGACTCAGAGTGTCAGAGTCAGTGTGTCTACATCCATCCGTGGCTAACGCACCACTTAGCTTGTGTGGGCTTTGATGATAACCTATTGTTGATCTGTTAGATAATGAAGACACATTGTGCTGCTGACAAATAGGGAAGTTATCTAGCATTGAGTAAACTGATTTGACATTCTGGTGGTTACGACATGCTGCTTCTTCCTTTATCATGTGTAACGGTCACTTTAAGGCTCGGTGCAGTGCGCATGTGCACCGGGGAGCCAGAGTGAATAATGAAGAGAGAGTAGAAAAAAAAAAACCAGGACAGAACGGGCAAATGCTGAACTGTCCTAGGTTGTAGCCTGGGTTCTCCAACTGGGAACTTGTGAAGAGCGAATTAAACCTTAAAGTGAACGTTACACATGTTATAGTAGGATATATATATTCTTCTATGTTCCACAACATTTGCAGATACATAGATAGATAGATAGATAGATAGATAGATAGATAGATAGATAGATAGATAAGTAGACTTCAAGTAGTTTCTGGTACTGTGAGAACTCTCCAGATGTTTCTAGAACTGTCTGGGATTGTCCCGTATTATAGACAGCAGTATAAATACAGGTGTGAATTTGCTTCAATTTATGTTCCAGCTGAGTAAGTGGATGGTGGATACAGAGCTACATTTAAAATAGGTGAGGCATCAAGAGCAGCATCCAGCTGCCTTCTGCTACGCCTGTGGCCAATTTCTGAAGACTTGTGAAGAAGAGTTTATCAGAGTGTAAAAGAACTAAGAGAAAGGACCTGCTAAGGTAACTAAGCACAGCCTGTACAAACCACAACAGTGAGTCAAGTGGTCAGTCAGTCAGACAGCACAGCAAGAGTTCCAGCAAACTGCTCCACTATCATGGACGTTACTGCTCAGGTCTCAGTGTTGACCAAGAAGGTAGAGAAATTGATCACCTCAACTGCTGATTCTATTTCAATTCCAATAGCTTGCCATCTACAAACTCTCAAGGACCTGCTAAGGTGTGCAAGGCCTGCAAAGCATACTTTGGCATGCCAATGGTGGAGCAAGACAAACCTCTTGAAGGTAAAGTGGATGATTGCTGCTCGCTTAGATGGCAGACTTTTATTATGTAAAGGTTTGGGGATTCACTGAAATTTAAAAGCTATTATTGGTTAAATGTATAAATTCATAAATTAAATTAACTACAAATAATAAATGAGTAAAATGTATAATCATTTAATAAAGTTATAAAGAAATGTAGTATATATATATATATATATATATATATATACACACACACTGGATTTTAAACTAAACATTAAAAATACAATAACAAAAATCCTGCTATGTATTGTTATATAAGTATGAAAACTTTTGATTATATTACTAGACGAATAGCTCATCTACCTGTAATAATTTTACTAATTTAATGAATAAATCTGATTTCAAATAAACAATAAGAAGAGGTTGCATGCACAGTAAACGCTTGCCATCTACAAACTCTCAAGCCTTAGAAAGAAACACAGACAACATGAAAATATGTCAAATCAGGATATCAGAGTCCATTCCTTTGTGGCCAGTTGGGTCATCATGCATTTGGTGTTTAAATGAAAGAAGGAATTTGAGAAACTTGAGGGGTAGTTTTTATCCCACGTAAAAACCCATGAGAGCTTCGCTAGTCATGTGCCTATGCTAGTTAGCCAGAATTGCATAGACCTTTCTGTTCCTGGGAATTAATGTCATCGCTCCGCTGAGCGAAACAATGAATCTCAGCAAAGATATAATAAAGAGTATTGTTTCTGCCACCCAGAAGAACCTGTGATGGATTTCCGCAGATGCAGACACCCTGCTCCGTTAGTGAACATCCGGGGAATGGACATCGAGAGAGTGGACTCTTATAAGCACCTGAGTGTTCACCTAAACAACAAACTGGACTGGTCAGTCAACACTACTGCACTTCACAAAAAGGGCCAGAGCAGACTCTACCTACTGAGGAGACTGAGGTCATGTGGAGTGCAGGGAGCACTCCTGAGGACCTTCTTCGATACAGTGGTGGCATCTGCTGTCTTTTACGGAGTGGTCTGCTGGGGCAGCAGCATCTCGACGGCAGACAGGAAGAGACTGGACAAGCTGTTAAAGAGGGCCGGCTCTGTCCTGGGAAGCCCCTTAGACCCAGTGCAGGTGGTGGGAGACAGGAGGATGTTAGCCAAGCTGGCATCCATGCTGGAGAATGACTCCCACCCCATGCATGAGACTCTGGCAGCACTGGGCAGCTCCTTCAGTGACAGGCTGCTTCACCCCAAGTGTGTGAAGGAGCGGTATCGAAGGTCCTTCCTTCCTGCTGCTGTTAGACTCTACAACCAGCACTGCTCCCAGAGGACCACACACACACACACACACTTAAACTATACACACTCACAGGAATAGAGTTGTTTTCTATGTAGCATAATGTGCAATATTTTTCCATTCCCCATGTGCAATAAAGAATAAATGTGCAATTATCTGTAAATATTTTCCAATTATCTGTAAATAAGATTCTCCAGAGGTTTTGACTTTTATTATTTATAATGTTTATATTGTTATATATTGTTCTGTTCTTATTTCCTGTACTGAGTGCCTTGCTATCCCTTTGCTGCTGTAACACTGAATTTCCCCACTGTGGGACTAATAAAGGAGTATCTTATCTTAAAAACACTCACAAATAGATACCTGTACATCAAGCAGTGTGCATGCGTATTAATGTATCTCACAGATAGCCCACTTGAGTGCTAAAAGTATGTAGCATCAGTCCAAGAAGACCCAAAAAGGAGGATTAGTAGGTAGAAGTTTAGAAGCTACTTGCATTACTCACCTTCATTTACTGTATATACAGAAACACTTCACTCACACATGTGTTAAGTTTAGCCAGACACATATGCCACAGAACATCGATGGGTAGGTGAGTTGGCTGATTTCCACCTTGATATTAAGTACAGGTCTGTTGTGTGGCAGGTGCACGGCGCATCTTTATTGTTGTTGTGGGGTTGGTGGTGAAGACATTCTCTTTTATTGAACACTGAAACAAAAGCCCGCTGGGGAAGGTCACTGTCACCTTCACAGCTGATCGTAATCCTGATGTCCACCCTTTTTCTAAACATACACCTCATTTTCTCCTTCTGTCACTGCTCTGCAGCTTCTCCACTATCCTCCATTACCTTGATCAAGCCTTCAGGGTTTTTTTTTCTTTATTGGTTAAGCTGTGTTCAAACCTCCTGATCCAGACATACACGGGTACCAATCAAAAGATTATAAAACCAAACTACCAACCAAATGGTTATGAAATCAAACTACCAATCAAAAGATAAAACCAAAGTACCAAACAAAAGATCATAAAAGCAAACTACCATTCGAAAGACTACAAAACCAAACTGCCAATTAAAAGATAATAAAATCAAACTACCAATATTTTGTATTGTTATTGCTCACTGACTGGTACAATGAAAGTACAAGTAGTACAATAATAAAACTCCATATTAATAAATAAATACCATCTAGAGGACTTTTATCACAAGTTAGCTTTGAGACATTGTGTACATTAATCAAAGAAACATATTTGCATATTTTTTTACATAATAATAATATTAAAAAAGGAAAGGAAGAAGAATACATATATTGTATATAGATGATATAGATATGTGTCTTGAGGTTTCCGAGCTCTTTGTTAACTGATGTGTAGATTTTAACAGGGATGTGTGTGGTAAAAGATTGTTTCTATTGAAATGAGTAACTGTAACCATCGATAATATTACTGAATGATGCTTCTCTCAAGTTTTATCAACCTGAATGTCTATTCCATAATAATACAGAAAGATAGTGATGAATGCACAATTGATGCAGTGCACAACATAAAACACTTGATTCATTCACCTCCAGGGGGCAGTCAAACCTTCTGATCACATATCTGAGGTCTGTTTGCAGGTCTGACTGCAAACAGTCAGAAATGAAACATTTAACAAACCATTACACAGAAACCCCAACACTAAATATCATATCTACTCTTTCACTGTGTATCGTTTTCACTCTTTACCCTCATTACAGCTTCCATTCTTTTCAGGACACTCACCATCAGTTTCTCAAAAAAAAAAAAAAAAAAAAAAATTACATACCTCTGAAGTTTGTCTTAGAATTTGGTTGAACTTTCTGCTTTTCACAGACACAATGTGTCTATGGGACTATAGTCATGTGGTGAAAGAGTAAATCTGGCGTTGTCAGTCATTATCATCATCAGATCAGAAAGGACATCCAGTCCACCATCAAATCCACCCAGCTAAAAGCAAAAAGCACTCCTGGAATGAGATTTTTATTTGCACTGCTGTATCTGTGCCAGAAGTGGACCAGATCTGGTTTGGGACATGTAAGTTTTTGGACCACTTTTTGCAAACATGATGCATGTCAGTCGGCAGCTCTCCTACATCTCTACTAGAAAAGGATCACATCTGAGTTTTAGAACTTGTGGGCCATATGAGTTTTATTAAATGTGGGCCTTATGGGTCAGATGCAGGTTGCCAGTCGACAGTGCTGACATATCCATGCCAGAAGTGGACCACATCTGTTTGGAACGTGTGGGCCATATGTGTTTTTTCAGTTGTTTTGTTCACCTTTGTGTCACATGCAGGTTGCCTGTTGTGAAAGTGGACCAGCAGTGCTATATCTCAGTGCCCAGATCTGTTTTGATAGTTTGCCAGTAGAAGATCTGCTGTAAGTGGACAAGATTTATGTTTGGGCATGTGGAGCCTGTGAGGTTTTATATATGTGGACCTCTTCTGGCTAACATGCACTGGGCAGCTATGCTGTATGTGTGCCAGATGTGGTCCACATACGATGGTCCGATCCGATCTGGGAAACAACCATCTGATAATCCTGGCATTTACTGACATTCATTCTAATACACTCTCAGTTACACTTTTTTCACGAATCCAAACAAACTGGATACTACAGGGATAATCAGCCCACTTCTCTCCAGTTACCACACAGTCCTCATCTCCTAAATTACCATTGGGTTCCGTAAGTGCCCAGTACCTGAAAGAGAGAATCAGAGAATCCAGTGTGTTTTATCAGAGCAGTGAGGAGTAACCGCATCATCACCAGAGCTCAGTTCAGGGGTCTCTTACCCAGTGGTCAGTGCTGAGCCGTCCACCAATTTCCAGACCCCCTCTGTCTCACCATCAGTCAGACCAATCCAAGTTACCTGACCTCCTCTCAACTGTTCAATAAAGTCCTGTAAACACCCAAACAACCGCCTGTCCTGTTACTGAGATCTCTATTCATACACACAGATCTCTCTCCCTCTCTCGGCCGCTCGGTTAGTCATGGCGCCTTGCCTTACGGTGGAGGCGCCAGCCCTGTCCCGCACAAACGGGTTTCGCTGTGTCCCGGCTGCGGAAGCCACTGTTGAGGACGTGCTTCTGGCCGTAGGGGAAAGAGTTGGCCATGAGCACATTTACTCCGCCTTGCGGATGAATAAAGCCGTGGTGGTGTTCCTGAGAGATGACTGTTTAGTTAATCAGTTAGTGGAGAGCGGTATTTGGGTATTGGAGACTTTCGTACCGGTGTCCCTGTTACTCACACCCGCCACCAAAGTCACCATCTCCAACGTTCCTCCCTTCCTCCCCAGCGAGCTGCTGGCTAAAGAGCTTGGTCGCTTTGGCAAACTGGCTAGCGCGATCACTATGATCCCTCTCGGCTGTAAAAACGCGGCGCAGAAACACGTCCTGTCCTTTAGGCGCCAGGTGTTTATGTTTCTAACCAGCCCCGATAAAACTCTGGAGGTGTCTTTGCGTGTCCCTCACGGGGACAGCTCCTACATGGTGTACGCTAGCACGGACAGTCTTCGTTGTTTCGAGTGCGGGGATATCGGGCACAAGCGTTTTGCGTGTCCACACAGTAGACCAGATTAATGTTTTTCTGGACGAGACTAAGGGCCGGTCTGTGGAGGTGAGGGACTTCTTCCCTGACCTGGAGAAGTTCGTTTGCTCTGTGCTGAAGGTTCAGAAGAATGTCGGGTACGGGTGATGTGTTCTCTCACGGCAGAAGCGGGGAGGTTTGAGGTCTACTTAAAGAAGTTGGTGACAGCGGTTCGGAAAGCTAAATCTGTGAAGGCTGGTTCTAGAGCCTGCTCTGACCGTGCGCATGTCTGACCAGTGTACACGTACGAGACGGGTCTTCTCTGTCTGTACTCTCTGTTTCTCTCTGTACTGTGTCCTCCCCCCTTCTTTTTCTGTACGAGGATGGGAGTTTTAAGGGTGGGATCTCTGAATGTTAATGGGTTTAGGGGATCGGTGTGTCAAACAGTCACTCTTTGCTGAACTCCTCAGCCTTAAACAGCTCCATGTCTGTTTCCTGCAGGAGACCCATAGCACTGACGACCTGGCGGCTGATTATGGCCTGTGGTGGAAGGGGGATTGTTTTCTCAGCCATGGTACCAATCTCAGTCTGGGTGTAGCTGTTCTTCTCACTCCGTCTTTGAAAGCTGTAATACTCTAATAGAGCGAAGTGGTACCGGGGCGCCTGCTCGTGGTTAGAGCCTCAGTCTTCGAGCACACGTTTACTTTTATAAACGTGTACGCTCCAAACAGAGGGCCCAATAGAGTGGACTTCTTCTCCAAATTAGACCAGACATTACAGTCTGTCTCTTCTGGAGATACTGTCGTGATGGGCTGGGACTGGAATTGTACTCTGGACTTTGTCCATGATAGGAATGGAGAGGAACCACACCCGCAGTCTGCGGCAGCTCTTAGCAGTATTGTATCTGGTTTTAACTTGATTGATGTGTGGCGAGAGAAGCATCCCCAGGTGAAGCAGTACACATGGGTGAAGGTCTCTGAGGGGAGGGTCTCCGCAGTCAGGCTGGACAGGTTCTATGTCTCCTGAAGTGTGAGGCATAGAACTGGTCAGTCTGGTATTTCTCCGACCGGCTTTTCTGATCACCATCTGTGCACTGTGGACTTTCTGTTTGTGACACATGCACGAAAAGACTGTGTTTGGTATTTTAATAGAAAGCTCTTACAGGACAAGGCGTTTTGTGAGAGTTTCAAAGTGTTTTGGCACGAGTGGGCTTCTAGGAAAGGGGAGTTTGGGAATCTTATACAATGGTGGGAAGTAGGGAAATCACAGATTAGAACGTTCTGTCAGGATTTTACATCTTACTCCACAGCCACTCTCAGGACAGCTATTCAAGCCCTTGAGCTGGACATCGCGAGGATTCACGACCTTTTGATCAATCAGAGTGCTTCTAGACTTCAGACGGACTTGGCTTCCAAACAGAAGGAACTTGCTGCTATTCTGCATGAAAAGGCAAAAGGTGCATTTGTCAGGTCGAGATATCTGTCGATGAACGATATGGATGCTCCCACTGCGTTCTTCTTCGACTTGGAACGGTCCACGGCTGGACACCAGGCACTGGTGTCGCTGTGCAAAGTCGATGGCTCCGTTACCATGGACCCTGTCGAACTGCGTCGGCTGGCTGTGGATTTTTATTCTACTCTGTTTGCGTCTGAAGCTCTGGATCCCTCTTGTTGTGAAGCGTTGTCCTCAGGTCTTCCTCAGCTGGACCAGGGGCGGCGTCAAGCCCTGGATGTGGCTCTGTCTTTTGAGGAGGTCACGGAGGCGGTGTTTTCAGCTGAACTCTGGTCGGGCCCCAGGAATTGATGGACTGCCGGTGGACTTTTTCAAGGCTTTTTGGGGAGTGATCGGAGAGGACTTGTTTAGCGTTTTGCAGGCCTGTCTTCACGGACAAATACTCCCGACGAGCTGTAAGCGGGCTGTCCTCTCACTCCTGCCAAAAAAGGGGGACCTCTGCCTATTGAAGAACTGGAGGCTGGTGTCTCTTCTCTGTGCCGATTATAAAATCCTGTCTCGATGTCTTGCTAACAGACTTAAAGGTGCTCTGGACACACTCATACACATTGACCAATCATACTGTGTGCCTAAAAGGTCCATCTACGACAACTTGTTTCTGATTAGGGACATGATGGACTTTGCAGGTCTGTCTGGTACAGAGTTTGGTCTACTCTCACTTGATCAGGAGAAAGCATTTGATCGTGTGGACCATGAGTACCTGTTTAACACAATGAGGCATTTTGGGTTCGGAGAAGGTTTTTTGTCATGGGTCAGGCTATTGTACACCGATGCCTCCTGTTTAATCAAAGTGGGTGGAGGCTTAAGCCTCCCGGTTCCAGTTAGACGGGGCATAAGGCAAGGCTGTCCAATCTCTGGTCAGCTCTATGCTATTGCTGTGGAACCCCTTCTTTGTTTGCTAAGGACAAGGTTGGTGGGTCTGCAGTTTGCAGGGAGTTCCGTCAGACTTTTCGCCTATGCTGATGATGTTACGGTGGTGATCCATAATAGTGAGGATGTTGATGCTCTGAAAGCATCTTTATCGATTTATGAAAGAGCATCTTCTGCTCGGTTTAATTTGGGGAAAGATCAAGGCTGTGTGGTGCGGACCCAGAGCCGGAGGGCGTCCCCTGCCTCCTCTTCCTGGTGCTGTAGAGTGGGACAGGAAGGGGTTTAAAGTGTTGGGAGTTTGGTTGGGAACAGAGGACGTTGAGATTAAGAATTGGGAGGGTTTAGTGGAGAAAGTTTGTGCCCGATTGTCTAGGTGGTCATGGCTGCTCCCCCAGTTATCGTATAGGGGTCGAGTTCTGATAGCTAACAACCTCATAGCGTCAGCCCTGTGGCATAAATTCACAGTGCTTAATCCACCCAGGGGACTGATCAAGGACATTCAGAAAGCACTGGTGGACTTTTTCTGGAGTGGGCAGCACTGGTTGAGGGCCGCAGTGCTGTATCTTCCTGTACAGGAAGGCGGACAGGGACTGATCGACATCCGCTCCAGGGTCACTGTTTTGCGCCTGCAGGCAGCGCAGCGTTTTCTGTATCGTGGGCATCATCCCTGGATAGATGTGGCCTGCGCTCTCCTTTTATTTGTGAACCTGACGATCAGGGTGGGTTTGTCCTGAATTTGTAAAGTACCGGTATGGTAGTGTACAGGTGTGGTAGTGTGGGGTCTGACTGTTTAAAGTTGTGTGTTGTTTGTTTCTAGAGTTTGATGTGGATTAAAGCTGCTTCCAAGTCTCTCTCTCTCTCTCTCTCTCTCTCTCTCCCAATGCAGCTGCTAAATGGATCAACATAGACTGCAGGCCCATCAACACTGCTGAAGACCAGGGGCTTTAAGGTATTATCCAGATCGCCTCAGGCGACCCATCATAGAAGGCCCCTTCAAGGAGAACGATTGTCACAAGGCTAGGAAGACAAAAAGGGGAGCGGTTGGTTGAAGTCCAAACCACTGTACATCAGTAAGCAACCATCACCAAGTACCTCTGTGTAATGCCACACCTAGTTGATGACAAATGGCAACTGCACACGTACGCTGTAGGTGTGCTGAAAACAGGGGAAAGAAAATTCTCTATACTTCCTGCATACTTATGACGTCCCGAATTACCGCTTCATGTTTGCAAGCGGTGAGCCACCTTATAGTCTGATGCAATAACCACAAATTTTCAACACTAAACGTGCATTAGTGGTGTGTATTTACCTTGTCTTGAAGAGCCTTGCCTGGCTGCCGAGGTATTCAGAGTATTCCTCTTTCTCTGGATACGTTCGTATCTGTGAAACTCCTCTGAATTAGCATATTCATCCTCGACCGTCTCAGCTCTTATTTCTTTCATTGTCCTAATCTGAGGATGTTTAGGTGGACAGAGGCAGCTTCACAAACCAAGAGTACCGAAGTTACTTACAGGGGGAGGTGCACACTTCCTCCTTCATATGATGGCAGGGCCGGAGTGGCACACTTACGCCTGCCCCTCATTCTGGACAAATATAATATAATATTCATATATTTGAAATGCGTTTTAAATACACTTAAATCAATTCTATAATAATAATAATAATAATTAAAAAAACTAAAGTAATATCATATTAACCAAATACACTTGTATATGTATATAAAAAAGTAGGTTTGGTCAGCAAGCTGATTGGCTCTTTTTCTTGAAGGGCGGGACTTTCTCTGTAAACATACACCATGTAGGCTGCTGCAAGTTTTGTGACTGCTCTCTTCATTCAACAATATGTGTATGATCATGAACGTTCAACCAGTCAGAGTGAAGGAATGGGGCAGTGTGTGGTTAGAGTCGTTCACAAACCTGATGGCCAGCGGATACAACTGTTGGTCAGTCTTGCTGTTCTCCTGTAGCTTCTACCTGATGGTAGAAGTGTGCAGAGGCTGTATTGGGGTTATGTGAGATCCCTGATGAGGTTGAGTGCTGCCCACTGATGACCAGTGTTGCCAGATTGGGTGGGTTTCCACTAGGGCTGTACCCGACTCAGAATTTTGTCAGTTGAATCGGATTCGCCTGTCCTGGCCGACAATCTGACTATTCGTTCATGTTTTCAGTAAATCAATTTGCATACGGTTCAGTTCTGACGTCCTCCTCATTTAGAAAGTCAGCAGAGTCACAGGAACATATTTCTGAACTAAAAGAGGCGGGGCTTATGATGATCGATCTGAACTGGAGCCTGATTTAATTACGGAGTATAGCATCAGGCAGTGGCACGCATACATGCTAAATGTTAGTGCTTATAGCTTATAGTCCAATTTCACTTTTAACAGCTTCTTCAGTAGGAGGACCCTTCGCCTTTCATCTCTCATAAATAATGAACTGCTAAATAAAACCAGATTAGTCCATATATAAATTATTTTTAGGGTATTATCCCCCGCGCTGAAATAATTATTCCTTGTTTATCGGCAGGCATATTAAGTGACTATACTTGTCTCAAAATAAAAATAATCTTAGCGCTACACAAATAAATAAAAAAATAATGGAATTATAATAAAACAAACGTCGCCGGTCCATTTTTCCTTCACCGCAAACAGCCGTTATGTCTAAACCGAAAGTCAGCCCACTTGTTTGAAGCAGTGTTGGACGTCTGACTAAATGACGAGCAGAGTTAGGTTTTATTTGTTGGGATTCTCTTCTTCAGAAGCTCCTCCGGACTCCATGCTTTTTCTGAGACATCGTGCCCACCGTGTTTCTCAGCTTCACAGCTTTAGCGTCCTTCAGCAGTGAACCGCCAGCGCACGGTGTCACGTGGACTGAATTTTTTTAGCAAGCACACTTCATAACCCAGCTACAACTTACATATATATTAATTATTCCCCTTTTAATCATTATTAAAATGTCTTTTTAAATTCTTAAAGTTCTTGTGCATTATAGTAAGCTTTAGCCTGTTTTACGAAGAAAAAAATTTCAGTCGACTTAAAGGATCTCCGACTGACGATTCGACTCGTCGACTTCTAGAGGGCAGCCCTAGTTCCCACAAACTTTTGTAGATTTTGGTTGTATTTGGTGAGCGAAAAGCAATCTGGCAACCCTGCTGACGACCCTGGTGTGGTAAATGTCTTATAATGATGGGGAAGGCTGCTCCTAAAATGTACTCTACAGCGTTGATCACATGCTGGGACAGTCTCAATTGTACACCTGTGGAAGTTGCTGAGGATTTTGGCTGGCATACTTCATAGGAGTACAGTCACTACAGGGACCTCTTAATGATCTGGTGTGTGTTGGGAGACCAAGTGAGATCCCGACTGATATGAACACCAAAGGAACTTGAGGTTTTTACCCTCTCCAACACTGTCACACCCAAGTGTAGTGGTGTGGTCCAGCTTGAAGAGTGTAATGGTTACATGATGGTTCCAGTTGCTGTTTACATCTGATTGAGATGCTACCAGTAAACAACAGTGTATGGTTAAGGTTTGGATGCTGCTGTGTTAAGTCTTCCAGCATGACCATACCTGACCACCAGCTAAACCAGCACTGTTAGCCAGCTTAGACCAACAGTGAATGTTGTTTTTCACAGACGGACAATGGAGGACTTGTAGATAAGTTATAGGACAGTAGTTTCATCTTCTTATTCCGTCTTCATACACCACTAAACCCAGCCACTCACACCTTATCCCAGGTGTGTCAGGTCAGGAAAATAGAAGTATGGCTACTTACTGTAAGGCACTGGTTTATCTTTGTTAGGTCTGAGAGTCTCTTAACTTGGGCTGTTGTGTTTTTGTGTTAATTCCACAGATGTATACAGACAGATGAGTTCCTTTTTTTGGGTTTTGCTTCCTCTCACTGTTTCTGCTTATTTCCTTTGTCCTGCTTATAAGGGGATTCTTAGAAAGCTATGTTGAGCCATATCTGTGTTACAAATTCTAGGAATTTAACCGACCATTCTGGATTCCCTCCAAAGTCAGTGCCGACTTTGCTGCACATCTATTTCCTATAGCAGAGGTAAACAGTCAATAGCGTGCACTGTGTATGTGCATATGACATCATCTTAGACAAACACTAGCGGTCATATAGAAAAGTGCAATGACTTTAAACATTGCACTGTCACAGAATGCTACTTTCTCTGCACCCCAGGTTGTGAATTTTCTGCTCTCTCCCGGTTAAATGTAGGTGCTATTGTGAGATGGAAACATCTAGGACAAACAGCAGCTCAGACGTGAATGGTAGATCAAGCAAACCATTGACAGCAACATCAGTGCACATGGAGCTTTCTCAAATGGGGTTTTAATGTTGGCGGCTGAACATTATGCGCAGAGCCAGTCGTTGGATGGAGTACTGCAAGACATGGCATCACTGGATTCAGTGGAGCATAGTGAATCACAAGTCACAGTTTAGCTTTCTGATTAACAAAACTGAGTTGGCAGGTTCTAACCAACCAAAATCCACAGAGCCAGCAATGAAGTTTGGTGGAGGAGGGATAATGAATTTGTGCCCCTTCCTTCAGACATAAACAAATGGTTTGATGAGTTCGTTGTGGAGGAACTCCAGTGGCCTGCACAGAACCCGGATCTCCATCCCACATAACACCACTGTGAGGAAATAGAACGCAGACTCTGAGCCAAGCCTCCTCGCCCAGCATCAGTCCCCAAGGAGTGGAGGCTGGTAAAAGTGAGGGGCAGCGCCATGTTTATCCCCATTCCTTTGAAAGGGGATGTCCAACAAGCTTCTGTAGGTCATGTAGTTTTGGCCTACCCAGCACACTTGGGAAGAGACCCCAACTGTATCCTTGTGTTGTCATAGTGAATCATACATAGTGCTTTGACCTTTCCATGCAGAGCATGTTCATTTCCCAGCAGTCAGGAATATCCAGGACATGTTACTTTGAAGACAGTTCCATCAAGGCTGGTCAAGAAAGAGGCTAGACCTCACTGCTCCGTACCAAGTCCTTCTCAGGAATCTGGTTCCTTTTTTTTTTTGTTTCGCCAACTGTTTTGCATAACAGGGACAGGGGTCAAGTTATATAGAGAATTATATAAGATTAAAATTAATATTTTTAAGATTACTTATACATGGGAGGTATATATATATATATATATATATATATATATACACACATACGTCCCATGTATAAGTAATCTTAAAAATATTAATTTTAATCTTATATAATTCTCTATATAACTTGACCCCTGTATATATATATATATATATATATATATATATATATATATATATATATATATATATATATATATATATATATATATATATATATATATATATATATATATATATATATATATATATATATGGTAGGCAGTGCCACCATATAATCTGCCCAAAACGTGGTCTATGTTTACACTGTGTGATAAATTTCACGATGAACGGATCATCAGAAATTGCCCCTCGGAAATAAATCTGGGTGCCCTCTCCTGTAAAGCTGCCATTTGGTAAATACTCATTTATCTTTGGACAGTGATAACAGGCAATTAAAGATTGTTATTAACCAATATTTTATGTAACCACTACGGTGAAAGCCAAGCTACATTTCTGGTTAGATGGTTACACCATGTGACATTTTTAGACTGGTCAAATGCCTGAGGTAGGGGTAGCCCTTCTCACTTAATCCGAAATACCATCAGTACTTAATAGGACCACAAAGAGAATACAGTCCCCGAGTCTAATTTACATAGAACTCAGTGTAATAGGAACCATCCTTGAAGACTATCCTTCCTTATTTGAGCTTCCCCTCACAGATTCCAAGAACGTTTAACTCAGCAAAAATAAGACCCTTGCAAACCAGGGTTACTTAATACTGGGTCCCCTCTGGACCCCTTGAGCTTACTCACTGGCCATTGTCATAGAACTTGTGCTCTTTAGGGTGCTGAGGTTTTGTGCACACTGAAGGACAAATCAGATTTGATTGTTTGATTTTGCCAAAATCTAATTTCGGTGATCAGACTGTAGTTAGATATGCTTGTATATTCTAAATAACATTCAGCCAGCCGTGATGCCCTCCTGTCATCCTGTTAGTGCAGCACCATGGGCAAACGGCTGCACGATGCAAGACTACATGCATGCAGACCACTTTGATGACTGCCCTTAACATCACTTCAACATCGCCAAAGACTGCAATGGTGTGGTGCTAAACTAAAGTTAAGTATGTAAGTTAATGTAAACATGTAGTTATGTTTACTTAACATTAGTTAAGCAATGTAACCTGTACATTGTTAATGTATTACTTTGTGTTAGTTGGTCAACACTTAATGTACAGTGTTACTGGGAGCTTACACTGGCAGTACAGCTACAGACATACCATATGAAAGCACTGCATTGAGGTCACATGGCAGAGTTACAATCCATGGCAGAGTGACTCATAGCAGTGCTGGCGTCCTGTGGTTGATTGCGAAACTTCATCACGGAGGTACAGATGGAAATGTGTCAGGTGCTAAACTGGAATGGGGCTTCAGGCAGGGTCCTTCTCTGAAATTTCATAACTCCATTTATCGATGCAGCACATGTACATGCATAGTTACTTTTTTAAAAATGTATTTTGTGGCACATGCAGAAATCACACCCCACTGACACACTAACACCTTCTTGCACAGAGATCACGACTTGTTCTCGCTATGAGTTCTATAGAGTCAGTATGTTAACGCAGTTAAACAGTCAAACTTGATTTTTTTTTTTTTTTATGACCCAGAAAACGAGCACCATTCTCCATTATTAACACTGTTTGCATGACAACAATGTTTTTACGTAAATTTCATTTTTGGGTAAAACATGAAAATAACTTTAGTAAGTAAGTAAGTAAGTAACTTAAAAACTACAACACAGATTAACAAATTATTACAACATTTTTTATTCAATCCAATGATTTATTTTTGCATAATGTATGAAAATAACCTGTCCAGTTAATTAGCACTTACTCAGATTACTTTAGTGAGACTTGCTTGAATTTGTTAAGTATGTTTTACTCAGTCAAGTATCTTAAAAGCTACTTAACACAGCTAAATGAACCATTTGGCATAACATTTTTTAATAAATCCAACTTTATTTTTGGATAATACATGAAAATAACCTGGCCAGTTAATTAGCACTTACTCATCTCACTTAAGTGTGACTTGCTTAGTGTCACTAAAAGTTACTTAACACAGCTGTGTGGGAAATTACATTCCATTTTTAACTAAATCCAAGAGAGGAAGCGCGCACCTTACTCCTTTATTAACAATCTTTGTGCATGACATGTAAAGGCTTATGAGTAAAACTGCAAAAGACAGGAAACAGAACAGACTGTCTCTTAAGAATAACAAGTTCCTATAACACGGCTGTCTTATAAATGCTAACGTTAGCCATCAACAGAACTACAAGTAAATAAGATGCTGTCACGCCACTGGGTCTCCCTGGTCCTTTCGCCCTTCCAGACTCCACTTTCTAGAGGGCTACGCTCGATGACATCACATGCACGTGCTCCCAATCGGCAGTTCCCTTTCGCTCCCGGTCACCTGAGCTCTAATGGCCAATTAACGTTCACATAAATACCCCGTGTTTACGAGTATGCGTTACGAAGCTTGGTCTATTCATTGGCAATTCTGAGCGTTTATTCTGATTTACTGTCTCTGTTTTTTTTTACTTCCTTTTGTCCCTCGTTTACCCTTTGAACCCATTCATCTCTGTAGCCCTCGCCGACTGCTTTTCCCGGTTTAGACCTCTGCCTGTCCCTTACTACTCTCTTAAGCCCTACATTCTCTGCTGGTTCGGTGTTGCTGATTGGTTTGTTCACTATTATATCAAATAAACTGTCTTGGCTTTTAGCTCAGCAAACGTCGCTCTGGAGTCTTTTTGACCTGACAGATGCTAACCTGGTCGTACATTAGCACATAGTGTTATTGTAGATGAGCGTTGTGACTGCACATCAGTGAATCAACACTGTACTGTAAAAAAAAAACAAAAAAAAAAACAAACAACTTTCTAGGTCACATATGGATGGCAACTGAAGGTATAAACAACAAAAGAACTTACAGCCATCGCTTCTGAGTGCAAGACACCGGAGAAGCTCTCTCTATGTACACATCTGCTCTTCATGTTGACTATCTGGACCCTATAATGCAAAGTGTGTTTTTGATGTGTCAAAATAAAAGCCCATCATGCGTTCAATACAAACCAATTACCATGTACTAACAGAAACCAGAACAAGTGAAATCCCTTCTTCCATCCACGGGTGCAATGTTTTCTGTGCCATTCGCTACGACAGAACCCCAAATCATAGTAGATCCATCACTAGGCGTTAACAGTCAGCACAGTGTTATTTAAGTCTGTGTTATGATTATGGTTTGTGTTAAGTTTCTAAAAAGGTCCTTTGTTGTCATATGGGGGTTTTGCTTTGCCTTATGGTCAACACCTGAGCAGTGATGGTTCAGAAGCACTTTCTGTGGCCTTCCTCTGCTACGATGACATCAACTGGCTTCAATTCAGATCCGCAGCCAGCTGCTAAGAGGATGATTGTCTGTATTGACTAACTGTTAACACAGGATCGGAAGAGTCAGAGAATTGATTACAGTCTGCAGTAGTCATCAGCTGATCATACCATTAATATGGACAACCCTTAACCTTCCTAACCGGTCCTAAAGCCCAAAGTTTTACTTACCTCATTAATATCCGTGTTTACATTGATGCATAAGGCATTAAAGCATTCCAGCACAATCTCATATGTCACTTTTCCAACTGCTGGTCAGTCATACACCAAATACACACATTATCCCGGAAGGAAGTGGTAAAAGACCTTTAAGTGAAAGACGTATGGTGGTAACATGTGATTCTGTGGGAACAAATTGTGCTTTCTGTGGTTGCCTACGTCAGGAAAACAGATGTTTCACAATGTCCCACAGTTCATTTAAACCTGATCCATCTTTCAGTGCTGCACACTTCGCTGCAAGGCCTGGATCACAGAAGACAACAGAATGGAGATGAATGAGCATGGAAAAGCAAATGCCAGTATAAGTTATAGCAAATTTGATTCCAGTGGCAACAGTTTGGTGAATGAAAAGCCCACAGACTCTCAGGAACTCAAGAGCTCAGGTACAGTGTATATGCATACACACAAGAAATTCAGGGATAGACCTCAGAGACCTATCGTATTGTGCTTTTACACCAATTTGTCAACTGACAGTGCACTAACCCGTTTGTCATGCCACAGTATCTGTAGTTTGTAGTATGTTTTATACCACAAGAGTTTTTTTTTTGCTAGAACTATTGATAGTTTGCATAAAACTATCAATATTTTTATTTTATTTAATTTTTCATTTAATTGCATTAAATTTTTTACTCAAGTTTGTTTAGTCAAAAGGTTCTTTTACCCGCATTTTCTAATTCTGCATTCAGGTTTGGCTCTGTTGTTGGTTTTAACCAGTTTTTTTGGTTGACTTTACTTAATAACTGTATGCAAGTCGGTGAAACTCAGTCAGTTGTGTTGAGTTAATCAAACAAAGTGAACTGTCAGATTTACCCCACAAGTGTTTGTTTGGTCAGCGTAATCTTGTTGAGCAAAACCTCAGGATCTTTCTCATTGGCTCTTGGCATCAGCTATTTGCATATTGTTTTACTGTGTCTACTCACCATACTTGTGTTCTCTTCCCCCTGGCCTGCTTTCCATTGCATATGCTCCTTTCTTATATTCCCCAGTTAACTGCCTAGCCATGTTGGTGTGGGCTGCAAGTGCAGCTTACCATGCACCCTAAGGCTGAGTGTAATTCTAGGACAGCTCAGTAGCTCAGTGGTAACTTACCAAAACTACATACACAATGTAAACCCAAATTTCTCTACTTAAATTAATAACCATATTAGGCTGAACATATATAATACAATAAAATGTTTAGTCTAGTTATTTAAAACTCATGTGAGAATTATTTGAATACCACAGCTGAATGAATGATTTGGTGTAACGTTTTTAGGTAAACATTTCATTTTTTGGGTAATATATGAAAATAACTCAGCCAGTTAATCAGTACTTACTCCAATCACTTTAGTGTGACTTGCTTGAATGTGTTAAGTGTGTTTTACTCAGTCAAGTATCTTAAAAGCAACTAACACAGTTGTGTGGGAAATGACATACCATTTTTAAGTAAATCCAACATTTCATTTTTAAGAGTGCAATCCTAGCAGATGTTATATGCTCATGGGTGGTGCAATGGTCTCAGCCATCGCTCTAACAGAAGCTTGAGTTGGAACCCTAGCAATGCTAAGGCCATCCATGAGTAAACACCTAAGAGGAAAAAAATCTGACTAGATAGATAGATAGATAGATACTTTGAATTTCCCTCTGGGTTCAATAGAGTATAAAGAACCTAAAAACCCAAAAAGGAACTTTTGACTTACAAAATTTGTGTTGGGTGCGTCACATTTGATACAGCATTTCTCTCAACACGACCTGCAAATGAACCTGAGCATTCATAAAGCCACCGCTACTTCAACTTTACTGCCTAAATACATGCCAAAGCAACAACAGCGGTTTACTTAAATTCAAAAGAGGGATTGTACACGCTAGCTGCTCAGTCACTGCCAGTGTACAACCTAGTCTCACATCCCTATCTTAATTTCACTTCCCAAAGACCCTCGGCAGGGTTTGCAAGTTGGCACTTTGAGTTAATGCAAGCTCTTTGTAACATTGCCTAAATCATGATAAAACGTGCAAGTAGAACCTACAATACGAAACATCGCACTATTGTACAAATAGGTTCCATGTGCAACATGGACAAAAAAAAACCAAAAAAAAAAAAAAAAAAAAAACCACCCACCCCCCATAAGGACCTCGCCTGGACCCCTGGCATGATGGCAGAAGGTCTTTTATGGCACATGTGTATTTATAGAAGGCATTGTAATGTAGTGTTGAGAGTCTTACCCAAGGACTCTTATTCCTGTATAGGTCAAAGTCACCCAAACCAGGAATCAAATCTCATTCTCCCACAGGGTAGTAGGTCACTGACAGGTAGTGGTGTGGTGCCACATTAACCACACGTGTATATGAATTTAATAATGTGTGATTATGACATCTTTATTTTGGTGCTGTTGTTTTAATTAGCCAAAGGTTTACTTAGGTTTTCCATAGCGGTGTATTCAGCATTTAGTGCTCATCAAAAAGGCAACACCAGCGAATCTGTGTGAGGAGGCACCATGGTCAGCGGAAAGATGAGCAGTTCGTGTTTCAGGTCAGCCAGGAATTTCCAGTCTCAACATTTCCCCCCCTGTCCTGCTCAGTGATCCCTCCTACAGTCCCTGCTGGCAGATGAAAATGCCACCACAGTAGTCCTGTCCACAGCTGGACGTCGCCATGCCATGTCTGCCATGGATAAAGCAGTTGGTGCTCCTGTTGCTTATGGAACTGGATCCATGCAAAGTCTCACCGCCTGGCCTTGTCACCATGTCAACATCACCAAAGACTGCACTGGTGTCGTGCCAGGCTTTCATGGAGTCACTCAGAATGGAAGCATGTCATCTTCAGTGACTGAGTCCTGCTTTTGTCTTGGTGGAGACTGTTTCACCCACTGCTCAGCCAGTGTCTACTAATGTGCTAACTGATGAACCTTCGATCAAGTGCACTGCTCTTGTCTATGTTCAGGTCTCTGAGTAGTCCCTGGGCCAGTCCTGCTCATTTGTTAGAATCCTCCCTGATAGAATCAGGATTGTTGCTTATAAATACCCACATATAATAAGGCTAAGTAATCTGTCTGTGTCCATTCCATCCTAGGACAGTACACTGTAAGAAGCAGATGCTACAGACTGGCTGCAGGGTGTCTGGGGCTGCTGTGTGTTCTTCTACTGGCTGCCATCATAGTGCTGTGTATTAAGTTTAACCACTCTGCTACTCATAGAGACCAGCTACAGAATAGCAACAATGACCTGACTGTAGAGAGAGACCAGCTACAGAATAGCAACAATGACCTGACCATAGAGAGAGACCAGTTACAGAAGAGCAACAATGACCTGACTGTAGAGAGAGACCAGCTACAGAAGAGCAACAATGACCTGACTGTAGAGAGAGACCAGTTACAGAAGAGCAACACCAACCTGACCATAGAGAGAGACCAGTTACAGACCAGATACACCAACCTGACCATAGAGAGAGACCAGTTACAGAGCAGATATTCCAACCTGACCATAGAGAGAGACCAGTTACAGACCAGCAACACCAACCTGACCATAGAGAGAGACCAGTTACAGACCAGCAACACCGACCTGACCGTAGAGAGAGACCAGTTACAGAAGAGAAACAATGACCTGACTGTAGAGAGAGACCAGTTACAGAAGAGCAACACCAACCTGACTATAGAGAGAGACCAGTTACAGACCAGCAACACCAACCTGACCATAGAGAGAGACCAGTTACAGAAGAGCAACAATGACCTGACCATAGAGAGAGACCAGTTACAGAAGAGCAACAATGACCTGACTATAAAGAGAGACCAGTTACAGACCAGATACACCAACCTGACCATAGAGAGAGACCAGTTACAGACCAGATACGCCAACTTGACTATAGAGAATAAACAGTCACAGATGGAGAAAGATGAGCTTCAGAGGAAGTTGGCTGCTATAGGTAAGGAAATACTTTAATATTACCAGTTTCATTTATTTTCTATATTCCTGCATAAATGGGCCAAAATCTGCATCAGATTTTCACACGAGCCCTAAAAGTAAAGAACACTATTACTCATCAGAGACAAAAATTACACTGGGTCATTTATTTATTTATTTATTTATAGTCTAATATTAAACATCTGTGAGCAGCAAACGTATGTGAGCTTATGCTTTCAGTATCTGGTGTGAGCCTCTTGCCCATCAATAACTGCAAGTAAACGTTCCAGTAACTGGGAACATTAGTGCTGCACATCAGCTTTCTCCGAACGTAGCAGCTTCAACTCTGTTATGTTGGGGGGTTTCCTCCAATGATCTTCTTGCTTCGGGTCCTTCCACAACAGCCACACTGTGAAACTGACATGGTGGTGGTGGTTGTGGTGTTAGGGTGTGTTGTGCTGGTGTGAGTTTGGGCAGCAGTGCAACAATAATCCACCAACTCAAACTATCCAGGCAACAGCGTTCTGTGGGCAATGTCCTGTTGTTAGCATTTTGTGGGCAGCGTCCTGTGACCACAGATGAAGATCTAGAGGAAGAACACTGCACTGTGCAGCAGCAGATGAGCTATCATCTCTGACTAAACCTCTACAAGGTGGACCAGCAAGGTAGGAGTGTCTAAGAGTGGACAGTGAGTGGACACAACACTCCAGCAGCACTGCTGTGTCTGATCCACTCACACCAGCACCACACACTAACACACCACCACCACCACCACGTCAGTGTCACTGCAGTACTGAGAATGAGCCACCACTCACATCATACCTGCTCTGTGGGGGTCCTGACCATTAAAGAACAAGTATACAGAGAATCAGATGGACTACAGTCTCTATAAGGTCAGTGGAGCTGATGAAATGGACGAGTGTAAATACAAGGAGGTGTACCTAATGAGCACTGTATCCCCTACTGTACAGATAGACATACAAGTAATGGATGGTCGTACTTTGGGGGCAATGTTTACTACATGGATACTGATCCAGCATCATGGACTAGGAGCAGACAGCTCTGCAGACTGTTTGGAGCAGACCTGGCAGTCATAAACAGCAAAGCGGAGCAGGTGAGTAGAGTACATGTGCATTAGCGAGAGGGAACTGTTCCTCAGCAGTGTCTTCATACTGTATAACCATGTTCACAGGACTTCCTGATTAAACTAATGCGATTAGGTCAAGCTTGGATCGGCCTGACTGACCGAGACACTGAGGGGGCCTGGAAATGGCTGGACGGCTCAGCACTGACCAATGAGTATGTAGGGTTTCTCAGTTTTGCTTACTGCTACAGTATATGTGATATGATTTGAAAGTGACTTGGAAACTGGGGAACTCTAACCAAAAGCTGTTTGCCTCTCTGGGTTACAGGTTCTGGTGTCCAGGGGAACCAAACGATATACATAACGAGGACTGTGCCGAGTTAGTGTACTTTGTAGATAAGAAGTGCTGGAATGACGAACCATGTGATAACAAAAAACCGAGGATCTGTGAGAAGAGAGTTATTTAATGATTAGTGATATTTGTAATTAACAATTGTCCCAAAGTGGACGCTCTCTCTCACATACCAAGCTTTTGTCTTGGCGGAGGTGACCAATGGATTGTTGGTCATGCGCCAATAACGGGTTTGTTGTCACACATCACACGTCCAGACGGCCTGGTGTCATTTCACCTCCAGCCCTACCGCACCAACTGCAGGAACTGTGTGAGGATATTCAAGCTGCATGGGATGGATTAATAACAGGACACCATTTGGAACCTCTACAACTCCATGCTGAGACATCTGGCATGTTGGGTTGCCAAACATGGTGGACCAACACCATACTGAGAGATACTCCTTCTGTATGTGTAGCTCAATAAATATTTTCCATATCAGTCAAAATGTATCAGTTATTGGTCCTGGTAACCTTTATCTTCCTTCCCAATCTTTCATCTGAGCGCTGAACTATTCTATTGGCAAGGGTATGACTGCGTACAATTGAGCTTTATGTAAAACATTGACACCTGAAGGCACAGTGTGGCGGAAAAACATCCAATATCCAGTCTGTTTGGATTCATTTTGGTTCCTCAGGCTGCACGGAATCTTTCCAGCTGAAATCAGAAATGCCATAAGGTCAAAATGGAGTTGGCTTTCTAAACATGTCCTTCTATGGAATATCATTTTTAAAGTCTGAGCTAAACTTTATTTTTGCAGGTCCTTTGTTGTCATATGGGGGTTTTGCTTTGCATTTAAGATCAGCACATGGTAGCCTAGAGTATGTTAGCTCTGCTTTGATTTTGCCTTGACTTCCACAGTTCCTCTTAACGTCAGGACAAAAAGACTCCTGGTCGATGAGTGCAGAACTGAAAGTCAAAGCAGTTTTATTTAACAATCAAGTAATCCAAATCAACAGCAATTCACAAACAAGCAGGAGATCAGTGTCAGGGACAGGCGGAGATAGGAACCAGAAAGAGCAGTCAGCAAAGTCAGATGAGATGAAAGGACGAGGCAAGAAGGATAGTCGAGATAAACGAAGTCAGAGCACAGTGAGAGAACACAGCGTCAGAAAGGGATTAAGCAAAAGAGTGGTCAAACACGAAAAGGGTCAAAACCAGTAAAGGGATCAAGAATGAATGCTCAGAACTGCAAACTACGTTTCACAAAGCTCTGCAATGAACACATGGGAGTGGTGCCATCGAGTGTAGCCCTGGAGTGCGGAGTAGCGAGGGTTACCCGGCTGCGTGACATTTAACTGCTATTTCTCTATGACAATTTAGAAACCTGTGTGCTGGAACTTTCTACACTGGGTAACACTTTAACACATTGACAGTTGACCATGTAGACATGTAGCAACTGCTACATCTTTAATTAGCATGTAAACATGTAGTTCTTATGTTTACTTAACATTAGCTAAGCATTGTAACTTGTAGATTGGTGATGCATGACGTCCTGTTATCTAGTCAACACTTCATGTGCAGTCATATGTTACTGTACATTCATATGTTAGCGTTTGAGCACCCCTGGCCCAACTGTAGGGAGTTGTTGATTATATAATTGGCTAATTCGTACACAGCCTTCATCATGTGGTGGCAGTATGTGGAAGCCTGACTGAGGCAGGGGGCAAAAGCTCTGAGAACCTGAGCTGGAGATTTGGAGCTGCCACTGATGATATCTAGATGGCCAGACCTGCCTTTTCTATGTAGTTGTAGGAACTGTATAGGACTCGGGAACAGGGAGCAGATGGGATGGTGGTGGGGAAGCTGAACAAGGTAGGGATGGACATTTATAGGGTGTTAGAATGGAAGGAGGAGCCATGAACTTTCTCCCAAATCTCAGTCATTTCATAATTTCATTTCAGAGATGGGTTCGAGCTAAGGCTTGATGTGTTCCTGTTTCTCTGCCTGTGCTTTCCCTTGCAAGTTTATATTTCTTGTTTTCTAGCTACTTTCTCTGCTTCTACTTTATGGATTCCTCTAGCCTAAGCGTTCCTGTCTGCTTATTGGATAAAGACTTGATTAATGAACACTTGTTCATGCGCCCAGTCTCCTTGACTACAGACAGCTCTGCAGCAAGTTAATGGTGATCCAGTGGTGCTGATGGGAGGGGACTGGAACTGTGCCTTGGATTTTACTAGAGTAAAATCCGCGACTTGCAACTTGCGAGGTGAACCTGACTTCAAGACTGCTGTCAAAGACTTTAAACATAAAACTTATCGGTTTACAGCGACCAAGTGAACGAGGGTAATGTTGATTACTAGAAATTCCACTGCTCTCTGGAATCAACCGACCCTTTACATGGGTAACTTCATCTCTACCATCAAAGCCTTCTCCAATACACGAATGAAAGATAGGACGTCTCTACTCAGCAAAGTCTTTGAACTGAGAGTTCATGATGATTCATGTAAATTAAGTGATGTACCTGTACATCAACATATAGTTTCAAAACTAGAAAAGAAAAGGCCCATGCCCAAACTGTTCCCCCAAAAGAAAAGTTGGAGCATGAAATTGTCCGGAGTGTCTTGGTGGTGATGTGAAAGCTCCCAATGCAGATGCTCTCTCACAACCCTACCCCAAGGGTTCTTCTCTGTAGTAAGACATTCACTTCACTAGTACAGAATGCATTTGGAGGTCACATGCAAAACACATAGAAACTAAATAGGGATCACATGACTGCAGGAACGAGGCAGACATGCAGGTGCACTGGTAGTGAGTTAGCTATAGTCAGTCCATAAATACAGACAAACTGTAGCCACAGGGCTGGGCTTATTCTTGGATGAGGGGGACCAAACCTATGCCCTCGGAGCTGATTGTGTGCATGTGTGTGACTCTATAAGTCCCAGATGTCAAATTCAGTCAGTCTATAAAGCATTATATAGTCCAGTATTATACTGCAGGTCAGGGCTGTAATTACACTCAGCCCACTTCTAGAGCTGAGCAAATCAGACCAATCTGAAGACCAGTCTTGTTTTATAGGCCTATTAGTCTGGAGTCTATTTATTAGTCTGAGAAGTCCATTAGTACATCCAGTTGAAATGATGTGTCATGGCACGCAGTATGTCAAAGACATGGAACAGTTGATCAGAGCGTTATTCATACACAAGTGTTTGTTGCTGGTTGAATGTTGATCAACTATAATAACCCTTCATGTTTAATACTCCACCTCTCACTCAGGTAGTGATAGAAAAAATACAGCATTTGTGTGGATAGAGGAAGTTTCAGACCTGACAACGAACAGTTGTAACAGCATCCGGCAGGAATTGCACAAATGCTGGGAGGTGGTAGGAAAAAAAAAAAAAAAAAAAAAAAAGTAAGTATAATAAAAATATAGAACTCTTTTTAACTTATGTACTCTTCTTGGCAATCTGTCCAGTTCTTATACATTTATTTATTACAACATCCAACCACGTTTACTGGATTACACAGGAACATACGCAGTCACTGTTAAACAAGGCATTCAGATACGGTAACCAAACCTCCACTCAAGTACAGACCTACTGCTGTATTAGCTCAGGTGAAGGTTTTTAGATGACCCCTGGAGGGAAGAGGAATCCAGTCAACATGAGCATAAGGGTCACGGTGCGGTTGGGGTTTGGACCCTAACGCAGGGCATGACCCTGTTTACGCCAGTGTAAAGGTTTATACTGCAGGCAAACGGGTTTCCTGAATGCACGTGACACAATATGTGCAGAGAGTGAACTACTCTGAGGGAATGGGTTTGCATGAACTGGTTTAGGCGGGGATTGGACCCCCGACCTCCGGAGTGATGACCCCACGTGTTACCACTGTGCTATGTGGCAGTGCACGTGAGGCGGGTCAGGAGAGGTTTTGTGAGGGAGAAGGAGAAATGGCGGGAAAGTCAAACAAAGGAGACGCCAGCAACAACATGCTTAAACTAAAGGGAGTGTTTATAAAACAACAGAAACAACCAGGACAGAGTTTAACAGAAGGGGATCTCTCTTCCTATGTGGGTCTCTCCATCTTTCTCTGTGCAGTACAACCCACAATCTGTACCCTATTTCTTTCTTTCTTTATTTTTTTTTCCTTTTCATTTTTTAAGCTCTCTTTTTCTCTCTTTTTCTCTCTTTACCTTACCGTCTACCCCTCTACAAAGGTGTAGCAGAGATGGGTGTTTGGTGGAGGCTTATATGGCCCGCGCCTCAGGTGCAGCTTGTTAGGCTGATCACCCCGAGGCATTCTGGGGGTTGGTGTTCCAGGCTGTAGTCCCCAAAAATGGTACTGCCTCTGCTGCCCTCTACTGGCCGCAGGCGGTACCGCCCGGACCCTTACGATAACACCAACAAACCCTGTAAAGTTATGAATATTATGATTTCCTACATTCAAACAGACCCTTACGTAGAAAAGTTCTCCATCTGTACGTGGTGGTTAATCCAGCTTCATTACTTTCCCATCTTGCTAGTCAACTAAGTCAAGTCAACATTTATTTATTTAGCGCCTTTTACAACAGATTTTGTTTCCACAAAGCAGAATTTGGTTTCTGAGCCCCAATGAGCAGGCCGAGGGCGACAGAGGCAAGGAGAAACTCCCTCAGTTCAGGAAGCAACCTCGAGAGGAACCAAGACTAAATAGGGGAACCCATCCTCCTCGGGTCAACACCAGATAACAAGACAGGCAAAGGAAAGGAGCGTTCAGTGTTCTGTAAGGTGGAGGAATAAATGTCTGACTAGTCTGTAACCTACTAGTACTCTACTACTGGGGCTCGACTTGTACTGGGCAGGTGCTTTCTTATTGATTGCTAGTTGTGTTGTGTTTGTGGTATTTGTGTTTCTACTGATCTTGTGAAGTTTGGTTTCACAGTTACCTTTATCAAACGACAACAGCGACACCATTTCATAGTTATATCATGTATTAGATAAATGTTTTAAACGTTCTTAATTAATAATCATGACTTGGATCACCAAAGTTTGCAATGGTGTCATGCCAGACCATGAAGTTACTCAGAATAGAGATGGCAATCCTAGTAACCTTTATGTTCCTTCCTAACAGCACTGCATTCCCACACTTCCTACTGGGTGCAGCTATTCTTTTGAATGAATGAATGTATTCATTTGTCATGTTATTCATGAACAGAGAAATCATTTGCAATGCAGAAGCCCATTATGTCAACCCGATTGCAGAGAGAGACCGGTTACAGACCAGTTACACCAGCCTGACTAAAGAGAGAGACCAGTTACAGACCAGCTACAGCAACATGTCTAACGAGAGGAACCAGTTAAAGAAGGAAAAAGACAGACTTGAGATGTACTTGGTGTCCTTAGGTGAGGAGATATTTCCTCAGGTAAGTCCCCATCAATACTCAAACCAGAATCACGGTAAACCATATATAGCAGACGAAAAGCATGATAAATATATAATAATAAATATATACACATATATATATAGTACTATTTGGCTGAAGAAATATTGTGACTGGTTTGCAGACCTCATTTGGAATTGTTCGGTGCATTTCCATGCATTTCCACCACAAATACATTTCAGAGCATGAAAAATTCTTTCCCAGCCAGGACCAAATAGTTGTAGGTTTTTCAGCAGGCACAGTGACAACATCTGTGACCATTTCAGTAATGGACGAAAGAGAGAACAACAATTGTGACACCAAGTGGTCTGCAGAAGAACCTCTTCTCTTTTCCAGTAGTTGCTTTGTGCTTGCTTTTTTTCGGATCTGGAATAATTGCACAAACGTTAGCCGGTAATCAACGTGCTCCCCCATCTTGTTACTAGTGTTTACTACCCTAGTGCATGCTCTTTGTTGATGTTGATGACCTATCCATTGGTGTTTCTTCGCTTTAATAAAACCTGGTGCAAATGCAAGCTGGTTCCCTGGAGAGGACCAAGGTTCTACAAAGCCCGAATGGAACCAGTTCAAGAACCAGTGTTCTTTTGTTCGAAAAGGGGCTAACAATGGCCCAACCATGAATAAAATAATCTGCAACATATAGTAACAACAAACAAAAATAAACAACAACAAAAAAAATAGCATTGATAATACTAACAAGTGTGCACACGGCAATCCTTGGGCTATTACCATAAACCATGACACAGTTCTAATTAATCATACAGGACATGTCCACATAATCCAAAACATAATAACAGAACAGCAGTGTGTCCGTACTTAAGAGACGTTGAATGTACAGACACATCTGGTGTTAGACTGTTGAACAGACACAGCCAGATACCTCCGTGGAGAAGTGCCTGTTCTAAGCATTGATTTTTGACTGTTTTGATTGCTCATTTTTTGAATGAATAATTTAATCAAATTTCTCTCTTCCTGAAATTCAGGCCAGATTTTTTGGTCCCTTTAGCTGCATTAAGGAGAACACAAATCCAACAGGATCATACAATTCTAATGGTTCAGTAATTCACCCCCTCAAAACTCGGAATGGTCTGTGATCAGAATTGTGTGTATCTTTATGTTTGTGCACCAAACAAGGATGGAGATACTTCAGCTCCAGTCTTTACTACATCTCTGCTGAGAAGAAGAGCTGGACTGAGAGCAGACGGTACTGCAGACAGAGTGGAGCAGACCTGGTGATCATAAACAGCAGAGAGGAACAGGTGAGGTGGGGAGACGATGACGATGATGATGATGATTATGATGATGAGTTCGGCTCATCAAGTCTTTTGGAATTAGGTGATGAGTTGAATGAAGAATCTTAGTTGAGGAGAAACTTAACATTTTAAATGAATCCATTTTACTATTTGTTCTTAAGTCAACTGTTTAATTTTCTTTTTTTACAAACAAAATAAATCTGCTTTAATTATTATTATTATTATTATTATTATTATTATTATTATTGTTATTATTATAAATTACATAATTGCTTATTCCTTGCTTCTCCGGGGTTTCAATAGAGGTTCTTCAGCTTAGCAAAATCAAGGTAATCACCCCCAAGAATTATGGGAGCTGGAGTTCTAGATGTTCTGGAGTTGGCATTGATTGATCTCTTACAGTGCATATATGACTCAGTTCTGTATTAACCTGTATGCTGCCTTATTCCCTAATGTGTTAAGTACTGTATTAGTCCATGCACTCATTTATTGTGATGAAATAGTGTGCGTAGCAACTGCACACATCCTTCTTGGTGTAACTATACTTTTGACGTTGAGTGTATGATTCCTGACATATATGAATGTATACAACACAATATAGACAATGTATTATGTATGCGCATGTGCTTCCTATCATTGACACAGTTACTCTGTATTGCCAAATCAATGAACAGCAAAGAGAAGTGAAACCCAACGAAAGTTGGTGGGGGTTTTTTTCGTTGTTGTTTTTACCAAATAGCCTAAAGCCTTTTTATTACAGGGACAGAGGAAGTGAATTTAGAACTTTATAGGACTAAATGAATTGCATCTATAGTCATTCATAGACCAGCCAAAAGGCCTGAGGTAGAGTTTTCATAACAGGGACAGGGCTGAGTTAAAATCTAGTTTTATATGCTTCAATTACTCAGCAGCAGCAGATGAGTTACTGTATCTGACTTAAAGGTGGACCAGCAAGGTAGGAGTGTCTAATAGGGTGGACAGTGAGTGGACACTGTGTTAAAGTCCAGCACCCAAGTTATAGCTCAATTTTGATGCTGCTAACCATTTATGAACAGGCTAAAGGTGAGCTGACCAAGTATTAACAGATGGTCTACAGTCTGTAATTGTATATATGGCCAGTGAAGCTGATCAAATAGGCAATTTGGGTGTATATACAAAGAAGTGTACCTAATAAAATGGCCTGTGAGTGTAAGTGATCATGGCTCAGCCAATTAGATCCATTATATGATGGCGTTAACAAGGTGGTTCTAAAGGAGTTGTGGTGAGTCTAAAATCAGGAAAATAAGTTTCATTATAAACTCAAAAGCAGCAACTGGTTTCTTTGGAATCTCATTTCCTGAGTTTGTACATTGACAGTAAACTCAGCTCTGTGGAGATGACTTAAGCCAGATACAAATGAGCATGGTTCTGCAATCTGGATTCCTCATTTCCCTGAAGGCCAGCAATGTGATCCAGAGCTCAATGGAATGGCCACGTCATGCTCTACTGGCCATGGAGCTTGGCTTTTTTACAGATTCTTAAAATTGGATTTGTAAAGTGGCTTTGCTGCAAAGTGATTTCCCCTCTCGTGGTTTGATTCACGAGGTCGTCAGTGATTAGTTAAGTCAAATTTATTTGCACAGTGCTTTTTACAACAGATGTTGTCACAAACCAGCTTTACAGAATATCCAGGTCCCGGGCCCCAGGGAGCAAGCCAAGGGGGACGCTGTATTAATAAACAAGAATGTAGAAAAAAGCACCAGCTTATTGAAGTAGTTCATGCTGGAAGTATATTTTGGATGATGTCTTGTTGTAGGGCAGCTCCATCTGAGACCTCTCTTGTCCTTCCAAATCTTCCTGGAAAACTCCAATGTTATTTACAGTAAAAGCTGAATTCAGAAATCTGAAAAACAAACACACACAAAGCAAATCAGCTGTATCCTCTTTTCCCACCACACTCTATAAAGAGACAGACATTATTTCTTCAACATTCGCTCAACGTTTTGGCACAGCACATTTTGAGTCACCATATCTTAATGAAGAAGGTTTTGAACTTAATTCAACATGATTGTGACATCTCTACCAAACGGCAGAGGTATGTTAGGTTAAAGAAATCCAATAGAGGTCCCTCAATCTTTCAATAGGTAAACATTTACTATTCTCATCCGTTGTGGAATTGTCAGAGGTAAGCTTTTTTTTCATCAAAGTACAGTTTCAAAAGGTTTTGATCAACAGAATTAAAGTTTAAAGGTAACATAATTTTGGAAAAGCATGCATTACCAAATGGTCTAATTGTTTCTAAGCTAAAGTGTTTAAAACTGACCTTACTTACCTCACTTAGTTATCACTGCCAGAAGTACATTTAAAATGCTTGGTTTCTTGTTTTGTAATTAAACAAATCACTGTGCGTTTCCATGCACCCCTAAAGGAGAGGACATGGGGAAGAGCTGAGTCAACACTTATGATGGCAACATGTGACTTCAGTGGAAGTGATACAGATATTTCACAATCCCAGCTAATATAACCCAGATGCATCTTTCAAGTCCACAAGGTCTGGATTACAGAAGACAACTGAATGGAGATGAAAGAATCGGGGATTAGGTATGGCAAGTTTGATTCGGATAACACAGACAACGGTTTGGAAATTAACTGGACCGCAGCCAGTCAGGACCTCAAGAGCTCAGGTACAGTGTCTATATACCTACAGATACCCTCAGCTAATAAACCCTAAAGACTTTTGCTGAGGTAACAATGCATATAAAATTATGATTTCATGATGATACAATGGCCACATGCATTTTGGAGAATGGACATCCTGTTTTGTTGTATTGGATTGGATATGAACACAAACAACCAGCAACCACTCAACAAACCACTCTTGCATTTGTATTAGCAGCAGCATGACAACATAAACCACGTCATTGTTATTTCATAATTAAAATTTTATCAACATATCAGGAGTTTATCAAATGTGGAACCCAATGGCAGCCTAACACCATGTGGGTAGCTTGCCAGAAAGGATTTGGCAAAACAGGGATATAGTATAACTTAAGGTGCCCCAATGCTTTTGACCTAGACTCTTGCATGGTCTGGATATAACATCTTTTGCAATGTAGATGGTTTAATATAACATATCTTTATAAATATTCATACATAGCAAATATAGAGCTATTCCATCATACCAACAGATAAAAACAAAGTGACCCTAACGGATACAGGCCTGTTTCCATCTTTTCATGTACTTCCAGGGCTCTGAAAAAAACCCGTCATTAGCTAAAGTAGCTACATGCTAATCTGACAACCATATTTTGACGGGGATGCTGTCAGACTTTTGTTCATGTAATGGGTGTGTTACTTTACATTCATCATTGCGGTGATCAGGTGGTTCAGTCCTTAGAAGACATCTGCAACATACAGACATCTAGGCATTTTTACACACTTGTTTAAAAGTAAAAGTCATGTAACTTGAAAAATCACGAGCCTATGTTCCTATTAAGTATCGTTTCCTAAGTTAAATTTCCAAGCTCTGTGCTAACTGATAAACCCGTCAGGTCAAGTGCACTGCTCTTGTCTAGGTCCAGGTCCTTGAATAGTCCCTGAGCCAGTCCTAGTCACATTATTAGAAACAGCCACATATAATAAGGCTACAGAATCTGTCTGTGTCCATTCCCCCCCAGGACGCAAACGCTACAGAGTGGCTGCAGGGTGTCTGGGGCTGCTGTGTGTTCTTCTACTGGTTGCCATCATAGTGCTATGTGTCAAGCTTAGCCACCTTGCTACTCATAGTGACCAGCTACAGAAGAGCAACAACGACATGATTACAGAGAAAGACCAGTTACAGACCAGTTACAACAAGCTAGCTACAGAGAAAGACCTGTTACAGACCAGCTACAACAAACTAAGTACAGCAAAAGACCAGCTACAGAGCAGCTACAACAAACTAACCACAGACAAAGACCAGTTACAGATCAGTTACACCAACCTGACTAAAGAGAGAGACCAGTTACAGACCAGTAACGTCAACCTGACTAAAGAGAGAGACCAGTTACAGACCAGTTACACGAACCTGACTAAAGAGAGAGACCAGTTACAGACCAGTTACACCAACCTTACTACAGAAAGAGACCAGTTACAGAACAGGTACACCAGCCTGACTGGAGAGAGAGACCAGTTGCAGACCAGTAACACCAACCTGACTAAAGAGAGAGACCAGTTACAGACCAGTTACACCAGCCTGACTAAAGAGAGAGACCAGCTACAGACCAGTAACGCCAACCTGACTAAAGAGAAAGACCAGCTACAGACCAGTTACACCAGCCTTACTAAAGAGAGAGACCAGCTACAGACCAGTAACGTCAACCTGACTAAAGAGAGAGACCAATTACAGACCAGTAACACCAACCTAACTGCAGAGAGAGACCAGCTACAGACCAGTTACACCAGCCTGAGAAAACAGAGAGACCAGTTACAGACCAGTAACATCAACCTGACTAAAGAGAGAGACCAGCTACAGACCAGTAACGCCAACCTGACTGCAGAGAGAGACCAGTTACAGAAGGAGAAAGATGGGCTTCAGAAGACGTTGGCTGTTATAGGTAAGTAAATGTCTAGTCATAGTCCCAGTTAATAATCAGAACCAGAACCATGGTAACCCATCAATAGCATAATACACCCACCGGTCACTTCACTCTACTCTTACTGTCCATTCTATCAGCTCCACTGACCATACAGGAGCACTCTGTAGTTCTACAGTGACAGGCCGTAGTAATCTCTTTCTCTGTATACTTTATTACCCTGTTCCTCAGTGGTCAGGACCCCCACAGGACCACCACAGAGCAAGTATTATGTGGGTGGTGGATCATTGTGTTAGTGTGTGTTAGTGCATGTTGTGCTGGTGTGAGTAGATCAGACACAGCAGTCCTGCTGGACTGAGGATTGTCCACCAACCAAAACGAGCCAACCGTGTCCTATGGGCAGCTTCCTGTGACCACTGATGAATGAGCCTTCGTCTCTGGCTTTACATCTTTGGGGTGGAGCAAAGTGTCTTATAAAGTGGACAGTGAGTGGACACACTGTTTACACTGGTGGTCGATGGGTTACAGTGTGTAAATGTAGAACTGCTATATACTGCAGTGGGCCTTTTATATAGGAGGTGGAGCTTATTAACTGGGCAGTGGGTGAATGTGTCCTATGAGATACACTGAGCACTGATACCCTACCTTATGAACAGATACATATGCAAAGCAAGGATGGTCGTACTTCGGTGGCAGTGTTTACTACATCTCTACCCAAACGAAGACATGGACAGAGAGCAGACAGGACTGCAGACAGAGAGGAGGAGACCTGGCGATCATAAACAACAAAGAGGAGCAGGTGAGTAGAGTGTATATGCATTAGAGAGAGCGACTGTCCCGCAGCAGTGTCTTCATACTGTACAACCATGTTCACAGGACTTCCTGCTTACAACACTGACCGGACGTCAAGCTTGGATTGGCCTGACTGACAGAGACACAGAGGGAGCCTGGAAATGGGTGGACGGCTCAGTACAGACCGCTGGGTACATGACTGGGGTTTCTCCTCCTGGCTTATTGCCATTATAGTATATGTTCTACATGACCCTAAACTGACCTGGAAGAGAACTCTAAACCTGTTTGTTTGCCTCTCTGGGTTACAGGTTCTGGTGTCCAGGAGAACCGAATGATGCCAAAAATGAGGACTGTGCTGAGCTAGTGGGTTTGCCAGACAAAAACTGCTGGAATGACATACCATGCAATAACAAAAAAATGGGGATCTGTAAGAAAAGCCCTGTTTAGTGACGATGTGAAAGCTCCCAAAGCGGACGCTGTCTCACAACAAGCCTCGTGTAATGTAAACAGAGATTGTTCCTGGATGGCTGTTAGATGAGGGATCCAGTCAACATAAACAGAAGACCAGCAGGACTCTAAAACGTTATGAATATTATGATTTTCTTTATGTAGAGAAGTTCTCCAGCAAAGGGCTGCCTAGTTACTGTCTGCTCTTACTAAGCTTTAGATTTTGCTTCTACGGTTTACCGTATCTAATGCCAACAGTGACGTCATATCATAGTTACAGCATACATGGGTGAACCTCAGTGATAAGCTCGAATCTTAACAATTCAGATTTTGCTCTACAGCTGTTCTGTATCATTTGTATTATTTAATAGTTTCTATTACATTTAAAATGTTTTTGATTAATGAAGTTGAATAATCAGCATGAGTAAATCCACCTCTAATGTTGGTGACATGCTTGTATGTTTTGTATAAAGTTTGATTCACATTGTTTACTGTTGTTGATGTTTATTGTTAAGATGTTAAGTGAGTTGTATGATTAGGAACTAGAGAAACATGGTCTGATAACATTTTATAACTATATTTCTTAGTGCTAAACGGTGAGGAATGCTCAGGGGCTGTGAAATGAAATATCTGTTATTCATTTTTTGGGTTTTTTTTATTTTAAGGGAACTTTCTCTGTGGTGTCTGAGTTTTTGTCCTTTCACCAAGTGACCATAGTGCATATATGGGCCTTCCACCCCATGACTACAGTGCACCCAGTGATCATAGTGCACCCAGTGATCATAATGCATATATGTGCCTTCCACCCAGTGATCATAGTGCACTGAGTGATCATAGTCCACCCAGTGATCATAGTCCACCCAGTGGTCATAGTGCACCGAGTGATCATAGTGCACTGAGTGATCATAGTGCATGTATAGGCCGGTCACCCAGTGATCATAGTGCACCGAGTAATCATAGTGCACCGAGTGATCATAGTGCACTGAGTGATCATAGTGCATGTATAGGCCAGTCACCCAGTGATCATAGTGCACCCAGTGATCTTAGTGCACCCAGTGATCATAGTCCACCCAGTGATCATAGTGCACCCAGTGATCTTAGTGCACCCAGTGATCATAGTGCACCCAGTGATCATAGTGCACCCAGTGATCATAGTGCACCTAGTGATCATAGTGCACCCAGTGATCATAGTGCACCCAGTGATCTTAGTGCACTCAGTGATCATAGTCCACCCAGTGATCTTAGTGCACCCAGTGATCATAGTCCACCCAGTGATCATAGTGCATGTATTGAAGAAGTTTTGAATGGAACTCTGTTTTAGGTGTTTCACTGAGGCAGTATAAAGGAAGTACTGAACTCGTACTCAGGAGCGGGCGGTGTAATGTTTGAGGGAGCAGAGTGATTTGGGGTATCAGTATCAGTATGAAGTTTAACAGGAGGAATGTAACAGTATAACAGATATACAGGCGCTGCCTGTAGCCACAGTTTGTTCCTTGGTTAGATGTTGGATAAAGCTGTGATGTGAAAGGCACGTTCCTTGCTGTCCTCTGGTTTCATTTCTTTAACTGTGCTATAAATAACTTCATTTCATTTCCCTTTTTCCAACAACTCAAAGTTGCATATTTTGTGCTACATGATTATTCAGCACCACGGCTGGAATGTTGCCAGTAGTATACAGCACTTTTGAAAGTGTGCTCTGCTGTTTAGTTCCTCTAACCAGACATTATTATCCTGATTTATCCCCATATATCCCTGATTTATCAAGGGCTTTTTTATTATTTCCAAGATGATAAAAATGATTATAATAGGAGCAGAAAAGCAGAACACCAATATTTTTATTTATGCTGGTCTGGTGCTGGTTTAGCTGGTTACCTAGCATGGGCATACAGGTTGACCAGCATACCCAAAACACAACAAATGCTGGCTTTGCTTGTGATCTGCCATCCTGGTCTAGCTCACCAGACAAAAAAACGAGTCACGTTGCATGTTTAAGGTGGTAGTAACTTCAGACTCCTGCAGATGGCACTGCCATCTTTAAGTGACGGGATCCATAGATTGAGAAGAGGTGGTACAGTGCAGTGAATGTCTCATTCCATGTGTGGAAAATGGCTCCAGAGCAGATATTAATGATTGGCTGAGCATGTGGGCGTGGCCAAAACCACAGTGTGAAGGAAGTAGCTGAATCTGCAGGTGTACGGAAGTGTACGGTCCTATGGGTCTACCAGCAGTGGCTAAAATCCCAGTCTACAGGGAATTCTCCTAGGAACTGTGCCAGGGAAGGCCTCCACCAAATCTGCGCAATCCTTTGACGCAGGAGTGTCTGAACACTGATGCGGCCTACATCCAGAAACCTGTCCAGTCCATACCCAATCCAGTCACAGCTGTTATTGGTGTTCGTGGAGGTGTTACATTAACACTATTGGGTTTGTTTCATTCACAGATGACTCACTTTTGATCCCGTGACCTGTTTTAACAGTTTGCTGTGTAATAGCTGATGCTTAGGCTTCGGCTTGTGAAGCACATGCAGATTAGATCATCGCAACCCCAACCAATTTGCATCTACAATGTTCAGGCCTTAAGCTTGGTCTTTTGGTCAAACTGATCCAATTCCCGATTCATTGGCATACTGAATTGATTCAGTCAATCTGTAAATGGTAAATCTATAGAGATAGTGTAGAAGCTAGACCTATCTACTATAAACAATCTACTGTTTTCCCCAAAAATAAAAATAAATAAAAATAAAAACTGATGTAAGCCAGCAATAGGAGCCACTGATGAAAGTTTCTACATCATTACAGTTAACAATGTGTGGAGAGTCTGTAGTGCAGAAACAAGCAGTAGTGGGAAACATGATGTGGGTGGTGGTGAATGTGCGAGTTTAGCGGAACGAGATGAACATGAAATGGCACAAGACTGTCACAATCCAACCACAGCCACCAGTGAGAGGATCTCTACAGCAAGTGGAGTTTTGTTTTCCATTCTCTTACAGCCATTGTTCATTACAGCCATTCAGACGTCCTCACTTACATGTACAACTATAGATAGATAGATAGATAGATAGATAGATACATGGACAGATGGATAGATAGATAGATAGATAGATAGATAGATAGATAGATAGATAGATAGATAGATAGATAGATAGATAGATAGATAGATAGATAGATAGATATGTTAATTGTGAATGTGCGAGTTTCAGCGTTGTAAGATGTAAATGAAATAGCTTGCACAAGGTTTTCGCAATCCAACCACACCCACAGCCACCAGTGGGAGGTTCTCCTAAAATGTTACGCAACTGTTTAGTGGTATCTCTCTTCTGCCTGACAGTTGGCTAGTTATCTGGTGCTGTGTTGATTCTGTATGTCTGAGTTAAGTTTGAAAACTCCTCATCAAGTTACAGTTTTCTGGGTAACAATAACTTTACACATCCTCTACAGGGCGAGAACTATCTATATGGCATGTTAGTTGCTGAGATCAGCACACCCCATAATAACTTGAATTTTACATATGAACTTAAAAATAAAAAACAATCTCTGTAGATTTACATTATATGGACAAAAGTATTGGGACACCCCTCTTAACATTGACTTCAGGTACTTCATTCAATCAGTCTCTTTGCCACAGGTGTATAAAATGATGCACCTAGCCAAGCAGTCTGCCTTTACAGACATTAGTGACAGAATGGCTCGTTCTAAAGAGCTCGCTGAAATCAAGCATGGTACTGTAATAGGATTCCACTGTTTGAAATCTCTTCCTTCCTAGATATTCCATGACCAGCTGTGAGTGATATCTTTGAAAAGTGGAAGTGTTTAGAGGCCACAACGACTCTAAGGCAGGCCATGTTAAGTTCCAGAGTGGGATCACAGAGCGCTGAGGCAGTAGCCAACGATCTGCTGACTCGATAACTGCAGAATTTCAAACCATCAATGTCAGCACAAAAACTCTGCATCAGGACCTTTAATGGCATGGGTTTCCATGACAGCACAGCTACATGCCAGCATTACATACCCAATGGTGAGGGTTGGATGGAGAGGTGTAAAGCATCGCCAATGCACTCTGGAGCAGGAAATGTGTTCTCTGGAGTGATGAAGCATCAGGAGAACAGAGTGTGAGTACTGACTGTAAAGCTTGGAGGAGATGGGATAATGCCCGGGGGTTGTTTTTCAGGCCTAGAGCCCCTTAGAACTAGTGAAGGGAAACCTTAATGCTTCAGCAAACCAAGACGAAATGGGCAACTGTACGCTTCCAACTCTGTGGGAACAGTTTGGAGAAGGGCTCTTTCTGTTCCAGCATGACCAACTGTGTCTCAGTACACCAAGCAAGGTCCATGAAAGCATGGTTGGGAAGAACTTGACTGTATTATTACCAGTTTGGAGACTTTTCTGTCTTTTGCTCCCTAGCTAGCATCCATTAGCATCACTGCTGGGGTCCATTTTGTTGGAGAACAACGTGGGATTTAGTTCAATGTCCCACACGTTTTATTTTTATCTCTGAAGGATCTTTTTCTGGCTTTACTGGGCTTTTCATTGCTACAATTCTTTGAAAAATTAGATTTTCATTAAAATGTGAAACGAGTGTTCCAGTCAGGCTGCATCAACAACGCAGTACATGTGCGTTGCCCAAGAGTTGAGTGTACTGGCCTGTTCCTAAGCAACCCCATTTCAAAATCATTATACAAACCGCCAGATGTGACCCAATCATTTCCAGGCAATACGGCCTTTATGTTGAAGTTATTCTGATAACATACCGCCTACACCGCGTATCCTACACTCATCGTTCAGTGTATCAGCTCCAGTTGCCATATAGGAGCACCTTGTAGTTCTACACTTACAGACTGCAGTCCATTGGTTGGCTTCTTCTGGGTGCAACTGTTTATTCAATGATGAGTGTGTGTATTAGAGCAGTTGGAGAGGTGCCAGTTGTTGTGCCCATGCCTGTAGTTGTTTTCGTGTGGCTTTCTTGGCCTGTGGTCTAAATTTCTACACAAAGAGAGTCACTTTGGGCCGGCGGTTTCATCATAGACTTAAGCCTCTTGAAAAAGGCACAGTTCAAAAGCACGTCGGTCAGAGATCAAGGACACTGTGTAAGATCAGGATTAGGGGCGACTGCAGGTAGATGGAGATGGAAGATCATATCTATGCAAATTACGGAATTACTGCCAAGTATAGATCGGGTTCAGCCTTCAGTGAAAATCCAGAGGAAGACTGTTACGTAAATGTGAAGAAGCTAAAGAGCCTTACAACCGGAGGCAAGCAGGAACCCGGGAACTCAGGTGCAGTATATTCGCACATAGACTAGATCATCACTACGTCACCTGCTGTTGGTCGTCGACAGTAGTTTAGAAACAGATTCAGCTTTGGATAATACACAGGAAGCACTTATGGCTTATTTGTGGGTAGTACATAAACACACTGGCTTTAAAACACAGTGATGTGCAGTGCTGGGACGTCCCGCTACTGGCTCCTTCAGCCGTGGACACATAGGGACACATGGCTATGCAGAGGGGCAGGCGCTGGAAGGATGCTCTCATCTCTGTAAGACAGACCTAATACATCTTAAGGCTGGATGTATGTGCTTGGGGTGGAGGTTGGCCATGTTGGACTGGTGGTGCAATTGTTCGGCACATGCATCTACAGTCATAGCATGCGATACTTAAATACATCCATATTGCGTTCGTTATTGTGCCCCTGATAATGTCCGGAAAGCACTTGTGTTAATAAGAACTGTGTTATGTAATTTTACATGTGTATACTTTATCTGTGCATGATGAGAGATATATGCTAATATTCCATAAGTTGATTTATACCATAGAATAACACAGTTCTATGCATCCATTCATCTATTTTTGATGGTTTTCATTTACATAGCTTATCCAATCAGCCTTCAGTCTCTTATAGCACTGTACATTGATAAAGCTCTTACATCAAATCATTGCTATTATTCTCTCCACAAATATTGGCACCCTTGGCACAAATAAGTACAGGGGTTGGACAATGAAACTGAAACACCTGGTTTTAGACCACAGTCATTTATTAGTATGGTGTAGGGCCTCCTTTTGTGGCCAATACAGCGTCAGTTGTTCTTGGGAATGACATATACTGCGTCCTGCACAGTGGTCAGAGGGAGTTTAAGCCATTCTTCTTGCAGGATAATGGCCAGGTCACTACGTGATGCTGGTGGAGGTTCGTCCTTCTTGGTGGTATGCTGACATTACCCTGGATACCGTGGCTCTTGATACATCACAAAGACTTTCTGTCTTGGTCACCGATGCGCCAGCAAGACCTGCATCAACAGTGTGTGAACTCTGGTATGTCACCCATAATGTTGTGTGCATTGCAGTATTTTGAGCAGAACTGTGCTCTTACCTGCTAACTGAACCTTCACACTCTGCTCTTACTGGTGCAATGTAAGTTAATGAAGATTGGCCGCCAGGCTGGTCCAATTTAGCCATAAGACCCCCACACTAAAATGACAGGTGTTTCAGTTTCATTGTCCAACCCCTGTATATACACTCCTTATTGCTTATTCTATATCCATAATATTTACTGAAATCTAAGCTTTATTTAAAACACAGTGACAAGTCCTGTATCATGAAATTAATATTTTATTGGCATTTATTGGCTTTCCATTATTTCATATAGATTACTTGATACTTTGAGTAGCCTCAGTGCACAATAGTCTTCTTAGGGCAAGTGAGACCGTTTCTCTATGCAGAACCTCTTAAGATCTTTCAGATTCAGAGGTCCTTGCTTGTGGTCTCATCATCCCATAAGTCAGTGGACCGGAATGAACTGGCTTAATCCTGTAGACAGCGGGATTTTTGTGCTAGCTTTGAGATGTGCTCAGGACTGCCTTCCTGCTAGATGACCCAACCAATAGCCAGATCAAGCTAATATCTGCTAGAGCCCTTAATACCACATGTCCGAACAGGTTTGAAGAATATATATGAATGTTATGAAACGATGAATTTGATTTAAACTGTTATTGAACTGCTTAAGAATATGCCATGAATGCTTCAGGTAAATGAAGTTCCTACAAAGCATAAGCAATTCACATTTTACACTCATCATCAAAAGAATAGTTGGACCCAGAAGGAAGCGTGGGATTGCTGTGCTGTTGGGAAGGCAACATAAATGAAGGTTACCTGTAGCAATAAATTATATGTAATGATATTTACTGAGCTACACATGCAGAAGCAGTGTCTCTTAGGTTCCTATTGGTGTCCTGTGAGAATCCATCCCATGCATCTTGAATATTCCCACACAGTACCTGCAGATATGGGTGGGGTGGAGGTGGCATGACCCTCTGCCATTCTGAGTCACTCCATGGCAGTCTGGCACCATAGCATTACAGTATTACAGTACCTAACCTCCAGCCCACAACTACCCGTCGTTAGGGAACCAGCCTTGTGACCGCAGGGTTGCCGGTTCGATTTCTTGAACTGACAGTAACGACTGAGGTGCCCTTGAGCAAGGCACCTAACCCCTAACTGCTCCCCGGGCGCCGTGGATAGGGCTGCCCACCGCTCCGGTGAAATGTGCTCACTGTCCCCTAGTGTGTGTGTTCACTAGCGAGAGTGTATGTGGGTGTTTCACTTCACGGATGGGTTAAATGCGGAGACTAAATTTCCCCACTGTGGGATCAATAAGGGATTAAAATCTAAATCTATTTGGCGATTGTTGACGTGGTGTTAAGGACAGTCATCGTAATGGTCTCCATGCATGTAGTCCTGCATGGTACAGCCGTCTGCCAATGGTACTGGCACTAAGAGGATGACTCAGGAGTGCATCACTGCTCGCTGAATGTTCAGACTGTTGGGTCATTCATGTAGAGGGATAAGGCCCATCCTTGCTTACATCATATGTATGCCGAGCATGAAACTTGACTCATTTGCATGTCTCACCATGTCAAACCTACCAAACCACCACATTTCATTCCTGTCAGCTGATCCCTTCTGGGTGCAACTATTTAGGCAACTATTATTTTGATGATAAGTGTATCACTAAAATTTCTCATTCATAGATAAAGTGTATATGCTGGATTTATGAGTAGTGCTATGTATCTTTCTAGGTTCTGGAGACAAAACTGCAGGAAGCAGATGCAACAGACTGGCTGCAGTGTGTCTGGGGCTGCTGTGTGTCCTCCTGCTGGCTTCCATCGCAGTGCTGTGGGTCCAGTTCAGTGACAGGACTGCAGAGAGAGACCGGTTACAGGCCAGCTACACCAGCCTGACTAAAGAGAGAGACCAGCTACAGACCAATTACACCAACGTGACTAAGGAGAGAGACCAGTTACAGATCAATAACACCCGCCTGACTAAAGAGAAAAACAGGTTACAGGCCAGGTACACCCGTCTGACTAGAAAGAACAACAAGCTACAGAATTCTTACAATGAGATGAAAGCAAATATGGAAAAATTACAAAATAAGAACAAACAATGAAAGAAGCTGTCAGAATCAGGTGAGTAATGAAGTTCAAGTTTCTGGCCACAGAGAACTAATATGTAACTGCTCGGTTAAGAACAGAGAGTCTAGTTTCCATTTCCAAATCAGCAAAAGTTTCACAAAGACTGTAGCTTCACCCAGAAGGAATCAACTGACAGGAACGAAACTTGCTCCAAAGATTCAAGTTTCACGCTCGGCCATGCACGTGGCGTAAGCAGGGACAGGGTTTAACGCTGTACCAGACTGAGGATTGCATGCACGCAAACCGCTACAACGACTGTCCTTAACACCATGTCAACATCACCAAAAACTGCAATAGTGTCGTGCCAGACTGTCATGCAGTCCCACTTTTGTCCTGCTGAAGACAGGATATTGTCCATATCAGAAATATAATCAGAGGTACAGTCAGAGGTCCGAGCTGTTTATCACAGAGTCAGAATCAGAATCCCCCACACCCATATCTCCATTTACCAAACATAATGATAAACTGCCATTTTGTAATCCTGTGTTTCAGCTCCTTTGATGTCTGAAGTCTGGATCCCATAGTCGTCACCAGATGTTGGGTTTCGTCCCTGGTGTCTCTCTTCCAAGGCCTTTCCTGCAGCTGTCTTCAGTTCCTGCCTGTTTCTGAGGAGTGTTACCTTCAGTGTTGCCTCTAATTAGTTAAATGAAATGCATGCCTGATTAAATCGAGCTCAGTGTCACTGATTCCAGCCTATTGTAGAACTTGCTCCTGCAGTATGCTTCGGTCATGAAGCATGTGGTGGAACCAGAACTGATAATATAATATAGCCATGTACACTTCTGAATGCATTCTGCTTTATCATCACCACTCATACCATCAATACATACAGAAGAACTAGCTTCATTAGCATGCCCATACCATAATACTACCACCACCATGTTTGACAGAAGGTAGTATGGCTTGGACCAATAGTGGTCTATTTGTATCATTCTGCTACATGAGTCCATACATCATATCTGTCTATGATATATTGTTGCAGATGAAGAGTATTGGCATTGTTAGATATTATTTATGTCCTCAGAGTAATATTAATTTTAATCATTATAGAATTTTATCTCTTATATGCAGTGGTAGACATGATAAAATTGTGGGGATCTGATTACTCCTGGACAGTAACTCTCAACTCTCCAGTACTGGTCCAGTATTATATAGCACTGAAGGACAGTGATTGGAACCAAGCTCTGAGCCAATAGGCCCAACATATTTTCCCTGCTCTCCAATCACTGCCTATCAAATTTTGCTAGCCACTTTTTTTTGCAGTGTATAATTTCATCAAAGTACATACCCAGGTCAGGACCAACTTCAGTGATGTAAACCCATCTTAAAGCCAGCAGGGAGCGCTACACTGAAAGCAGTATCATCTGGATTACTGTAGCCATGTACTCATCATTCCTGTGTCCACTTCAGGCACATATTCATTTATTAATCCCAGATTAAGTTCTGGGGCCCATCTGAAAAGTTTTTGCCGCATGCTATAATGTTTGGTCAGGCTGTGCTGAGGAAATTCATGCTGGTCACTACACATACAGCTACTACCTATAGCTTAGTACTTTAGAACATGAGGATTATGTAGGTGGAAATTTATACCAGATCTTATTAAAACCAGCCTTTATTTTATGTAGAGCTAAATTAATAATGATCTGTCATGCCTGATACTCACTCTCTGTTTTAGCACTTCTTTAGGATACCTCCATTGGCCTGCTCTCACTCCTTCCCAGAAGTGGAAAGGGCAGGAGTAATTAGGAACACTGCTATAATGCTTAAGTAATATTTTACAAGACTGAACACATGTTTAAAACTACAGTACAAACTCTACTACAATACTTAAACACCATAACAGTGTTCTTCATTACACAGGAGTTTGTAAAAAATAAAAACTTGTACCATAAGAATGTGTGATTAAGTAGTGATTTATAAAATATGAATTTTACATATGATGTATGAACAATAGTGCTACAGGCATTACAGTGTGTGACTGGATTCATTAACAAAGTAGATCAGTTGTAAGCGAATACTGAGAGCACTTACATCACAGTTTTTCTGTTTCACTCTTTCCTTTGTCAGTCCTTTAAGTTCTCATACATGTTGTTTGTTTCTTAATTAAAATGTTTATCCAGATCCACTGCATCATATACAGGATTTTAATAAGACGTTACATGTAGAATATCTGTAATTGGGTTTTTTTGCTTTTGTAATTGAGTTTTTAAATGATAATCTCAGATATAAGAGGAGATCAGATGGGCTTTACTAAACAACCGTGTAAGTAGACACAGCAACAAAACATGAACAGACATAAAGGGAGAAGGCAGGATCAGTGTCAAGGGACTGGCTAAGGTCAGAACCAGGTAGTCAGGCAGCGAGGTAACCAAAGTGGAAGGAATAGATAAGAGATGGAACGAAAAGGAGGCCAGAGTCAGGAGAAACACTCAGAGTTGCACACTAGGTAGAGCAAAACTTCGCAATGAGTAAGTGTGTGTGTGTGTGTGTGATGTCTCCTGTAAGAGGCATCATTAGACTTTAGGTTTTCTCAGTCTGTAATCCTGGGATATCTATAATCGATAATATCTAGACCTACCTATGGTGGGTGGCCATATACATACATACATACATACACACACACACACATATATATATATATATATATATATATATATATATATATATATATATATATATATATATATATATATATATATATATATATATATATACATATATATACACACACACACACACACACACACACACACACACACACACACACACACACACATATATATATATATATATATATATATATATATATGAAACTTATATATAGTTTCTATTTAGGCCACATTAAAATTCAATGAAACTTTTTTTCACAGATTCCCACTACGGGGTGACTACAGGGATAATCGGCCCAGGTTGATACACCACTAGATCTAGCATTTATGTAGCCAGTTATAGTGCAGTCCTCGTTTTTTCCATAATCATTGGGTTCCCCCTTAAACCAGAACCTGAAACACAGAGAACCAGAGTGTTCTCAGTATCACACCTCTAGAGCTTTTTACAGAGCCTGAATAACTGTAACACTGCATAACCGCAGATCCATGGATTCTTACTCAGTGGTCAGTGTCGAGCCATCCACCCATTTCCAGACCCCCTCTGTTTCAGCGTCCGTCAGACCAATCCAGGCCTCAGTGCTGCCATATTCTGTTCTGATGAACTCCTGTCACGGTACAGTATAGAACAATGTGAACAGATACCAGTTAAGTCCCTCACACACATGACGGGTTTGCAAGTGCTAAGTGGCTTTAGTAAGGTCATTCCCGATACTCACAGTCCAGCTAACACAGCGTTCAACAACACACACATATCCAAACCAAAGACCAGGAGACCAGGCAAGGAACAAACAAGACCAACACAGAGACCTCACAACCAGCACAGCAAACAGAGGGGTATGAGAAGCAGTCTGAACCAGTCCATTATCAGCTGTAGGTGTGAGCAATGGGTGGAGCAGGTGGAGCCAGGAAGGACCCAGGACATGTCAGAAGCCATGTGCAGTACCACACAGGCCCAGGAGGGGGTAGTATATGACACTCTCTCTCTCTCTCTCTCTCTCTCTCTCTCTCTCTCACCTGCTCTTCTCTGCTGTTGATGATCACCAGGTCTGCTCCTCTCTGTCTGCAGTCCTGTCTGCTCTCACTCCAGCTCTTCTTCTCAGTAGAGATGTAGTAAAGACTGGAGCTGAAATACCTCCATCCTTCCTCCAGGCTTCTCTCTGTTTAAAAGAAAGCGGTGTGTTATCTTATTAAGCTAGTTCTTAATATACACCGCGAGTCACAGAGTAAAGCTCGTCTGGCAGGTGTCAAGAAACGTAATGACATATAAGTCGCACAATGAAGAGTGATCTTCAAATCCAGACCTTGAGTCGACTTTCCAGTCCTGCATTTTATTCAGTTCCTACCCCCACCAATGCAAATACGGTTGCTATGGTAATAACCGCACGACCACTTCCTGGAACCCTCCAATGGGACAACTCTCTGCACCTTTCCAACTTTTCGAATTTTAGTTCACGTCCGCGGATCTACCGGACTCCAGTTCCCCGAGTGCACAGCTCAATGACATCACACCCACATGCTTACGCTCCGCCAATCCACCCCGGTCCACCTCTCCTGTCTATTGATGATGTATCACCTGTTACATACTTCACTAGCAAATACTACTACCAGGATATATAGTCAGCCAGGTACAGTGCTAAGTCCCGCCCTTGCCTATGTCACATGAGAAGCCAATCGTGAAAATAGAATCATTTGCACGTCTCACAATGTCAAACCTACCCACCAAGTTTCATCCCTGTCAGCTGATTTCTCCTGGATGCATCTTACAACATATATATATATATATACACACAATATATACTTACACATTACATACATTCACTTACTCAGTTCAGAAAGCCTCTGCTGCAGTTCATTTCTCTCTTTCTGTAACTCGGCCCTCATCAAAGTAAGGTTGGTGCAGCTGCTCTGTAACTGCTCCTTCTCTGTAGTCAGGTTGGTGTAACTGGTCACTGACTTGAGCCATAGCCATGTGATGACAGTCAGCAGGAGAACACCCAGCAGCCCCAGACACACTGCAGCCACCTTGCAGTATCTGCTTCCTGAACTGTTTCCTCCTAGAGGGGGATGGACACAAAGACACGTGCTTCACTCATACAAACGCCATATCAGAAAATATCAAATACCAAATATTCCCTTATGACTTTTATTGCAGACATATATATATATATAATGGTTTTTGCCTCACAAATAGCCCACTTCACATCCACAAATAAAGTCCAGAAAACATAAAGACAGAAGGTATATGAGCCTAAGATGTGGTTCAATTACAATTACCTTGCCTGAATTCCTGCAGATCCCTCCTGTCTTGTATATTCTGTATGTTGTATATATATTTAGTGTATTTTGTATTTATTTAATATATCTCTTTTATTTCTCTTTATTTTAATATGTTTAGTATGTATATAATGTTGTCCTTCTGTAGAGTATTAACCAGAGCCTCAGCCCAAGCATTTTAATGCATTAATGTCCTGACATGTTGACAAATAAACCTGAAACTTAAACTTCAGTGCAACCGTGTTCCTAACAGGTGTAAGCTTAACCTCAGTTAAACCTGAGACACAGCTCCAACTACCTGATGGGTGGACCTGAAATATTATATGAGCATGTATGTAGATGCATATAGCCTAGAATATAGAATTGATGACAGACCCAATACTACACGCTGGACTTTGCCGTTGGACCTTAAAATGTTAAATTTGTGCTTAGAAGACCAACCACATTAAAACAGCCTACACCATAGACCAAGAGAAGACCCCAGACCCAGCCGGGACCACAGTCTACACCATAGACCAAGAGAAGACCACATACCCACCCAGGAAGACAACCCACACCACAGGCCCAGAGAAGACTGGGTCAGGACCACAGACTTAGAAGACCTCAGACCAGGCTGGGACCACAGCCCACACCACAGACCCAGAGAAGACCATTTACAGTTATGGCAGCTAGCTGACACTTTTACCCAGAGTGACCTACAAGGTTAATCATATCACAGGTAGGCCAATGTAGTGTTAGGAGTCTTGCCCAAAGACTTTTAATGGCGTAGCACAGCATAGTCATCCAGACCAGGATTTGAGCCCCAGTCTCCCACATGTGGCGGTGGCTCCCTGGCGGGTAGCGGTGTTATCCGCTGAGCCACACCAACCAACCAATACCACATACCCAGCCAGGAAGACAACCCACACCACAGACCCAGAGAAAACCACAGACTCCACAAGGACCACAACCCACACCACAACCAAAATAACTGGTGCTGTTCAAGTTTCTTTAAATGGTATATTTATTTGTGGGGTTACTCAGAAATTGACTGATATTGAGTTTTCCAGACCATCCACTTAATTTCAGGTTTCAACTTTTTCCTTTCTGGTCGCAGATTTACACTTCCAAGTGGGAAAAGTAACAAATGGAGGAATTATTTTTTCCCCAGGCTGTAGGGTTATTGAATTTGTGATGGGTTTTGTATTTGTTTTTTATTTATTGACTTTTTTTGATCTGTGTCTAGAGTTGTACCGTGTGTCTCTGTTGATGTTGCTGAGGTGGGCTTTATGTGGTGTTGTATATTTTGTATACCTGGCTGCAGAACAAATTTCCCCCTTGGAGACAATAAAAGGAACTGTACTGAACCCAGTGAAACCCCTGCGGTTTTCAAAGCAAAATCTGCAGGGATATTTGGCCACACCTCCAAAGTTCAGTCTTAAAGGTTGGTTATATTATTGCTTCTTGTAATATCAGGAGGAGCTTCCGGATAACTTCACGTCCTTTCAGACCCATAGCGTTGAGTTTTCCTCTCACAGTGAAGGCATGGACAAGAGCACCTGTGGATGTTTTCAGATCTGAGGCAGGGCAGAGTGAAGCTTGTGTATGCAAGCTGATTGTCTTATACCTGAGAGCCTAACCTGGCAACCTGTGAAACCCTGGACTCCATATCAGGTTCATCAAACCCCAGCTGTGAGTCTGTTTATCTTGTATGGACGTTCTAATGATACCTATGTGGTGAGTTTGCAGTTTCCTCTCTGGGCTGACATCCTTCCTCCTTGTGTTGGGTTTATGGTCTCCTACAGCATCCACACTCTCATAGATAGACACCTCCACTTCCACGCGGCTGCTTCTGTTCAGCCCCTCAGCGCTGCAGATCACATCGTCATACACACATTCCGACATTCCTGTATAAAGGGCAGATATGGACAGAGCATCACATAGCATATGAACTGAATTCAAAGCAGCTATGAACAAAGAACAGTTGCCTAGCAACACAAAGAGCTGCACCCAGAAGGAATCGACCAACAGGAATGAAACTTGGTGGGTAGGTTTGGCATCATGAGACATGTGAGTGGGTCAGGTTTGAAGCTCAGCTGTGCATTTGATGTAGGCAAATGCACAGCCCACCCATAACCGCCGATATTCAGCAAGCAGTGATGCCCTCCATGAGTCATCCTGTAGGTGCCATCACCATTGGCAGATGACTGCATGACGTAGGACTACATCCACAGAGACGACATTACGATGACTGCCCTTAACACCACCTCAACGTCACCAAAGACTGAAATAGTGTCGTGCCAGACTGTCATAGAGTGACACAAGACCCTTCCTCCTGGGTGCATATAGTCTTTGATGATGAGGGCATGTAGTTACACCCTGTTCCCTTATAACTCATTCGTTTATTCAGAGGAACTGATGGTGACACTTTTCACCCTGTAGTTGGTCAAACAGGACTGATGTACTCGTGTTCTCCATCATAAATCTTATTACTTTTACATGTATCAGTGATTGGGAACCAACTGGAAAACGAGCATCTCACAAATTTACAGCAGTTCCATGACAGTATATATATATGCACTTCTGATACTGTAATAAAGCAGGTATTACACTGTCAGTACAGTGTTATTACATTATCACTTTGTATTACATCACAGGGATCCACAGTTTTAGCTACGGTCTCCAACAGAATAGCATGGTATAATAAAAAATGGATCCAGGAACTACATCTAAATGCCTATACGTAAAGGAAGGTCAGCTGGAAAGTATTTATCCATCATCAAAACATTACCTGTATGCACATAACAGAGTACATGCTAGTTACTACTCACCTGTAAGTCCTACAGAACTAGCCAAGACTTTGTGTCTGTCTGTCTAGGAGGACTCTCCACCTCCTTAACTGCATGTAGCGCTTTATTTATTATTGGGCTTTCATAAAAGGAAGTGACCCAGTGAACACAAATGCTCTACGCTTCCTTTAAGTGACTCTGTGGTTAGAGCGTGTAAGTGGAAGAGTTGCGACACTCCGTTTGTGTGCCCTGTGTTCCTCCTTTTGTCAAGGTACAGGGTTTAGGCAAATATGAACATAAGCCAGTGTGTTGTATCTGAGTTCTGAAGACTGCATATCCAGTATTGATACATGTATGGTTCGGACCAGTACCAGTTTTATGTAATCGCAGCTTCTCCAACTGCAACACATTAATCAGTTCCTTCATCCACAGTTATATGCTGGTACTGACTCCTGCTTCCACATTTGTAGTATATATATTTTTTGCAGTAGCCCTACTATAAAGAATGGCCTGGCGTTCATGTTTCTCCACGGTAACCGAGTCATTAGTGGTTCCCCACACAGCCCAAAGTGGATTAGGTTTCCAGTCCCTTCCAAAAGCTTCTAACAGGAAATTAAATATAGCTGTAATAAAGCCACTGCTTCTTTCACTGCTCAGTAGGAGCAGTCTGAACAGGCCTTCTCACCATCACTGCATCATCACATCCTGCTGTTTCATGTTCACTGGGCCATATCTCTGTTCCTGACTGACCCAACAGCCACGATTGCACACGCATTCCGCAAGCAGAGATGCCCTATATGAGTCAACCTGCTAGTTCCCGCACCACTGGAAGATGGCGGCACGACCCAGCACTACATGCACACAGACCGTTATGATGATGACACCACGTCAATGTCACAAGACTGTAATGGTGCCAAGGAGTGACAGACTTTCAAAGAGAGATTTAAAAGGGCAGCGGGTCCTCTTCAGTGACGATACCGCTTATTGTCTTAGGTGTGGGGGCACTGCAGTCAGCACCAGGATGGACAGTTGGTTGTCACATATCTAGAAGGCTTGGTGTCACTTAACACTATATACATTGTCAAAAATGGATCAAAAACGACTTCATAAACAGAGCTCAGCTTTTAATAGGCTTTATTTACAACATTTACCAGGCTGACCTGTGAGCCTTACCCGTGGCTTCAGTCCCTGGCACAGGTCTGGCACAGCCACTATGAAGTGAGTAGAGCCATTAAAGGTGGCCCGAATACTGCTCCACCAAATACTGCTCCACCAAATACTGCTCCACCAAATACTGCTCTACCAAATACTGCTCCACCAAATACTGCTCCACCGAATACTGCTCCACCAAATACTGCTCCACCAAATACTGCTCCACCAAATACTGCTCCACCAAATACTGCTCCACCAAATACTGCTCTACCAAATACTTCTCTACCAAATACTGTTCCACCAAATACTGCTCCACCAAATAGTGCTCCACCAAATAATGCTCCACCAAATAGTGCTCCACCAAATAGTGCTACACCAAATAGTGCTACACCAAATAGTGCTACACCAAATAGTGCTACACTGCTCCAGTGCATTACGGGCACCAGTATGGACATGGACCCAGAGAGATATGGACAAAACATACACATACATGAAGAAGATGCTCAGTACAATGGGACGATCACCCCCACCACCCAAACACACACACACACACACACACACACAGCGATACACACATATACAGTAGCACAGAATTGACTAGTTTGCATATTCTTATTTTTATTCATCATTAATTCAGTACACTGTGTAATGTTTACGAGCACTCCGACTGGCTGCCAGGTGTCTTGGTGTGGTGTGTATTCTTCAGGCAGCTCTTAATATCACCCTGAGACTGCACTGTAAGCAACAATGTAGGGGAAATCTGACTATTCCAATGAAGCAACCAAAAATAGATTTTGCATTCATGTATATCGCTGTGTGACCATTCCCTGTGATCACTAACAGAGAACAAGTAGCAAAAACCAGGAAACCAGAAGCTGGAAACCAGAAGTTGTTCATTCCTAATAAAAGCTAGAGCTGCTTGAAGATGCCACTAGATGCCAGCTGGTGGAGTTTGCGGGCTTTAAGAATGGTGATGATGCTGTTTACCTCTCTTGATGGGCTGTTTAGCCACGCCTCGCTACACTTTAGTGTCACTCCATGTTAATGTCAGTCTGTATTGGTTGAAAAGGCCCAAAATACACTCCCAAATTCCCAAAAGTATTCACTCATCTGCCTTCACACGCATACAGACTGGAGTGACATCCTGAATCATCTGAATCCATAAGGTTTAACATGATGTCGGCCCACCCTTTGCATCTATAAGAGCTTCAACTCTTCTGGGAAGGCTTTCCATGAGGTTTAGGAATGTGTTAATGGGAATGTTTCACCATTCTTCCAGAAACTCATTTGTGAGGTAAGACACTGATGTTGGACGAGAAAGCCTGGCTCACAGTCTCCACTCTAATTCACCCAAAGGTGTTCTGTTGGGTTGAGGTCAGGACTCTGTGCAGGCCAGTCAAGTTCTTCCACACCAGACTCGTTCATCCATGTCTTTATGGAGCTTTAGACTGCACTGGTACGCAGTCGCGTTGGAACAGGATGGGGTCGTCCCCAAACTGATCCCAGAAAGCTGGGAGCATGAGATGGCCTGGAGTCTGTTGGTCTGCTAAAGCATCAAGAGTTCCTTTCACTTGAACTAAGGGGCCGAGCCCACCCCCACACCATAATCCCCCATTACACCAATGCATTCAACGTTTTGCATTGCACTTGTTGACCACATGAAGTTTGAAGTTCTGTAACAGCTGACTCTTCAGGAAGTGGTGGCCTCTGCACACTGTGTCTCAGCATCTGCACATGTAGTAGGATTTGGAGACTCTCTGATGGAAATGTTTGCATGATTGTAATGGTTGTGATTTGGACCTTGAAGTGAATCAGATCTTCACATTGAACAAGTATTTAATCTTAGCTTAAAGACCTGAGCAAATTTACCAAGAGCCAAGAGTTTTACCAAGTAGCTCCAAAACAGCAGTGCTTGTGGGGTGCTCAGTCAGTGATAAGTGACATATCCACAGTGGAGAGACAAACCACAAACCGGCAACAGGATGTTGGGCACCCAGGGCTTACTGATGCTCGAAGAGCAACAACGGCTTTCCAGTCTGTGGCTCAAGTTACAAGCGTACAGTGGTGTTTATGGGATGGTCACAGCCCCTCCAGCTTCAGGTACAGCTTGGCTTGACCCACCATCCTTCAATGCATGGAAGACCAGCTTCAAGACTCGTATCTGTCCTTATCTGGACCCAGGTAGGAGAATTCCACTGGCAGACTCTCCTGCAATCTTGAAACACAGGCGGTAGACCCTAGTACCATGGGAACGGTATTGCATTCTTAACTCTTTGTCTTCCTTCTAGTTGACTCAGGTGCTATAACTCCAAAGTACAAGACGCACAGTTTTAGAACCAAGGCTTTAATTCAGCTAGTATACAGGGTATGCGCAGGTCCATCAGGGCTTTGACAGTCATGAACAGCAATAAGGAAAACTCAGTATTACAGTAGCAGCAGAAGCACAAGCCATATTGATATGACGGCCAATCAGAAGCTGAAGATTATCTCGCTCATTTCTCCGTGTTTCTTTTTTGTACAATTAATGGATTTTGGCTATTTGGGATGCCGGCTCTTGGATGAATACCTTCTGCTGTTCGTAGGCCTGCAATGAGCTAATTCCTGTCAACCGATCCCTAAACTAATAAAGAGAAGGGTGGGTGCTGTAGAATCCAGTAGAATCATTTGGAAAACAAGCCGCCCCTTTAACTGTCTTTACTCATTAATATAAGCTCACCTGACAAAAAATAAGTCCCTGGATAAGTTTCTGGATTTAGGCCACATCAATGTTCAGACTCTCTTGAGAGTTGGGCCAGGTTTGGTGGATGCTTCCCTGGCACAATTCCGAGGAGTGTTTCCTGTAGACTGGGATTTTAGCCACTGCTGGTAGACCTGTATGACCGTACTCTTCCATACACCTGCAGATTCAACTTCTTCCTTCACAGTACGTTCTTTGGCCACGCCCAAATGGTCAGTCACTCCTTTTAGCCCATCATTAACATCTGCTCTGGAGCCGTTTACCACACATGGAACGAGACATTTACTGCACTGTACCACCTCTATGAATCCCTTCACACCACAGGTATTTATAGCCCCATTGTCCTCATGCAGTGCCATCTGCAGGAGCCTGATGGTACTACCACCTTAAACACCCAAGGAGACTCATTTTTTGTCCGGTGAGCTCACTTTTCTCCTTTCATTGCTGTCTTTAAAACTTAAGTTGGTGTTGGGAGGGTTCCTGTGCAGTCAGCTGGTACAAACTTTCATGAATGATCAGAATGTGTGTTAAGCATTTCAGTTCTTAACCATTCCTGATGCTGCAGTAATTACATAACATATACAATCTCTACCAAACCACTGGGACTTGCTGCAAGCAGTTGAACTGCATCATTCAGGAGAACACTCTGTTGTTAATCTGGACTCCAGCTGCTAGTGGGCACTGAGAGCCTGAAAACCCATTTACTGTGTTACACTGATGAAGACCACAGCAAAGGCCAACAACAACACAAAAGTGATATTAATGAGAACAGTCTGGTAATATCTGAAAATGCATTTTTTTTTTTCTTTTTCTGTCTGTTCTCATACGAGTAAAACTACACCTTGAATGTATCTCACAGATTCCAACTTTAGCCTCAGCACAGGGAATATCAGCCCAGGCTGGGACACTTTCTGGGTTCAGCAAAACCGGAAGTTAGTTAACAGCACAGGTCCCTCATTGTTGATATCATTGGGTTCCCCTGGCCACCAGAACCTGAAACACAGAGATGCAGGGTCTTATACGACCTCTAGACCTTCTTAGAGAAAGTGTGGTAGCTTGCATCATGAGGTCAGTTCAGTGGTCTCTTACTCAGTGGTCCAGTGCTGAGCCATCCCCCCATTTCCAGACCCCCGCTGTGTCCAATGTCCCGTCAGACCAGTCCAAGCTTCATGCGACTGAATAGTTACTGAGAACTCC
>JAMWET010006916.1:475000-548222 GCA_024036415.1 Prochilodus magdalenae | reverse complement strand
CGATGCAGATTTCCCTATGTAGGATAATAAAAGGCTATCTTATCTTATCTTATCGGATGGTGCCCTTGTCTTGTGACTGTACCAGTTAAGATGAAAATTAGTGCCCTTCATTTGGAGGAGAAGTTTTTTAGTATTGGGACAATATTTTTAATGGTCCTAGGTTTGCCATGGTTAAAGAAACATGACACCCTCATCTTTTCGACCCTCTCTGTAACTAAGCTCTACTCCGGTTGAAAGCTCAGAAATGACTCCTGTACATATCCCACTATTTGTCAACTATAAACTATTTATCAAAGCAAAAAGGTTTGATTTCGCTGTTACCTATCATCCTGGATCTCGTAACACTAAGGTGGATGCGTTAGAAGAATATAACTAATTAAACTTATTAAACATGCCTACAGAGTAAAATCACACTCTTTCTAATTACACAGAGACTGAACTGATTTATGGTCAACTGAGGGCAACGTGAAGGGTGGCTACAAGGCTGCGGCTTGGCCGCACTTCGGTTGGTCCGACCACATCTCCGTGTTCCTCTATCCAGCATACAGACAACTCCTCAAGCAAGCCCCCCCAGTAAGTAAAACCATCAAAGTGTGGACTGAAGAAACTGATCTGGTGCTTCAGGACTGCTTTGACACTACAGACTGGGAGGTGTTCAGAACTGCTGCTGTTAGAGAGGACTGTACTGTTGACTTAGAGGACTACGCCTCTGGAGTAACCAGCTACATCAGCACCTGCATAGAAACCATTGTTCCAACAAAGCGCTGCAGAACTTATCCGAACCAGAAACCCTGGATAAACTGTGATGTTCGGTCCATGCTACGTGCTCGCTCCGCTGCATTTCTCTCAGGCAACGCTGAAGACTACAAAAGGGCCAGATACGTGTGGCATGTGGCAAGGACTGAGACACATCACAGACTATCAACAGAGAAGCAGAGAGGTCACTACCAGCCACACTACACTACCAGACGAGTTAAATGAGTTCTATGCTCTATTTGAGGCCCTCAACCCCAACAGACACAGAGGTTCACGTTTCACGTATGACTGCGTGGCCTCCCAGAGCAACACCAGCATCATCAAGTTTGCTGATGATACTACAGTTATCGGACTGATCACTGGTGGGGATGAGACAGGGTACAGGAGGGAGGTGGCTGAGCTGGTGGACTGGTGTGACTACAACAATCTTTCCTTAAATACAGACAAGACCAAGGAAATGATTGTTGATCCAAGGAGGAGGAGGCAGGAGCTACACACACCCCTGTTCATAGGTGGGACAGAGGTGGAGAGGGTGAAAACCTTCAAATTCCTCGGCGTTCACATCAGCGAGGATTTAACCTGGTCACACAACACGCACTACATCGTCCGGAAGTCCCAGCAGCGGTTGTATTTTCTGAAAAGGCTGAGGAAATTTGGCATGTCAGCCCAAATTCTCAGCAACTTCTACAGGAGTACGATCAAGAGCGCTCTTACCAGCTCCATCACGGTCTGGTACGGAAACTGCACCGCTCAGGATAGGAAGGCTCTCCAGCGAGTGATCAAGACTGCACAGTCCATTTCCGGAGCAGCCTTCCCCTCACTGCAGGACATCTACAGGACCAGGGTCATCAGGAGGGCCCACAGCATCATCAGTGACAGTACACACCCCCAACACAGCCTCTTCACGCTCCTACCGTCAGGCTGACGCTACAGGAGTGTGAGGTCCAGAACAGCCAGACTGACAGACAGTTTTTATCCACAAGCCATCAGGCTTGTGAACACCTCCTCCCCCCTTCCACTCTAAAACTGGCTGAACTCTGACATGCACCCATTAATATGAGCGCAATACATATTCTGCTGCTACTTTTATACTTTTTATACCATACTGTTTACTTCTGTACTTGCACAGTGCACTTTACACATGCATATGCACCTTACTTGCATCCATACAGTACTGTACTCTCCCTGCCTTTACTTAGTGTTTTTCTTTACTTAGTGTACATACATATATATATTATACTTCTTATTTTTCTCTCTCCTTTTATATTGATATTTATTTTTTAAGACTGTCAGGAATGGAGGAACTACAAAGTAAGAATTTCATTGTACAATGTAACTGCTTGTTATGCTGTGCATATGACAATAAAACTCTTGAATCTTGAATCTTTTGGCCTATTATATTCTTTTGGGGGTTCCTCAACTCCCCTAGTACAGGTTTAGACCAGCAATGGAACAAACAGCAGTTAATTTAATCTGTAAAGTAAAACAAACCAGTAAAATCTGTGTTATGGGCCCAAAATTATAACACTGATCAAAAAATATACAGATATACAAAAAAAAAATGTTGAACAAATAAAGAATAACCTAGGAATTTGGCCTGTGTCGGACTATCATAAAAGAATAAATGTGTACCAAACCAATAGTAAGCATCATGATCAGAAAGGCAATGTTACAGTTTACTTAGTATACTAACATTTCTTTAACAATGTTTTTTTTGGATAGGAGAGATAAATATGAACCTGCACCAGAGTAATAAAAAAAGTAAAACAAAGTTGTTATGGAATGTCTAACACATTGTAGCAGTGATGTGTAACGCACATCAGTAGTAGAAATATGATGTATTTGAAGCAAACCAAAACCTAGGCTATGGGGCTTTGCCTTGCAGTGGGAAAAACTAAACATACTACTAAAGCAGCTCTAAAGTTTAGGTCAAGTTAAACTGAGCCTGAGTTAGCTTACATTTGAAGCTTAAGTTGCTGAATTGATGCATTGGAGACTTTAACACAGAGGTCAAGTTTTGGAGAGGCTTGTGGGTCACAGATTCCATTCAGTTATTAGGATTTGTTCCTAAATTCTTAATTTGTCCAATTATGGACCCCTGAAATGATCAAAAGAGTGATACAATACATTAATGACATACTTTACATATTCAGCAAATTAAGACCTGTTTGCAACATGCTTAACAGAGGAATAAAGTCAAAGTACAAAAGAAAAATATGATAAATGAAAGACACCAAAGCATATAAATTACAGAGCAAAATAACATTAAATACGGAGAAAGAAATGACAATATGATGTGATAAAACACAAAAACAAAGATGAAAGTTTACTGAAAAAAGGGTAGTAAAATAATAATAATAATAATAATAATAATAATAATAATAATAAGTTTACACTTCTATAGCGCCTTTCACAAACCCAAGGACGCTTTACAAACACAATAATAAACCAACAAATAAACAAACAAACAAACAAACAAAAAATTATCATGAAGAATGAAAATGTTTAGAGAAAAGGTACGTTTTTAACTGAGTTGATGACGGAAAGAGAGGGTTAAGTGCGTATAGATGAAGGTAGGGAGTTCCAGAGTGTGGGGGCAGCAACACTAAATGACCTGCCACCCATAGAGGAAAGCCTGGACCTAGGAACAGCCAGGAGACCAGAGTCAGAAGACCTTAGCTTACATGATGGAACGTAAGGATGTAGGAGGGCAGACAGATAGGTGGGTGCTAGTCCGTGTAGGGCTTTAAAGGTCAGAAGAAGGATCTTATAGTGGATACGCTCTGTAACTGGTAGTGTAGCTGAAGAAAGATGGTGGTGATGTGCGCAGACTTCTTGGTGCGGACTAAGACTCTGGCAGAGGGCGAAGTGTTTTGGAGGGTAGACCATGGAACAGAGCATTGCAGTAATCTAGCCTAGATGAAATAAATGCATGAACCAGAATCTCAGCATCTTTCGAAGTAAGCAGTGGGCGGAGTCTAGCATTGCTTGTAATGTAATATGGGAAGCAAAACTGAGGCAAGGGTCAAACAGAACACCAAGGTTCGCACAGTAGTTGACGGGGTGACTGGTGTGTCATTAACAACAAGCACACAGTCAGAGTAAGAAGAGACAGCTGTCTTAGTACCAATATTATAAATTCAGTTTTTTTACTATTAAGCTTCAGAAAGTTAGCATTCAACCAGTTTGTTAACTCCTGAATGCAGTGCAACAGTGAGGAAGGTGGAGAAGAGTCAGTGGGTTTGAGGCTAAGGTAAATCTGAATATCATCAGCATAACAATGTAAATTGAGGCCATGAGGACGAATAATATTACCAAGGGGTAAAATACATATAATAAACAGCAGAGGACCGAGGACAGAACCCTGAGGGACTCCCTGAGTAACCAGAGCAGTGCTTGATCTGTGCTTCCCTAAGGTCACAAACTGAGATCTATCTGATAAGTATGATATAAACCAGGACAGCACTACAGAGGAGAGACCGACAGAAGAGAGCCGTGAGATCAGTGTATTATGATTGACCGTATCGAAGGCTGCAGTAATATCAAGCAGGAGTAAGATAGAAGCACAACCGGAGTCTGATGACAGGAGTAGATCATTAACCACACGGACTAGAGCAGTCTCAGTACTATGATGACAGCGAAAACCTGACTGAAAAGTCTCAAAGAGATTACTGGTGTTAAGAAAATCTTGAGGGGTCAACGGGAGAGAAGCAGGATAGGAACCTGGTACATGAGCTAGAGAGAAAGGTGGAGTAATCAGAGGGCACAGGATTAGGAAATCTCTTATTGATAGAAATAATTTTATCCTGGAAAAAATCTAGAAAAGCAGTACAGGTTTCAGGGGAGGGTGAAAGTACAGGACTGGGAGGTTGAAGTAATTTACTGACTGTAGAAAAAGGTTGTTTGGGATCATGGCCAGATCCATTGATCAATTGCGAGTAGTAAGCAGAGCAAGCTGCCTTTAGTGCAGCTTTATATTTGAGCATGTGATCTGAGTAAGCTTGGGAATGTACTTGTAGGCCAGTCTTTTTATAGAAGCGCTCAAGGCGTCTGCCAGTGGTTTTCAAAGTCTGAAGCTCAGATGTAAACCAGGGAGAGGAGTGAGTGGAGGTGACAGTTCTGGTCTTGAGAGGAGCTAGGGTGTCAAGAACGGCAGAGATAGACTCATTATAAAGAGAGACATCATCATCCGTAGAGGAACGCTCACAGATAAGAGAAAGAGAGGAGGACTTGAGAAGGGTGGAGAAAGACACAGGATCTACAGCAGTGAAATTATGGAAAGAGACCAAAGTTGAAGAGTGTGACTTGGAATACAGAGGTCAGCAGTAATAAACATGTGATCAGAAACACCAACATAAATGCCTGAAACGCCATTTAGAGTACAACCAGTAGAGCATATCAGATTGAGAATATGCCCACGCTTATGAGTAGGAAAATCAACATGTTGGTTTAAACTAAAACAGTTTAGCAATGACAAAAAGTCAGCAGATACAGAAGAGACAGCGTCCAAATGAATGTTGAAGTCACCAAGTGCAACCACAGATGGAGACATGGAACTGGCAATGGTGAGCAACTGAATTCTGACAAGAAGTCAGTAATGGAAAGTTTCACTGGTCTGTAAAGCAGCAGCAGTATTACTGTTGTGGATCCAATCACCTTCAGAGTCATATATTCGAATGTGGACACCTCATGTAATGTACATAGGCTTATGTTCACACATTCACGAAAAATGACAGCTAGCCCACCACCCCTTCCTGTTAGCCTGGGAACACAGAAGTAGCTAAAACCAGGTGGGGCTGCCTCATTAAGAAGCAGAAATTTACCTGGTACTTGCCAGGTTTCAGTAAGAAAGAGCAAGTCCAGATGGTACTGTCCTATGAGGTCATTAAGCAGTGTAGCTTTGTCGTTAAGAGAACGACTGTTAAACAGTCCTAGATTAAGGAGGCGGGGTACGGCAGAAGACTGTGGCAGGTCAGGAGCTTGTGGAACTGCGCGTAAAACACCAACATTAACTCCTCGGTTGAATTTGGAAAGGTGCTTCCAAAATCCACAACCATTAGTCCAAACAGTGGGGATGCTAGCTTCCGGCGTCTGGTATAACGTTGGTCTAGATCTTGAAACACGGTGGACGTAGCGGGGGCGACGAACAAGGCCAACTGAACGGTGCCTCTTTTTCCATTCAATTTATTCTCCTTAAATGTCATTTTTTTAAGCAAACCACTCCTACCTAGTCCTACAGTGTCAAGATCCAGCAGAGCTGTGCATTTTTATACATACATCAATACATCAATATTATGATCACCTTAAAGAAAACTGCTGTGGTTTTAAGAAACATTTCATTGTTAACTTAATGAGACATTGGGGGGCGGGGTGGTGATTTTAATCTGATGAGCTGTGACATTTCAGTCCATTAATTTTTGGGGGTAAATTAATGGAACTATACAGAAATGCTGTCCTTGATGAATCAGCCAGTCAAATCCTTTACAGATGACATTACATGACCTCCTATTATAAAACGAATCCAACTGAGATATGGCTTTTACAGCCTGGATTATAACTGTGGAATCCAGGAACAGAGATGAAAAACAGAGACATATAATTAAAATATATTTTTTTACTGGAGAGTAATACAGAATATGACATTATGTTCCTTTCAGTAAGATTTATTGGATCATATTATGATGCTGTGTTCTTCTATCTGCAGACATAAAGTGATAAACACAGCATAAAGTAAGACAAAAAGAGAATGAGCCTAAGAAAAACAGAGAGAATTTATCTTCAGACAAATTCACTTACCACTTCTAAAATAATGAATGGTCAGCCAGTCACAATTGTCTCTAAACTCTTTTTCCTCTGCTAGGCAAAGGAATCTCAGATAAAACTTCTTTATATTTTCTGTGTTATTGTTTAAACAAACCTGTGCAATGTCACAGCAATTATTTACATCCAGAGATTATTATTATTCTCCTCCACTGATGATGTTAAACTACTCAGTAAAGTCTTTTCTAGCACATGCTTCCCAAACCACTCTTTCACAGCTAAAGCCCAGTGAATCTTCACAGGAAAAAAAAACTTGTGTTTTGGATTGATGGGATAGCAGTTCATACAGGTAGCCCTTTGCGCTTCAAGTACAGCTCGACTCTTCACCATTGCCATAAGGTAGGCGCTGGTCCATTCTTGGCTTTGTAGGCCAGCATCAGAGTTTTAAATCTGATGCGGGCAACGACAGGAAGCCAGTGAAGGGAGCGCAGCAGTGAAGTGATGTGGGTGAACTTTGGAAGATTGAAGATGAGACGGGCTGCAGCGTTCTGGACAAGTTGCAAGGGCCTGATGGCCCGCAGAGGAAGACCAGCCAGGAGCGAGTTGCAGTAGTCTAGCCTTGAAATGACCAGAGACTGGACAAGCAGCTGGGTGGCTTCCTGAGAGAGGAAGGGTCGTATCCTCCGAATGTTGTAGAGGAGGAATCTGCATGACCAAGTCGGGTTCGCTATATGAGCCGAGAACGATAACTGGCCATCCAGAATCACTACAAGACTTCTTGCATCCTCAGTTGGGGTGATCAGCGAGTTCCCGTAAGAGAAGCCGTGAGAGGTAATTACTTCTCCAAGAGAAAGAGTGTAAAGGGGAAGGAGAGGAGGACGCAACACCAAGCCTTGAGGGACACCGGTGAAGAGCCTACATGGAGCAGACGTGGACCCATTCCATGTTACCTGATAGTGGCGGTCCTCCAGGTAGGACTCAAACCACTTCCATGCAGTGCCGGTGATTCCAAGATCGGTGAGGACCGACAGGAGGATCTTGTGGTTCACTGTGTTGAAGGCTGCAGACAGGTCGAGCAGAATCAGAACTGAAGACAGTTTGGCTGATCTCGCTGCATGAAGCTTCTCAGTTACTGCGATGAGAGCAGTTTCCGTGGAATGGGCTGATTTGAAGCCGGACTGGTTGATGTCCTGAAGCTGGTTCTGGGAGAGAAAGAAGGAGAGTTGATTATCGACAGTACGTTCAAGAATTTTAGAGAGAAAAGAAAGAAGTGATACTGGTCTGTAACTGCTGATATCTGAGGAATCCAGCGAGGGTTTCCTCAGGATGGGAACCACTCTGGCAGTCTTGAAGGCCTGTGGAACATGCCCTGATGACAGGGAACAGTTTATAAGGGAGGAGACGAAGGGTAGCAGGTCCAGGGAGATTGACTGGAGCAGTGTGGATGGGATGGGATCCAGTGGGCAGCTCGTGGAGTTGCTGTAGGACGTTGTCTGAAGAAAGAGAAGAAAAACAGGTTAAGGAGTTTGTGGCAAGAGGATGAGGATTAATGGAAGGAGGAGCGGGGACAGAGGAAAAAGACTGGCAGATTTTATTCACTTTCTCTTCAAAGAAGGTGAAAAAGTCCTCTGGGATGAGGGAAGAGGGAGGAGGGGGAGAGGGAGAGGGAGGGTTGAAGAGAAAAGAGAAGATACTGAATTTGCGAGGGTCAGACGTCGATTCCTCCAGTTTCCTCAGTGATCCAAGTCTCAGTCAAAGCCAAGAAGTGCAGAGAGTGGTGGGATGCTAAAGCTGAGATGAAGTCTGCCTTCTGGACAGCAGATTGACAATTCCAGAGCCCACCTACCACCCTGGTAGAGTAGGAGACAACCGCGGGGCGTAGATGAGGTTGCTGGTATTGCGCTTCCTGTGGTGACCGTGAGATCTTCTAGGTGCTTCTCTTCTTACCCTGATGCACCCAGTGCTTTGGAATAGGGTCAATCTGGATTCAACAGACCCATTCATTATTTATTTAAAATTTAAAATACATTTTTTAAATAAGTTTTTTTTTCTTTTTGGGCCAACTAAGATGGTTTTCTTATGACCACACAGCTGTTTAGTCCCAATCCTGTGAGATCTTGCCACATTGTACATGTGGAAACACATTCATTTTGTTTCACTTTCACTGTAAAATTTTTTATTTGTTTTTACAAGCACATTTCTGCCATGAAATTGACAGTGCACCACTACCCAGGCTTAAATACAAACAGTGATTGAAGTCAACTGACTAAAAGTCTGCGAGCATTCCTGAGGACACTGGGACTTGAAAAATACTACCCAAATAAGCTGATTAAGTATTTTGCTGGAGATGCAAAGTGCCAGTGTGCCAGACAAAGCAGTCGATTCACTACAAGCAATCCCCTAGGTTTTTCTATGAAAGTTACTGATGGGTAATTCAAATTTGAGATCTTTAGTAGCTACATGTGGTGAGAATGAGGAAGCAGAAGACCTATTTGCTGAGGAGGACTGTGAAGCCTGTCTCAATCATCTAGATCTCAGCACAGCTCTCTTCACCTGTGCCGATAGCTTCCTTCAGCAAGAAATGTGCCAGTTTGCACTACCTTTTCTGATACCCCAAGAAGTACATGATTAGTGCACTCTTATGTTACGGGTTCTGAGAGGTATTCTGAAAGAGTGGCGTCCCCAGTCCTTGACTGAATCTAAAGGATTTGTTGAAGACAGTGTAGTCCATGCAAAAAGGTTGGGCAGAAGAGTCGGTTGTTTGTCCTGACAGTGTTAGGGGTTCAGAGCTTAGGCAAGTCAACACTGCTCAATACCATGTTTGGAGTTCAGTTTGCAGTCAGTAGTGGTCGATGCATGCGTGGAGAATCCATGCTTTTTCTTCCTCTCAGGGAGGACCTAAAGGAAGAATTACGATGTGACTTTGTCCTCTTTATTGATACAGAGGGTTTGAAATCACCTGCTCTGGCCTTACTGGAAGACAGTTATGAGCATGACTATCAACTAGCCACATTAGTGATTGGTCTTAATGACGAACCATCAACAATATTGCAATGGAGAACTCCACTGAGATGAAGGATGTCCTACAAATAGCAGTTCATTCCTTTTTACGGATGAAGGACCTTGGTAAAAAAAAACAGTATGTCATTTTGTTCGTCAGAATGTTGCTGCAGTATCAGCATATAATAAAAACATGACCGAGCGGAAGCAGCTTCTGGATCATCTGAATGAGATGACAAGAATCGCAGCAGAGATGGAAAAGCAGCATACAGTGAGAAAATTCACAGATGTTTTGGATTATGATGTGGAAAAGAATTATTCCAGGCTTATGGCATGGGACATCACCAATGGCACCAATTAACACGGGCTACAGTGTGGCCATTTCTGAGTTCAAGCAGAACCAAGTGGAAATTCTTAAAGCAAGAAAAGACAAACAACCTTCTCAGATCCCAGAGTTCCTGCAGTGGATGAGTAGCTTATGGAGGGCAGTAAAATTGAGAATTTCATCTTTAGTTTCAGGAACACTCTAGAGGCCCATGCCTATAACAACCTTTGCATAGAATATGTCAAATGGGAGTGGTGTTTCAGAAGACACATCCATACCTGGCTTACAAGTGCAACAGTTAAAATATCGAACACTGAAACCAGTCATATGCAGTCAAATGATCAGGTTCTTGAGCCACAAAGAGGAAACAAAGAAAGAGATTGACACTCAAACAAAGGAAATGACTGAAAAATTAAAAGACTACTACAAAAGTAAAGACCGCCATGTACACTTGGTGGAGAAGTACAAAACTGATTTCACTACAAGCATCAACAGTCTTGAGAATGAAATCAAGGGTGAAGTGGGAAAGCATTTGGATGCTGCTCTTAGGATGAGAAAAAACAAATAAAAACTAGAGGAGATTCATAGAAATCAAGCTGAAATGATTGAGACCCAGGTGCTAAAACTTTTTACATTTCTGGCCTCAAAGAAAGGGATGTTCCTGCAGATATTTTCAAGCAAATGAGAGCCAGTTTACTTAATTGCATTGCCAAAGAGGAGTTGCAGAATGTTCAGAATTTGGCACAATTTGGACTACAAAAGTTCCACATGATGGATAAACATGTACCAATATTAACCAAATTTAAACATTTATTCAACAGACAAAATGCAAGGCAAAATATGGAGATGATTGCAAATGATGTTATTCCGAATTGCTGTAGAATCATTGATGAGTTGGCAAAGACTAAAACAGATTACCAAGATGTGTTAATAAAGGATGTAATTGAGGAAATTGATTTGCGTCTCAAACAAGCAGGCTCCAAAGTTAATCCCAGGTTTGAAGTAGACCTTAAATTGCACATTTGTGGTATTGCTTCTCAAAGATTCCTTGAGATGCACAAGAAATTCCTCATTGCTCAAGATCCTTTAAAAAACTTTTAAAGTTTTAAAGAAAGTTTCTAAAGAAATTTAAGAACCAGTATCTCTCTGATTTCATTGATTTGTACAGAAAGAGGGACCTATGCCAGAGGAAAGCACAAGACTTCACCCAGCTATGCCTCAAGCCAGCAGTGATTGAGCACATCCATCAGTCCCTCGGAACAGACATTGTTGACGCAGTTTTGGCCAACTGTCCTACTGAGTATAGTACACGGTTACTTTTTCAGTAAAATTCAGAAAGGTCTATTGAAACAACTGGATTTCAGTGAGTTTGTCATGTACGTTGCCCATTATAAAGGCTTACGTCAAGGACTGGATATATAATCACATTATTGAATGCTTCTCCAAAGATGTATCTTTGCAGAAACTAAAAATGAAGAAGCCGGATATTGTATTTGACAAGATCACAAAAGCAATGGAAGCTTCAAAGCGTAGGGATTACTACCTTCCTTTGCACAATGATGCAGAAAATAACAGGCAGTTGATCCAGAATTTTTGCACAGCTCTCAGCGATGTCATTTCAGTACAAGCTAATGCTGTGGAAGGAGTCCTCTTTCAGAACACGAGTTGTTATAGTTCATTGTATAGTTCAAGTAATGTTTTAGTGAAACCCCAAGATGACTGTTCAAAAGTGTGGCGTGACAGCTAACACCACTTGCCACTGAGCTACAACACCATGTGGGAGATTAGGGTTCAATTCCTGGATGGGGTGACTATGCTGTGCTACACCAATAAGAGTCTCTTCAAGACTTTTAACACTACATCGGCCTACCTGTGATATGATTAACCTTGATAAAAGTGTCAGCTAAATGCTGTAAATGTAAAGAGGGTCTTTGGTTGTGTCCTTTCTGTAGAGTCCCATGTGAGGCAGGAGGAATGAAACATAAGTGTCGTGTATTGCACAAGTATTTTGATCTATATAGCTATCAGTACAAGTTGCAGTAGTTGCAATTGTTGCAGTTCAAGAAGAACTAGAGGATATTGGGTAATGTAGTTTTTTTGATGGCCCTTCCACGGAGTAACAATTGGAGAGTTGCTGTATGCTTTATTTTCCTACCACAGTAAACGATATAATCGTTCCACCGTCTCTGTGTGAGTTCATATCCCGTGAGGAAACAAACAATAAGGATCACTTTGCAGCTGTGCATCGGCCACAAGGGCTTGGCACCTACAGAGATTTGAAGACTAATATTCTCCACACTAAAAAACAGAGGTACAATATAAGTGCTGTCTTGTACTCAAAGGTACACTTTTCAGAAATGTACCCTCAAATGTATAATATTGGTCTTTATAAGGCCAGATGTGTTCCCTCTGATTTTTTAAAAAAGTACAACGGCTTTCCTAACAGCAGGAAGTACAGATTTGTACCATTTAACATTCAGTATTCTGTATAACTGTACTAATAAACCATATATATTTTAAAGACACATTTTTAATTTGATAAAAAACTGTAGAATATACATTATCATACACAAATAGCAATATCTGTTGAAAAAAAAACATAAGATAAGATAATCCTTTATTAGTCCCACAGTGGGGAAATTTACAGTGTTACAGCAGCAAAGGGATAGCAAGGTACTCAGTACAAAAAATCAGACAGGTAAACAGAACAACAATATAAACATTATAAATAATAAAAGTCAAAACCTCTGGAGGATCTTATTTACAGATAAATGCAAAATATTTACAGATGATTGCACATTTATTCTTTATTGCACATGGGGAATGGAAAGATATTGCACATTGTTAGTATTGCACATTATGCTACATAGAAAACAACTCTATTTCCTGTGAGTATGTGTAGTTAAGTGTGTGTGTGCATGGTCCTCTGGGAGCAGTGCTGGTTGTAGAGTCTAACAGCAGCAGGAAGTAAGGACCTTTGATACCGCTCCTTCACACACTTGGGGTGAAGCAGCCTGTCGCTGAAGGAGCTGCCAAGTACTGCCAGAGTGCATGGGGTGGGAGTCATTCTCCAGCATGGATGCCAGCTTGGATATCATCCTCCTGTCTCCCACCACCTGCACTGGGTCTAAGGGGCTTCCCAGGACAGAGCCGGCCCTCTTTAACAGCTTGTCCAGTCTCTTCCTGTCTGCTGTTGAGATGCTGCTGCCCCAGCAGACCACTCCGTAAAAGATGGCAGATGCACCACTGTATTGAAGAAGGTCCTCAGGAGTGCTCCCTGCACTCCAAATGACCTCAGTCTCCTCAGTAGGTAGAGTCTGCTCTGGCCTCTTTTGTGAAGTGCAGTAGTGTTGACTGACCAGTCCAGTTTGTTGTTTAGGTGAACACCCAGGTACTTATAAGAGTCCACTCTCTCGATGTCCATTCCCCGGATGTTCACTAACGGAGGGGGTGTCTGTACCTGCGGAAATCCACCACCAGTTCTTTGGTCTTCCCCGCGTTTATCTGGAGGTGGTTCTACAGACACCAGTCCACAGAGTCCTGAATCAGTTCTCTGTACTCGCTGTCCTCTTCATTTGTTATGAGGCCAACGATTGCTGAGTCATCAGAGAACTTCTGGAGGTGACAGATTGGTGAGCTGTACATGAAGTCAGCAGTGTACAGGGTGAAGAGGAACGGTGCCAAGACTGTTCCCTGAGGGGCCCCTGTGCTATTGACCACCTTGTCAGACACACAGTCCCCTGCCCTCACGTACTGTGGTCGGTTGGTGAGGTAGGCCAGTATCCAGTTTGAAAGGTGACTTTCCACACCAACATGTTCCAGCTTGTCCTTCAGGAGCCCCGGCTGTATGGTGTTAAAAGCACTGGAGAAATCAAAGAAGGTGATTCTCACAGTGCTCCCAGGTTTCTCCAGGTGAGAAAGAGCTCTGTGTAGATGATAGATGACAGCATCATCCACTCCTACACCTGGCTGGTAGGCAAACTGAAGAGGGTCCATGGATGGTCTCACTAGAGGGCGGAGATGGGTAAGAACCAGCCTCTCCAATGACTTCATCAGATGTGAGGTCAGTGCCACCGGTCTGTAGCTGTTGAGGTCCTTTGGGTGCTGCGTTTTCGGCACAGGTACCACACAAGATGTTTTCCACAGCTGTGGCACTCTTCTAAGTTTCAGGCTCATGTTGAACATGTGCTCAACTACCCCGCACAGCTGATCTGCACAGGACTTGAGGAGCCTGGCACTGATGCCATCAGGACCTGCAGCTTTCTTTGCCTTGATTTTCCTTAACTAATTCCTCACCTGGGCCGTTGTGAAGGACAGACTGGAGCAGGGGGGCTGGGTGCTGGGTGTGAAAGGGTTATAGCTGCAATCAAACGAACCAGTGGGGGGTGGCTGTGAGCTGAAAGTTGTTGAGGGGATTAGTGTGAGAGAGGGGGGAGGGCCGCATTTTGGTAGTGCCACAGAGAGGGGGTTCAGCAGGGACGTCTGTGCAGGGGGAGGGTCAGGTAAGTGATCAAATCTATTGAAAAATAGATTGAGCTCTTTCACCCACTTCTGATCCCCCACCACCTGGGAGTCGGGCTTCTTGTGACCAGAGATGGTTTTAAGGCCTTTCCAAACTCCGCTGATGTTGTTCTGCTGTAACTGTTCCTCCAGCTTCCTCCTGTAGCTGGCTTTCCCCTCCCTGATCTTCCTTCTCAGTTCCCTCTGCACAGCTTTCAGCTCATCCTTGTCACCTGATCTGAAGACCCTCTTTTTCTCTTTTAGGAGAGCCTTTATATCAGGATTTATCCATGGCTTATTGTTGGAGAAACACCGAACAATCTTGGTGGGAACAGTGTTCTCCACACAGAAGTTAACATAATCCGTGATGCAATTAGTGAGACTGTCAATGTCCTCCCCATTAGGATCACTCAGTTCTTCCCACACTGTTGATTCAAAACAGTCCTTCAGAGCCTCTTCAGTCTCCTTAGACCATTTCTTCACCGTGCGGGTCACAGCTGGTTCTCTGTGTACAAGTGGTTTGTACACAGGCAGAAGGTGAACCAGATTGTGATCAGATCTTCCGAGGGGAGGGAGGGGTGAGGAGTTATATGCCTCCTTTGTGTTGGCATAAAACAGGTCCAGTATTTTATTGTCTCTGGTGTGGCAGGTTACATACTGGGTGAAGGTGTACAGCGTGGAGGGTGGAGAAACATGATTAAAGTCTCCAGAGACAAGAAGGAGGGCCTGTGGGTGCTGCGTCTGCAGCCTACACACAGCTGAGTGCAGGACATCACAAGCAGCGTCGGCGTTAGCAGAGGGGGGAACGTACGCAGCTATCATGATAGCGTGCGAGAATTCCCTCGGGAGATAGCATGGTCTCATACTAACGGCTAACAGTTCAATGTCCTTACAGCAGATTTGTTCCTTAATAGTGATGTGTCCAGAGTTACACCATCTATCATTCAGAAACAGTGCCAGTCCACCTCCCTTCTTCTTACCGCTCTCCGCCGTCCTGTCCGCCCGAATGAGGTGAAAGCCGTCCAGAGATACGAGCGTGTCCGGAGTTAGCGTGGTTAGCCAGGTCTCTGTAAACACCATGACGCTACATTCTCGGTATTCCCTTTGATGCCGTGTTAGCACCGTCAGCTCGTCCATCTTATTGGGGAGCAATCTCACATTCCCCATAACGACAGAGGTAAGAACGGGGTTATAGCATCTCCTCCGAGCGCGACGCAGAGCTCCAGCCCGGCTCCCCCGCCTCCTCCTCCTCAGGTGGCGGGGGATGCCGTGCCTCGCATGTGGCAGCACAGCCGTGCTGCTAAGCACTAACAGCTGATCCCTGGTGTAGACAATAGGTGTGTGGCTCCGCAAGGGATCTCCAGACACGGTTGTAAACAAAGAAAAAAGTAGCGCAAAAACCAAAATAAGCACCACAAGTTTGGTGTCCATTGTGGATGGGGAAACAAGAGACAACACTTAGCTAACAAAGTAAACGTAAGTACTCGAGAAAAGGGGAAAAAGTTAGAGAAAACTCAAAAGTGAGCTGGAGCTGCTCCAACAGGCTGCCACCTCCGCGGTGCCATCTTGCTTGAGAGCGCCATCTTGCTTGAGGTCTTATATATATAGCGAGGGACAGCGCGTGCACGGCACTAGCCTCTTCTTTTCAAATTTTAACGGTCACGGTTCTGCTGTTCTGGGCGGCACGCTGTGTGACATGGCGCCAAGGCAGTTCTCAACCGAGGAGCTGCTAAAAAAGTTGGTGGAGGCAGGTGTCGATGTAACAGCGGAGGAGGCTCAGAGCTAAGTGCTTTGTAATCTTAAGTGTCTTTAATGTGACTTTTCGCATGTTAATAATAAGTTATTTTAGAGTTATCAGCTAGCTAATGTAATGTTAACAAACAGCTATGCTAGCTAGCTAGCTATATTAAAGTACATTCTCAGTGAAGATGTAGAACAAGACTATTGTTATAGTCAGTCTCTTCTATACTTATTTAAATTTTGTGTTTGGATATTTTACCAGTAAAGTTAAGTATCCGTGTTGCAGTTACATGCAAGCAAGCAAGCATGCTAATGGTGCTAACTGACTGTTCAGTGTGGGAAGAGCTTGGCTCTGGCAAGCTCACTGAAACGTAGGCTAGCCTAACACTGAAATGCTCTCATTACTGGTGGCAGACAGTGAGCTCTTCTCCTTTTAGAGGATATACAGACATTTTACTTTTAAAAAATCAACAAAACATGTAATTTGACCAGGGTGTGTTTCACAAAGCAGGAATGTGAGGTAGCTTAACCCCAAAGATGAGAATTGTATAAAGAAAATGTACAAAGATTGTCCAAAGAAAATGTGCTTCAGCTCTTTGCGTCTTTAATTGGGCTTAAACCCATTTTAATAGTTAAGTTATTTAAGACCTATCAGCTAGCCAACGTAATGCTAATAAAGCAACAGCTTTTCTAGCTAACTATGTATTTTCACAGTGAAGCTTAGATAAAGACTAGCATTACATTCAGTCTCTTCTATTTTAAACATATTTCAAAGTCATGTAATTTAACATTAGTGTTTTAACAGCAAAAGTAGTTAGGTCTGCACGTTGCAGCTACATGAAGGCAGCTTGCTAATTATGCTAAACAACTAGAAAGAACTTGCCTCTTGTCCATTTCACTAGCGGCTAGCCTCACACTGAAATGCGAGGAGGGCAAGAGAAGGGCGAGGGCACTCCCTAAATGGTGATGTCTGAAAATGGGTGGGAAAAGAACACAAAGCCCATCACAGTTTTGCGGTTTAGTATTGGGCTAGGGTTAAGTGAAAGCGAACAAGCCGGATAAAGTCTACTGAATGTGCCTGAAATGGTAGGAAACACCCCCAAGGTCGTTTACTCAGATATTAGGTTTTATCCTCCAAACAGGTCTGATTTCTGCCAACATCGGTATGTGCTGTCTCAAAAAAAAAAAAAAAAAACGACTGGGTATGGTTGTAACATGGGGAGAGTTGTAACACCACCAATTCTACCAATCATGGATAAGATAGGAGTCATAGGATAATTCCAGTGTTTACCGATTTCCTCCCTGATCCCACATAGTGGCTGTCAAGGCTGGAAACAGGTGCATGCAGATTCTATAAAGAAAAAACAGACTTTAAAGTAAGAAAGTACATTTGTGAACCAAATGTTTTTTGTCTTTATTTTGTTTAGTACTTATACTATTGCAGATAAAACCATATGAATTATATTACATTAAATTGTAGTTTCTCAGGCAAAATGTGATGCATTTTTCAAACCACTATGCTAATACAGCTAGCTAAACCACGGCCGACAGGAGTGGGGTGGGTTGTAACACATCTTTAAAAAGTGTTACAACCATCCCCTTACATACAACTAATAAAACTTTATTGATTTTAATAATTTAACAGTATGCCTAGGCAGTGGAAAACAAAGACTGACAGGTGTGTCTGCAAATGTTTTAAAAAAGCATCAGATGAGGTCACACAAAGGGCAAGTCAGTTAGATCAGTTGCGAAGGCACATGGGATCTATCATGTAACACTGAGCAGATACAGGAAATCACTGCAGAAGCTGAGAGACTGGGGGTCCAGTTATCTTCCCAGTGTAGGTTACTGGAGCAGCAACAAAGTTTTCTCTGAGGTGCAGGAGGAAGTGTTGTTTGACTATTTGACTATTTGGCAGCAGACCTGTATTATAGACTCACTCCATGCGAGGTAAGCATATGACAGGTTAGTCACTGGAGACCAAAGGGTTGTCTCGAGTTGAGGCGTTCAGTCCTTTGGCTATACGGAGATTTCCAAAAGCAGGGCCAAGGAAAACAACTGGCAGGATCAGGAAGAAGAGGCAGGTTGAAATACTCACAGATATATAAGTGAAGCAAGCATTGATGGAAGAAGAACAGAGAAGAGGAAGCAAAAATATAGGATAGCGTATCTTAGGAAAGAATAAAGGCAAGCAAAAGAAAAAGGAGAGAAAGCCCGCCAAGAAAATGTTGACAGCCAATACTGAGTTGCCTTTTGGCAACTCGAAGCCAAAGGAAGTGCGTAAAATGTGCCCTATGCAGTCTCTGGGCCCACCAAGCCTGCACTCCAGGGTTACCAACATTCATTTGTCACCACTGTGACTGTGATTAAGAATATACACACAGACACACACACACATTGACATTGTTTTTTATTTGACCTACATGTTCTTTACACAGGTACATTGTAGTGGAGTGTTCATTAAGCATACATATCATTAAGGAAGTTTGTTCTAGTACGCTAATTTACACACACACATAGTCCTGAGTCAAACAGAAAGTGTATTTGAGTTGTGGTCAGTAACAGAGAGAGAGACAGTGTTCTGGATTTTTCTTTTATTTCAATAAACCTCTTTTTGAAGCATATTGAATGGCCTCTGTTTTTGCTTATTTTGTGTAATTGTTACAACTTACCCCAGCATGTGTTACAACCTACACCGGTAGTGTAACAAAGGAACACTGTATTAGACATCAACTCACGAGTTCTGTGATAATCTTGCAGAGGTTTGAATTGGTGCCATTTGTAGTAAACAAATGTGTGTACTTCGTATAAAAGTTTGAGAACTCTAGCTCAAAAATTCTGTGACTTACAGGTGCTGAAGCAAAAAGTGTTACAACCATACCCGGTCTCCCCTATATATATATATATATAGAGTATACTCAAAAATTCACAGTTATCTTCAAAACCACTAGTGTATAGTATTAGTGTGTAGTACACACACACACTGCTGCATGCTACATTGACTACATGAGATTTTATCAGGATCTGCCAAAGGTCGCAATCAGTAATGACCAGGGTTTCAGAATGCACGGAGTGACTGTGGTGATTTACTATTGAAGACATTTCAGTGTTTTGAGGAATATAGTGTTCCCACACACTAATCCCCATACATTACCAGCAAGCACCACTGCTAATCTTACAACTTGGTGTAAAACTTAGTGCCTTTAAATGCCTTAATTATATAGGCGTTGTGCTGATTTAGGCACCCCTGCCAGGCAAAGCACCCCCTCTGGACTTGTTCTACTGTAGAAAGCAGAAGTAATATGCTTTTACTTCACTTATATTAACCAGAAGAAAATGTAAAAGATCACACTAATCTTATCAGAAATAATCTAAATCTCTGATTTACACATGGTAATAGCCCTGATATTCCAAGCTACAATGAAAAATAATAATGAATAAAGTTGGCCACATACAGCACTGATTGCTTATTCTGAAACATTATGGTCTGCCCTGGCCATGCTGTTATTCACTGATAACAAACTACTTACATACACACACACACATATATACCAACATACTTATGAGTCTCGCATTGGAATTGTGTTGTGTTTCTCACCAATCTGGTTTAATTTCCTTAACCTCCCATTCTTATAGCTGAGAAATCTTGACAGAAATGTTGCAACAGTAACTTTTATAAATATTAATACACTGGTACTGCTGCCAAATAAATTTAATGTGTGTATGCTGCAAATAGATAGGACTATTTTTCTACTATATTTCTATATATACACACATGTGGACAAAATTGTAGGTACCCCTAATGAAAGAAAAACCCACAATGGTAACAGAAATAACTTTAATCTGACAAAAGTAATAATAAATAAAAATTCTATGAAAATGAACAAATGAAAGTCAGATATTGCTTTTCAACCATGCTTCAACAGAATTATAAAAAAAAAAATAAACACCTGAAACAGGCCTGGACAGAAATGATGGTACCCCTGAAAAATGTGACCAAAGGGACATGTTAAATCAATGTGTGTTCACTAATTAGCATCACAGGTGTCTACAATCTTGTAATCAGTCAGTGGGCCTATATATATGGCTACAGGTAGGCACTGTGCTGTTAGGTGACAAGGTGTGTTCCACACTCAACATGGACCAGAGGGAGCAAAGGAAAGAGTTGTCTCAGGACATTAGAAAGAAAATTATAGACAAGGATGTTAAAGGCAAAGGTTAAAAGACCATCTTGTAACCCAGGTTAGAAAAGAAGCTATTGGATGTAAAAACAAGCTAATCAAATATAACTGTAACAGAGAAGAAACATAGTTGACCTAGTAATTAATTCAGAAATTTAGAAAGCGACAGTAGACTAAAACATGATTAATTTTAAATTAAGACACAAACACATTACTTTATTTTATTATTTTATTAAAAGCAGCATATACTTTTGTTGTTTGACTGTGATTGGCTTGCATGACTCTAGAAATTCGATTAGCCAATGAACTTGCACGGTATACGCAGGTGCAGTAGGTGGTTCGTGGCAATTTTCTCTCTTTTTCCCTTGTAGGCGGTGTGAGCACACGCAGTTCGGAGTTTTTTGACTAGAGCTTGGAATAAAACAGAAATAAAGTTAGTAAAAGTAAAGTAGAAGAATAGAAATACCCTTTTCAAGTATAGTTATTTACCGTGAGCTATAGATGAAGGTTCTTCACCGTCTATCTCTTGAGAATGCGCAGTGAATTTCCCTGCATGGGTAAGAGATGAGTGTAGGCCAATGCTAGTTATAGTTAGCCAGAATGCTAACCGTTTAATGGGAAATCCCATTCACTTATGCCTGTACTGTTAGCCATACTTAGCGAACTAAATAACTTATATTTTGGGTAAATATTAAAGTATTTAAAGTATTTCCTTGTTAGTTAGTGATCGAACATGTTCATGATTAGTTTAGTTCATGTTTTGTCACGTTTTGCGGGTTTTATCAAGGATGTTTGGCGCAAAATGTGAAGCATTCCAGTTTAGCCACAGGCTGTAGCCTTGTAATGCTTAACCCTTAGAATGCCAAAGTGTTCATTGTATGCTTTATTTCCATTTTCCATTTTGTGCTGTAGGTCAGGTTTTTTTTTGTGTGTGTGAGAGAGAACAGAGACATTGAGCAACACGTTTAGGTTGGATGGCGAGCCAAGCCCAGACTCCTGAACCTGAAGCTTTTCTGCATGCAGCTAATAGCCTATATGCACACTCTCTTCCGCATTCCGAGTCAGCCAGCTTCATCACTTCCTGTCTTGCTAGTAAACAGTGCAGCTATGGCGTTTTTCGCTCGCTCGCTTCAGAATTTGCCCAGGATTACGGTCAACGACGTCACTCGTATTATTCAGACGTCGTGTCAGACGTCAGCAACAATGAAAGAGAAGGGCTTCAAACTCTACTTTCAAGCTACGTCCACAATAACCAAGGTAAGATCCAGTCTTGTAATGTTAGCCCTTGGCTAAACTGTTTGTTTACTAACCAATGCTAACATAGTAATACATACAGTACCACATCAAAAAATTCGAATATCATGGAAAAAGTTCACTTTTAAGAATTAAATTCAAATGATTAAACTTTATCAAAAAAACCCTTTATCAAAAACCTTTTCACCATATTCTCATTTTTGATGTTGCACTGTACATTTATAATCAGGAAACGAATTTTAATCAGGGCAGGTGAGTTTGTCTGTATGCTTTACTAATTTTAGTGCATCAACTTCAAATCTTATCCTGCTGAACATCTTACCTTGTATAAAACCGAATGTCACTGTCCAAGCCAGCAAAGCGGTGAATGCCAAACTGATGCTCCAGAGTAAGCTTCTCAGTTGGTTGCTTCAGCTGGAGGATCTCCTCTCTAAGAAGCGTATTTTCTTGGAGAACCAAGTCGACAGCAACGGGATCCGGAGCCGAAGCGTAGTCGTGGTCCTCGGGGAGTGTATCAGTCTCCTTGACAGGTGTGTCATCCTCTGTCGGTCGCTTTCTCTTCTTCCAAACCCCCGGTCTTGAAAGTGGAACAGAGAAATTGTTCGACACATCGGCACCGCTCCCTTCTTTAACAGTTGCTATCCTGACTTGGTCTCTGGTTCACGCACATCCTCTTTCTTGAAATGCCGGCTACACGCGCGGGTATGCGGAGTGACTGTGAAGTTCTCCCTCCGGATAGCAACATTCCATTTATGCCGGTTTTCCGCATCGGAGATAAACGTATGAAAACTAAGTACTTTGTTGTACTCACTGGAGGCCTGACACAAAGGTACACAGCAATGTTCAGCTGTAGCGCTGTCAGTTCGCTGAAAATTAAACTTCTTTGCTTGAGACATTATCGCGATTTCCCTAACCTCAACACAACAGTGTGGATAGCAGAAGTGACTGAGCTGGCTTAGATATTAGCAGAAATACGTCACCACCCCTGTGTGCATGTACCCCATTGAACCCATTGACTCCAAGACTCATTCACCACCGGCACTGAGTCACTTTACTTTGCAGTGCGGTAGGCTAAACTTGCATCTCCACAGTCGTAAGGCTCTACACTTGCTCAACCCTGGTGAATCCCTTGGACATGGACAGTGATTAATTAAATTCTGGAACTGTGATCGCTTTATTTGATTTCCATACCTGTGACAATTTGTAATATTTGTTTTATTTTCAATTAACCAGGTATATGTCTAACACAACAAATTATTTACTGTCTATATTAAATGGAAGTGTTCTTTTCCAAACATACCTCTCTTGGTTCAGCGTGGTCTCTTACTTATTTGGTCGCCCTGGCTCTGTAGTCAAGTCTAATATCTTTCTGATCAGCCCAACTGGGAAGTAACTGTGTCAGAAAGCTTGGTCTCAGTCGCAGGTCATGGGTCTTGCAACAGGATAATGACCCAAAACACACATCTAAAAACACCCAAGAATGGCTTGCAGGAAAACACTGGACTATTCTAAAGTGGCCTTCTATGAGCCCTGACCTAAATCCTATTTAGCATCTTTGGAAGGAGCTGAAACATGCAGTCTAGAAGAGGCACCCTTCAAACCTGAGACAACTGGAGCAGTTTGCTCATGAGGAGTGGGCCAGAATACCTGCTGAGAGGTGCAGAAGTCTCATCGACAGATACAGGAATCATTTGATTGCAGTGATTGCCTCAAAAGGCTGTGCAATAAAATATTAAGTTAGGGGAACCATCATTTCTGTCCAGGCCTGTTTCAGCCATTTATTTTTTTAAATAATTCTGTTAAAGCATGGTTGAAAAGCAATGTCTGACTTTCATTTGTTTATTTTCATAGAATTTTTATTTATTATTACTTTTGTCAGATTAAAGTTTTTTCTGTTACCATTGTGGGTTTTTCGTTCATTAACCGAAGGGCACCAACAATTTTGTCCACGTGTGTTTATATATTTCTTATATTACAGTGCATGTAATTATATATTCTTATCCTTCTTATATTGCCTTTCTGCTTGTTTTGCTATCCGGTGTCAACAAGAGGAGGATAGGTTCCCCAAACTCTCACAGGGTTTCTTCCTCTTGCTCTGAGGGAGTTGTTCCCTTGCCACTGTTGTCCATGACTTGCTCAATGAGGGCTTGGACCTGGATTCTTAGTAAATCTGCTTTGTGACAGCATCTGTTGTAAAAAGCGCTGTATAAATAAATCTTGACATGTAGCAAAATTTATTAGTGTTCTACTCCAGGAAGAGACGGAGGAGAGTTGTTGTTGTGGCTTACATAATGTAGCTTTTGACACAGTTGTGGAGCGTTTACTTCCAGTTATCACACGAGTGCTCATTTCCACTGACCATTCATAGAAGCTAAATGCGCTGGTCCAGTTCAAGCCCTGCATGTATGACAAAGTTTCATGTGAAACATATAACACAGAAGAACAAATCTTCATGGACTGACGTACTTTCCACTTACTATTTCCTTTTACAATAATCCTTACAGGATGCCTTTCACATAAGAGTTTACTAGGCTGTTGGTAACGAAGGTATCCCATGTGGATGCTAGGGTGTTTCTACACATTTGCTATGGTTTTTAAGTGGTTGCTACAGCATCACCAAGCAGTTTCTATGGTATTCGGGATAGTTGCTATGATATCTCATTGCTAGACATTTGCTATGGTGTTTCTAGTGAGCAATGCATCTCAACAAACAACATGGGATTAAAAGCCTCTGCTGCTTTCAATCCACAAAACACAAAAGCACCTGTGGTCAATAGCATAACCATTCATTCTTTCTTTCTTTAAACTAATTATCCTTCTGGATGGTGTTGGGTACTGGAGCCTATATATTATATACAATTGAAAGTATTTCATATTTGTTAACTAATGTTTAGATTTTAGGTTTAAAAGGTAAGGGTACCTTGCAGTAAACTACATGAGAATGAAAAGTTGATTTTATCATACTACAAACTTTAGCACTTACTGGAGATCACCAAAGACTAGTGTTTAACTTTAATATAGCTGGGTTCTTTGATCAGATAAGACAAAAATAGAATTCACTTTCAGCAAAATCCAGACAGGCAATGCCTTTTATTATGAACAGGAAGCACCATAAAACATTTAGTCTGTCAGAGATGGATTTAATGCAAGAAGAGTCAAGGTTATGCGGAATGGAAACTAATACACTGAATGCTCCAAACAGATTTGCAGCAGTCCACTGACCAGTTTAACAAGAATATTCTTGTTTAATGAAAGTGACCTATGCCTTAAAGGTTTGTTTTGCCTGAAAGAAAGCTTTGTCAGATCCATTAAAGTTACAGTATTTTTTTTTCCTGTAATCTCATTAATTTAGAAAACGTATCATATATCAAGTTAGGAAAGCATAACTCTTAGACTGAGGTTGATAAAAAAAACTGTTATGTCATTACTCTTGTTACTTTTATTGTTATGAAGCAGCTTTTGTTATGTGCCCAGTTGAAACAACCATATAATCAAAATAACAAAGTTAGAATAAGTACAAATATCACTAAACCTCTTCAAATGCTATCAGTTTTACAACAAATACTGACTGCAAGTATAAAACAAACATAGTCTGAAGGTTATAAAAGATCAGTGTGCAATTTTAAGACTAATTTAAGAATAATCTTAGTTTATTACTTATTATTATTTTCTAAATGGCAAGGACAATACAGTAGAGAAGAGCACCCATATACTGTAGATTTTGTAAAGAAACACATCAGCGAACACAGGAAGTGAAAGAAACTTTTATCTGCATCATGGGCGCAGCTCCATTAAACTAGAATAGTCTTGTTAAACTGGCTGACAGCTGCTTCAAACACTTTCAGTTTTAATGTACACTGGCTATAAAACAAACCACAGTAATCAGGAGCACCGGCAGCATTTCAATCAGGCTGACAGACTGCAATGAACTCACTTCTGGTAAGCAGTTACAAGGGGTTCATACTTTTATCCATAAATTTGTTTTAATGAAAATGGAATTCAAAACATATTCAGATTATTTGAGTCAATGCCTAAAACAAAGTCTAATTTTTGTCCTATTACATGCAAATATTGATTATAAATATGATGAATATTTAACATTATACATTCACAGCCAAATGACTGTAAAATGACACAGGGTCATCTAAATGATCATTTGTGGATTTTTTGTGCTTTTTTTTCTGGTTCATATATAGAACATGAGAAATCATCCAGTTTCCATAATAAACATTTATTAAATTATAAAAAAGCTATATTTAATCAGTGTTGGGAGAAACATGTCATAAAGTTACATGTTTATCAGATAAAAACAAATAGTTTTATCCTTTCATTTTTTTTCATTTAAAAAAATTCAACATAAAACATCAAACTCATTTCTCTTCAAAACATATATTGTGGTCACACAGGTGTCATATAAGAGAGGACAGATTTAGATTATAGAGAGGGGCAAACTTTTTATTTGTAAGAGTGAGTAGCATGAAATAAGGAACAAAAACAACAAACTAAATAAACCTTTTTTCCCCCCAGAATGTTAAAGAAAGAATGAAGCTGAAATTGGCTTCTTTGTTCATTATCAAACTTTCTGTTCCACCTTATATGGTGCTGCAGTTACATTCTGACACCTGTCCTACTTCTGCATATTTTAAAGTGGAACAGAAAGTCTGCTTAAGAAATCAACTTTAGCCCCATAAAAAGAGAAACAAAATCTAATCTAATTGCGTTAGAATAAAAGTGTTTAATGACGGTTCATTTTCAAATAAGATATGATAAATTTTTATAGTATTATTTTATTTTATTTTATTTTATTTCCCCCCAGCTGTCATTTTATGTAAAAAAGGCAAATGACTAGGTAATCTAGTTATGAAATCACTACAATCTGTAAAGTAATTTGTAATCTGTTAAGACTATGAACTTTGACTATTTAAACTTTATATATGGCTATACTAACATCAAAATAAATAAATGACAATACATGCTTAGCAAGACATTTGCAGGTGAATCGTGCTACACCTACAACATTTAAATAACTGTAAGCATCCTACAATTTTTAGTTTGTATATTTAATAATAATTTTTTTGCCAAAATACTGTATCGTGAATAAATTAAACAGTTAATTGAATAAAATTTGTTAGCTAAATTAAATTCATATTCTTCATTATGGTGTATTTTCCTTGTCTACAGATGGGTGTAATACTTTAACACCAACAGGACCTGACACTGAAGATACATGGCTTCCTTCCCAGACGATCCAGAATGTATGTAACTTTACAGTATTTATACTCCAAATTACTATCACTAAAATTCATCCATAAAAGTCATTAAGTTTCAATAGATTTTATAATAGAAAATAACTTTCATTCTCAAACATTCATAATAAAAAAAAAATGGAAATCAGAAGGAATCAACTGAAATGAAATAAAACTTTGGGGGTAGGTTTGACATTGTGAGACATGCAAATGATCCAAGTTTCAACATTGTCAGCATCGCCAAAGACTGCAATGGTGTTGTGCCAAACTGTCATGGAGTGACTCAGAATGGCAGCAGGTCAGCTTCAGTGACGAGTCCTGCTTTTGTGTTGATGGGAATGACCAACAAATTTGTGTGTGTGGAGGCACTGAACTTCCTGTGAAGCTTATTTAATGTTGAATATCTAAGTATTTTCAGCAGTGTGCTTCTGAATTTTCCTTTGTGATATTGAGCTGTTTAGCCTGTTACTACAACTGCTATGGATGTTAAAAGGTAGTCTGAAGGTGGCTGTACACAGCGACAGTAACTCACAGAGATGGGTTAGAATTTTGCACACAAATAATTTAGAACACTCAAATAACGCCTTGCATGAATAAATGGTTCTTTGCATTGTGAAAGAGTTCTGTAAATGTGCTGTAGATGGTTCTATACAGAACCTATTTGACAAGGGTTCCCTGTAGTTTCCCTGTAGTTAAGACTAATGTTGTGTTAACATTCTAACATGGGAAGGCTTTTTTCACATCAGCCTAATTTAGATTTTATTGATGCCAGGTTGGAAAAATTAAATGCTTGTTGAATATTTTTTTATAGCGGAAGACTGTGGATCAGGCTCTTCACAGCAGCATGTCCAGCAACGAAGAGGTAAGTCAATCTTACACAGTAACAGTTATCAACAACACTTGCTGTAAAGCAACTTACACTGCTTATGCTGATAGAGGATTAGGTAGATGTTGGATGCCATATAATTCCATTAACAAATCTACGTCTAAGAGAAAGAAACCAACATGATTACTAAGGGAAAGAAACTTTTTTAATATGGAGAGCACAATTCAGTCATTGTAGAAAATGTAGTATCAAACATATCACTGATTACCTGGCTAATAGCACTGCTTAATTGATAATGAAGTACAGTTTAGTAACCTCAAAACATTTAAGAGATATAAAAATGAAAATAAGTCAATAAAAAGTAATGTTTTTGACAATTTGGAAATTCAAAGAAGAGTTTAAAGCTATTTTATTAAAACCAACCACAATAGAATGTGCTATTCCATATAGTACCACACTGGAAGAACCAAAGCATGAGCAGCAAGAAAAAAAGACAAAATAAAAACATAAGTGACTACCCTGAAACAAGAAATACAGAACTATACTACAGGTTAAACAAAAACTACTATATACTTCCCCGGCTACTAAGCAAGCCCACTCTCTGTCCTAGGGAACTAAAGAGAATACACTCCTATGTGGTGCAAATATATAGGTGCACCCCTTACCTGTTTGAAACCCCAGCTGGTACAAAAACAAGTAAGCTCTTGTAAAACAGTTAAAAACAAAGTTAAAAGCATGCAGATAAAAGATCAAACCAAAATGCTCTCCCAACATAACAGAAAAACTCATGTAAACAGAGTTGAAGGAAATACAGCAAAGCATAGTTCTAATTTTAGAAACAATAAAACACATAAGGTAGCAATCCTCACTCTTGAAGACCTTCTTTCAAAGTCTAAACACCTCCTCCCAATTACATTAGCTGGTTGTGATTGGTCAGAGGCTCAGACAGTAGGAAACAGGTACACCTCAAGAAGGTGATAATTAGCTCTTTTGACAAATGTGGAGCCTGTTCCGGTAAAGTTTGCACACCCAATTTTGAACTGTTTGTTACCAACAGTAAATAGGTTTGGAACCTGAAAAGTTTGTTACCAGCTGGAACCAAAGAGTAGTAGTCAGTACGAACCGTGAGAACATCCGTGGGCATGCCAGTTGTTGAGGAAAGAAATGGCAGCAATGGCGACACCCGGCGGTCTGCTGAAGAAACTCTTCTACATTTTCTCATCACCAGTTGATTCCTGTTTGCTTTTTAGATAAAACTAAATACCTGTAGTTACAGCATACATGCTCACATCTGCCCAAAGACTCAGAACTACTTATCACATATGTCAGTGAAAATGAAAGGCTCCATGAAACAAAACTTGAAGTTAAATAACTAAATGAGGTCCTTTACATGAACAGTCCTACAAAGAAATGTCAAATTGCCAAATTTGTTTTATACATGACTACAAACTTCACCAGATCAATACAAATATCAAATGAAAAAGTATTAAAACTTTCACAATGAATTATCCTCAATCATGAACAGTATCTGGTAACGCAAAGTCACCAACAATTATAAAAAACTGGGATAATACATACTTAATATGCATTACTGTGAACATTCCTTTATTCCAGAGCAATAGGCACATTAGGGGAAGAAGGGAAGCACATAAAGTGATGCACCTATCATTCACAGTGCTCCCTGTACAAAGCTCTGGCTACATGTATCTAACTTTACTTTAGTTGTTCAGGTCTAGTCTCAGCAATGTTAGGTGGAAATAAAATTAAATAATGGCACTTGATATTTCAGGACAAGATTCATTGGCCTCAGATTGTGAAAGAGTCATGACCTTAACCCCACTAAAAGTCTTCAGAATGTGCTGGAAAAAAAAAAAAGTATATATGCTGAATGTTTCAATCAAAGCTGTTTTCTTTTTACAGGCTCCCTTCATCATTTTTTGCACACATTTGGACTTGCAGAATATTTCCCAAATAAGCTTTCACTCAGATCCTTGCAAGAGATCAATCAAGACAGCCTATCTGATAAACAGCCTGACTCACTACATGCAATACCATGGGCTTTTCTGAGGAAACTACTGATGGCAGATACAAAATCAAGAACTTTAATGTGCACAAGTGAAAATGAGAATGAAACAAATGACTTGTTTTCTGAGAGTGCTCCAGACAACAGCCCAAATTCCCTAGACCTTATTGTAGCCCTCTTTGCCTGTGCAGACAGTTTCCTCCAGCAGGAAATGACCATTAAGATGTCTATGTGTCAATTTGCCGTGCCCTTTCTGTTACCTTGTGGTATACAGAATCAGTTCACTCTCATGTTATGGGCTCTAAGAGGTATTCAGAAAGAGTGGCGCCCCCATTCAATGTCTGAAGATAAAGGGTTTGTTGAAGAGAGTGTAGTTTGTGCAAAAATACCTCTGGTGTCATTTGTCCGGCTTAGAAACTGCAGTTTGTCAAAGTCCCAAGTGATAAACAACTTGCTTAGTAAATCCCAGCAGCACTATGATTTCTTCTGTCATAGAGATTTGGATGGAGGATGCCACCCCAGGAAAATTGCTAATGGGATGGTGGAAATGTGCTGGTATCTGCCATGTGGGAATATAACCTTTGATATTTTCCCCGAGCCAGTGGCCATTGCTAATTTAAGAGGAGATGTTTGTGCTTTTGAAACACAATTTGCTTTCCTTGCTGAAGTGTCGCATGCAGTTTTTGTGTTCCTGGACAATTTCGAAGAAAGAGAGCAGAGCATGTTTGTCTCCTCAAAACAAATGAATTCAAAACTGTTCTTTGTTGTGAATTATCAGAGAGACACAAATCCGGAAGTGAAGTCATCAATCCAGTCAGTAATGGAAGCCCTGAAGTTGAACAAAGAAGACATCATTGTGAAAAGTCCAAATGTCAATATGGCAAAGTTAACAGACATGATCTGTTCTACCATTAAGAAATCCATCAGTAAGTACTTTTTGTTCTCAGATATTGAATCCATATCAAGGACTGCTCAAAAATTTGGAATATCTGTTGATGAACGTATCAGCGAAACCTCTAGATCAGCAGAGCAGGCAGCACAGAACATTATGAAAGGCATTGGCGTTCGACAAATTGTTGACTATAAGAAGAACCAGCTGCCATTGCAAGGTAAAAAGTGGAAAAAACTGTCTCAAATAGAAAAAGAGGAATGCAGGCTACAGACTGCAGGAGACTCAAAGCTAGAGGAATACAAGGCACAACTTCAGCAAGAAATAAAATCAATTCAGAAGAAACAAAGTGAATACAAGAAGACATCAGCAATGTCAGAGTTTATACAAGCAGTGACAACTAATGACTCCACTGAGAGGGCTTTTTTTCTCAAATGGTTAGGACACAAACTGGACATGCGTTCACGCAAGTACCTATCATCCCTTCGACATGAATTTAAACAACACTGTCAACGAAAAGATAGAGACTCCATAGCCAAAATAGACCAGCAACTTCTGGACAGCTCTCTTGGCTTAGAACATTACATGAGAGAGTTGGGACATATTTATGAGGCTTCACTTAGATCAGGGGAAAGACTGGATAAACTCCCCACAGTAGCTGCCGAGCTCCTTCGGGCAGGGTTTCCTCTTGAACTGTTGGATGGAGAGGCTTCAAATATTCCAGAAAAATGGGTACGAGATGTCCTGATGGAGCTACACAAGATGGTTGGGCAGAACAGTCGTCTCTTGGTCCTGACAGTGTTAGGGGTTCAAAGTACAGGCAAATCGACACTGCTCAACACCATGTTTGGAGTTCAGTTTGCAGTTAGCAGTGGTCGATGCACACGTGGAGCATACATGCTCCTACTTCCAGTGGGAGAGGACCTTAAGACAGAGCTGTCATGTGACTTTATCCTCTTAATTGATACAGAGGGTTTGAAATCACCAGATCTTGCCCATCTGGATAACAGTTATGAGCATGACAATCAACTAGCCACATTTGTGATTGGCCTTAGTGACGTAACCATTATCAATGTTGCAATGGAGAATTTCACAGAGATGAAAGATATTTTGCAGATAGCGGTGCATGCTTTTTTACGCATGAGGGAGCTTGGTAAGAAACCAATTTGCCACTTTGTTCACCAAAATGTTGCTGGTGTTTCAGCACATAACAAGTTAAGGACAGAAAGGCAGCATCTTCTGGATCACCTAAATGAGATGACACAGATTGCAGCCACAATGGAGAAAAAAACAAATATCAGCAAATTCACTCATGTTTTAGATTACGATGTAGAATTGAATAACTGGTATATCCCAGGTTTATGGTATGGCACTCCTCCGATGGCACCTGTTAATACAGGCTACAGTGTTGGTGTTTTTGAATTCAAGAAAAACATGCTAAACCAGCTGAAAGGAAGAACTGGTGAGGAGTTCTTCGACATCTCACAGTTCCTGGAATGGATGAGCAGCATGTGGAGAGCAGTAAAGTTTGAAAATTTTATTTTCAGTTTCCAAAACACCCTGGTTGCCCACGCCTATGACAACCTTTGCAAAGAATTTTCAGAATGGGAATGGTCTTTCAAACGGCACATCTATTCCTGGCTTGAAAGTGCAACTACCCAAATATCAAATGCGGAAACCAGCTGCCTGCAGGCAGTAGAAGACATTGTTGAAGCACTTTTTACAGATGGAAAGACAGAAATTGCCTCCCAGGAAAAAGAGATGCTTGTAAAACTGAAAGACTACTACAAAAGGAAAGACCGACATGTTGGCCTGGTGGAGAGATACAAAGTTGACTTCATTAGAAACATTCAGAGCCTACAGACTGAAATGACAAATACAGTGAGAAACAAATTAGATGCTGCTCTTCAGCTGACAATTAACATGGCAAAAATGAAGGACCTCCACAGGAAACAAGCTGTTATGATAGAGGAACAAGTGCTGCAGCTGCTGAAAAACTGCAAAGGTAGAAAGGATATGTTGTCTGATGAGGATTTGAAGGCTGACTTTGAAAGTATGTGGAACAAAGCCTTGGTGAACATCTCAGGCTTAAAAGAGAGAGATATTCCTTCTGAAATATTAAAGGAATTGCACTCAAGTTTTGGCCATCTCAAGATGACTGAACACATGGAGAATGTTAAAGATTTAACAGAGTATGGGCGTGTCGAATTCAAAGTCAAATCAAAAAAACACTTGCAAACTTTGAAAAAAGTTTTAAAAGTTTTTTCCAAACGAAATCTCAAACAAGAAGTACAGAGTGTTGCAGATACTGCAATTCAGAATTGTGAGAGAATGATTGAAGTATCTGCAAAGTCCAAAAATGATCACCAAACTTTTCTCACTAAGGAGCTAATTGAGAAAATTGATGAATATATCAAACAGGTCAGTTCCAAAACCAACATCACATTTGAGGCTGACCTCAAACTTTACATTTGTAGCATTGCATCCCGAAAATACCTTGAAATGCACAGGAAATTTCTTGCTGACAAAGATCCCCTGAAACATTTAGAGGCATGTAAGAGTCAGTATCTGTCTGATTTCATTGATTTGTACAGACGCAAAGATCAGTGTCACAGGAAAGCCCAAGACTTCACCCAACTCTGTCTCAAACCAGCAGTGACAGACTACATCAACCAATCCATCGGAACTGATATAGTGGATGCAATTCTGAATAGCAAATACTCAACTGAATATGGCTCGCGCTCATACTTTCAGTATAACATCCTGCAGGAGCTTCTGGAAAAAGAAAAATTCAAAGACTTTGTCAGATATATTCAGAATTATGAGACTTATGTCAAAGACTGGATATATGAGCACATTGTTCAGTGTTTCTCAGAGGACATATCTCTGTGCCAATTAAAAACTAAGAAGCTGGGTGTAATAATGAAAAAGATAGATGATGCAGTAGAAAAATCTCAGCATGGAGATGATGGGCATTCATTGCCCAATGACTCTGAAAGCACCACAGTACTCATTCAGAATCTTTGCAAAGCTCTCAGCAAAGATATCTCCATCTCCACGGACACAGTGGATAGGATCCTTTTTCAAAACACAAGTTTGTGTGATCCATTCACCAAAAGTCTCCTACAGAATCTAAATGATTTAAAAAGGGAACTAGAAGAGGAAATAGCAAAGTCATCTGATATCACTGAAACGTTGAACATTGTGTCTGTCAAACCCCAGAATGAGCTCTTTAACAGGGTCTTTGGTTGTGGGAAGCAGTGTCCCTTCTGCAAAGCACCATGTGAGGCAGGAGGAAACGCACATCAACAGCACCATGCAGCTGTGCATCGACCACAGGGACTGGGTGCCTATAGATATGTCACAACTGACATGCTTTCTGAGGAGATTTGTACATCCAGTGTACATGGGAATGGGGCTTTTCAAAATAATGAAACTAATTTTCAAACTCACTCTTTTAAAGACTACCAAAAACACTACCCAGACTGGCTTATTCCACCAGACAGAAGTATAGAGGCCTCAGACTACTGGAAGTATGTGCTTGTGAAATACAATGAGGAGTTTGCTCAAGAGTATGAAGCAAAGCCTGCTGAGTATCCCAGTGCATGGAACAGCATTGATAAAGATCAGGCTCTTAAAGGCCTGAAATCAGCCTTCAGCATGAAATGATGTAAGGATGCTACCAGAGCATTTGTTTTTTTTATATTTAAAAAGTTACAAAGAAATTAGTTGCTGTAGTTGCAGTGACACATTTCTGTGTTTTACAGTTATTGTACACACACAGCTTTGTCTCAAGGTTACTAAGTATATATAACAAAATTACTATTTTGAATATTCTGACATGATAGATCTAATTTTAGACCTTGTAGTGGTGTCTACATCTTTGTTTTTTAGCAAAAAATGGATTAAATAGAGGTGGGTGGTATGACAAAAACACAACATAAATAAAGACATTTTCCTAATTCACAGTATGTCACAATATTTATTTCACTCATTGGATTAGTTGGAGCAGAGATAAAAGAACCTGATTTTTGTTACTGTTTGTATAAAAAAACGTGCCCTTTGTCAGTGTTATACAAGTACTGATGATGTCTATGGTGTCTAAAAAAGCATATTGTATTGTGACCAACTTAATAACAATTATGATATGCATTGTCATATTGCCCACCCCTAATGGCATAAGTGATGAAATGTGCAGAAACTGAATGTTCATGATAATAAAGAGTGTACTGACAATAATGTTCAGAATCTATGAAAACATTGTTTATGAAAGACTGTGTACTGTGGTAAGAAATGGTGTTAGCAATTAGATAAACATTTTCTGTATGTGCCATGCTTTTAATCATAATCAATGTTTTAGTTGTATAATAAATGCTATTATTATGTATATTTACTGTGTATTATATGAGGTTATGGGTTTTAATCATATTATAATTGAAGGTGCCATGTTTGTAAGAAGTTTGTTCTGTTGGTTAATTTACCACAGTATGCTTGAAATAAAATTAAAAAATGCATGAGAAACGAATTTCTTTTTCTTTTTTTTGGGTCGGGGGTTGGTTGTGATGTTAAACGAAAAAAGAAAAATAATATTTACATAACACATTCACACAAACACAATCCCTGCCGGTAATCAGCGCTGACCAGGGCACCTGTGTAGCACGACATAAATACCTTGTAGTGACTTTCGGAAGGCAGAATGGTAAGGTAACAGAGGAAGGAAGGAAGGAAGGAAAAAAAAGCCTAAAAGAGAAAAAAGGAAGAAAAGTCTAAAATAGGAGATAAAGGAAAAGCCTAAAATAAGAGATAAGGGAAAAGAAAAAGGTTACTGTTTTGAAAAATGAGAGAAAAGAAAAGCCTGAAAATGAAAAGAAAATAAAAGGCTTACCAAAGCAGTATTTTATCTTGTTTGTTTGGAATTGAGTGTCTGCTTTGTCTGAGATTCGCACCCTGTTGTTTTGCCTCCCTTTCAGTCAGCTTGTCTCACGGCCTATTACGCGGCCTCAGTGGCGCAGTGGCAGCACATTGGTCTGCGGTCACCCACGTCACAGACCACGTGGAATTGGCCTTGTCAACTTTTACACTTCTGGGTTTCCTCTCTGCCTCTGATCCCCGGAACTCCATCTGCCAGAACCCCCTACCTGCACTGCATCCGAAACCACCTACTACCGTTCTATTCAGTAGGTGAATAGTAGGTGTGTAGTGTGTCCGAATCAGCAGTAGTCAAAAAGCAGTGGGTGTAAGTTCCCCTGATGACGTACTGTTTCCGGTGAGATTTTTTTAAGTATGCGAGCACAGCACACTGTGCTATCCCATGATTCCACTGGAAATGTGGAAGCATTCCGAGCTGAGGAAGAAAAAATTGTGGAAAGTGGGACGTCGGCTCTGTACAAGTGTAAGTAATCCATAACTTTTTGTGCAACACCGAGTAACGTTATAAACCGCTTTGCAGCCCGTTTCACACGTTTATATAAATAAATGGTGGGATTTCTACAGTGGTGGCATGATGTCTTATGTCAAATGACACTGGCAAGATAGCGAATGTAGTATGTCTGAGGTTGTGTGGATACTTCGTACTCGCGTACTGAAAAAGCCTACCGCTTCACCAGTCGAGCAGTATGCCATGGGTTCAATGTAGTACAATCCCCGGAACTCCATCTCCCAGAACCCCCTACCTGGTGACGTCACATGCTCCGCACCCACCAATTCTGTCCCGTTTCCTAGATCGGATTCATCCGAGTATCGATTACACCTTGTTTATTTAGACTGCTTGTATAAATACTCCTCTCTCACGCTGAGCCATTGCGAAGTATTGCCAGTATTGTTCTGACTTTCTGTCTTTCTGACCCTGTTCTGAGCTCTGGCAGTTCTCTTGTTTTCACTGGTCTTGTCTTTCCTTCACTTATTGTCTTTTGGGTATTTCCACTCTCGCCTGTCTCCTGTTATTTGACTCCGCCTGTCCCTTGCACTTTGATTGCCTGGATTTTGTTGTTGAACCTGTTAAATAAACCCAGCCTTGATTTTAGCTCAGCGTGTGTTAGTCAGACTTTGTCCATCGTGAGATCAACCATCACAATGACCACACTTTTTACATTGAATTAAATAAAGCAAATAAAAACATATCGCTCTTTAATTGGGTCCACTACCCCTATCCAAACCGTAACATTGCAGGTGTCTTCCCCATCTTGCTTGTTATGACTATGTAAATAATATGTAAAATATACCCCATTACCACACTTGCTGTTCATTATTACAAATGTAAACTATCACAATGCAAACATGACATTCTACCACACATTAGTTGAGTCCAGTCAGCAAAGATTGTTAAACCTTACAGTTTTCAAGAGTCAACCATCCTAACACCAGCAGGATTCAGACTTAAGACCTTTGAGGTTCCTAACACTCACTTCTAAAATAATGGCATTACACTATAAAAACAAAGGCGTTAAAATAATATTAAAGCACCAGCTTGCATGGATCTTTCTGAGTTTAATTAACTTTCTGTTCTTTTAAGTAAATGTAACTTATCTTAGCTACTTAAAACATACTTAAATAAGTGATCACAGGATAACTAAAAACACAAAGTTAAGTCTACTCTAAGTTAAATCTACTCAGGTTTTGTAAGAAATACAACTGAATACAGTCAAATTAAAGGACTGTGAATTTAAGTTTACCTGTAGGACTGTAGAAGAAATATTGATTGATTGATTGATTCTGCTGATATCTGGCTGACTGGTTTTTGCCTTACAAAGACACAGAAGTCAAAGAACTATTATTCCTAGGTGTAAATATGTTCTCAGGCAAAAAGTTTGTTTCAACAAAATGGTTGCAGCCTCAAAATATACACGTGCAACACTGTCATCTAAAACGTTCCATACAACGCAGGTCTAGAGCCTTCTAAATACTATCACTATAGGCACATGAAGAAATTAATCTTTTCAACAATCAAGTGACCCAAATCTGATTCAAAGTATTAACACAATGCTAACAGTATTATGAATGTTTATATATTCCATGTAAGCTAGCAGCTTGAGAGACTTTATTTTGTAGATTTTATTTTAATTTAGTAAAGAACCAGTTTTTCTCTTACCAGGGTCATGTCAGTGATATTTAATTTCTTTGGCTTGGTGTAAATAAAGTCTTCAGTGTCTCTCCGTAATGTTAGTCTCTTAATCCTGTATCTGTGTGCAGCCCTGCTCACTGTGTTTTGTGGGTTTTTTGTAAAAGGACCTTTATTTCTGAAAGTCACAGCAGATCAGAGTTTTTTGTTTTTTGTATTATGTGTTATACTTAGCCCAAACGATGCACAACCATCATGGTCTTCATTATTTTAGTTCATTAGTTCATTATTTAGTAACATGGTAAAGACATTAGGGTACTGCATGGAACCAATGGTGTGTGTGTGTGGGGGGGAGCTCCAATTGGGACACTCGCGACATAATTCATTGACGCTTTCTTCGTATTTCTTACACATTGGCACCACCTGCTGCTTAAGTATGGGATTGCACAGAGAGTGGGAAAATTATTTGCTACTGGATTGTTAATGCACAGAGGAATCACAAGTCAACAACCAAAACAAAAATCACAAGTACAACACTGAGTTTACCTAAATGGCTCTACATATGACCATTATTGGAACAAACAGCAGTGAAGACAAAAAATAGATGAGAAAAATAGTAATATCAGTATAGTATTAGAAACAGTGATTAGACATGATGAGGGACAGATACATTCAATACATACAAAAGATTCAATAGTCATATGAGTATAATGGATGGCTGAAACAGTGATGCAGTTGTAAAGAATGATGCACTATTTAATGATGACATGCCTATACCTATCACTGCAAACCCAGAAATTTTAATCTCTGAGTAAGGTCTTGGCTTGGAAAGCTGTTTTTTGGTAATGTTGTGAACTCATTAGACTGGAGCCTTGTACAACAGCATTGTGTAAAACTAGGTATAAAAGTGGTAGAAGTACTTGGAAGATATCAGCAGCCAGGCTGTAGTTTAGAGTCCAGTACATCATGTTTATTAAGACAGGTGTTTGCTATTTATGTGTCTAAGGAGATTTAACAAATCATGGAAAACATCAGCCAAGCCTGTAAGGGAAATAGGAATGTGAGATATGTTGTACACAAACACCCCTGAGTCAAATTTCAGAAACGAGGTGAGGGTTCACTCACCGCCCTGGAGCCACACATCTCGCGGTTAAGAGAGCGGTGCTGGCACTTGAAATCAACAGCAAACACAGGAAAGTTCACATGCTCACACAAAGCTATGGCTCAGTCCCCTTTTTTTGACTTTCTATATAACTGCACAACTGAACCCATAAATGGTTTTAGATCTTTATATTAGACAAAGACATGCAAAAAACATTTGCATCATTCGTGTGAATAAAATAAGACAGCATCATGTGGGAAAAGTAATTGTCCCTTTCTTTTTAAAACGCATGATTTATTTTTTGACCTTTAACCGTAATGAGAGGAATCAATAGCATGGCCATGAGTTTGCTAGTTGGACGGTTGATGATATCTAAAGTGTCCCAGTCACATACTGGACTCTGTTTTATAGAGCTAACAATGACTGCCCCTTTTCTGCATCTCTGGTTCCATCAATCATTTTTATCCATAGACATTTAGGAAGGTCCTTATATAAAGATGTTTAAGCATCCAACCAAGCCAAATGCAGCATTTTAAATCTGTGTGGTTACAGTAGCCGCCTGTAAATGACTTAACATTTATTTCATAAATCAACCCCAATCCTGCATGCCCAGTCTCTTACACCGCCCCTGACAGGGCCGACAGGCTACCAAGCAAGCTACACTCCACTACATGGCCCTGGCTTTGATTTCCATCCTTTCAAACATTCGTTTCCTCATCCCTAAATACATATCCGATTCTGACAGTAATGGAGCATTATGCTAGCCGATAAACTGCTTCAGGCTTTTCTGGTGCCAAACCACGCATTTAATATTGTAACGGCGGTATGGGTGGGATGTTCAGTTTAGCCAATCAGAATCCAGCACCCGGTATATAGGTGGTGTCGGACATGTTGAGTTAGTTACTTTCACATTTCCTATAATTTCCTAATTTTGTCACATCATTTATCATTAAAGTTGGATATAACCATGATATTTATTGATTTTACATTGTTTATTTTGCTTTTTTATATTGTTGCCTTGGGTTACTTTTAATGTATAAACAAAGTTGAGTTGAAAGTTGAGTTGTATCATATGTATAACCTTTTAAATATTTATTTATGTATATTATTACCAAACCCAAACCCTCTTACTCTTTCCTGCGTGTCTCTCTCTCCTCCATCCCCTCATTCCAGAAGCAGCAGGGGTAAGTATGTGTGTCTGCTGTGAACCCTGTCATCACCCACTACCAACACAGAAACACTTTCCTGTTGAGTAAAACACTACCTGGTGGCAGGAGATAATTACTGCTTTGCTTTGCTGAAGGTGCACTGCTTCCTAAATTCAAACCACCGGACATCACATCTTATAAACAACCTTTCCACTCAGTGAGTGTGGATCCAGTATGAGTGAAACGTGTGCAGTGGATTGACCTAGTGATTAGCTAGCTTTATAAACGTGTCTCAGCTCTGGCAGCTGTAAATCCGGTCTGTGCTTTAGTGCAGACTCCTGGGGGGGAGTGGGCTAAACTCTTGCACTGTTTCTGTTTCAGCTTCTACAGAAATAAAAATCCCTGCCAACTCTTCAGCATGATGCCTGAGGATTACTGCTGTAATTTTCTGTGTTTGACCTTGGCCAGATTCTCCTTCAAATCCTGAAATCCTAGCTTTGCATCTGTGGTGTGTGTGTGTGTGTGTGTGTGTGTGTGTGTGTGTGTGTGTGTGTGTGTGTGTGTGTGTATGTGTGTTTGTTTGAGATGGGTGTGTGTGTGCATGTGTGTTGTTTTATGTGCCATGGAAACATATAACATGGCAAACCTTCAATATTACAATCAACAAAAAAAAATGTATTAATACTTTATTTAAACAGGAAGGTACGTTTTGAGATAACATCTCTCAGAGAGTTATTGTCAAGATGGACATTAAAAACAGGTCATAGAGCATTAAGGCTTGTGTTAGATGAAATGAGACTATTTTATAATAACACAGAATGTAAATTATTTTTGAATTGTTTGTATTTTGTCAGGAGAGTGTAATGATATCTAGTTTATTGAGGCTTGCAGTTCATTCTTAGCTTCCAGTGAATGAAAGCATAAGGCAGATTTACCCAGCTGGGTGTGTCCCCCTACTGTGGCAATATGTCAACAGGGTAGATATGAACTATGGTAATTTGCCCTGTAAAGGTTTTACAGTAAAAACAACAACATGGGGTTTTCTACTGAGATACAGTGAAGTCCATCAAACCATTTCATATAAGCTGCAATAATGTGTATTGGTGATTGCCCCAGTTACAAACCATAAAGCAGCATGACTACATCCAGTTTTTTCAAAAGAGATAAGAATTCATACATATAAAAATACATCACCGTAATCCATACTGACAGATGAGCACTTTGATCTAGCAGTAAAAGGAAAAACAAGATGAAAAGCTACCTTTTGCTTAGTTTTAGTAGGCTATCAATATGGACAGCAAAGGTCAACTTGTCATTGAGTCAGATGCTGAGGTATTTGTAAGATGTACACCTCTCTAGATGAGTGCCACCCAGTGTTTGGACTGCAGCGCCAGTGGATAATAAACATGAGCAATTTTTATGTGAAAAAATAGACACCTGTAATAAGATCAAAGCAGTTTGTAAGTAATCCATGGCCTGATATAAATAATAGTGTCATTGGCGTAGATGAACCTTTGCTGGATGTAATCCTACACCAAGATCATTTATATAAAGAGAAAACAAAACGCATCCCAAAACAGATCCTTGATGAACACACAACTATTAAAAAAGCAGAGTTGTAATTGTCTGTTGACACACAGCTCTCCCGTTCAAATAGTTTAATACCAATTAATCACAGTGTCACTAAAACTCATACATTTCAGACTTTACAATAGATCATGTTTAACTAAATCAAATGCTTTGGATAAATTTTCTTTCTGCTAATATCATTTATGACTGATGTGGCTGCTGTAATTCCATGCACTTGTCTAAAACCTGACTATCGGGCAAAAAGTGCATTCACAATGGTTTCACATACTTTAGCTGTAATGAACAGTCTGGAAACAGCACAGTAATTATTCAGAACAGATCTCTACATTTTAATAACGGAAGAACAAACATTGACTTCCTGGAGGTGGGGATTAAACCTCAGCAAATAGGTCTTGTGATTGAACCTGCGGCTGTTTTTAAAACAATAAGGCTCAGTCTGATCAGGATCAGCAGACTTGTTACAACCAAGACTTAATAGAGCTTTACCAGCTTGAATGGTGGAATTATAGGAGGATAAATGTAAACTTTTCCCAGGGAAACTACAGGAATCTGCTGGGAGGTCTGTAATAAAATGCTTATTAAAAGCATTTGCAATATTATGTTTACCCTTTATTTACCTTTTATTTAACCTTAATTTGATTTACTTAATTTTTAAGGAAGAGTAGGAGGTGTCAGGGCCTGATGCCATCATGTAATTGACTGAATCTCATTTGATAAAAGGTAGTGCTCAATTTTGCAATTATTAGTTTAGTGCAGTTATTTCGTATAGCACTAAATCACTACAGTAATATGTAAAGTAGAACATGTATTCAAGAATATTACACAATTTAAACTATATAGTGATATCTGAATACTATAATGCTTATAGATGTCGAGATAATTATTATTACTAGATAACAGCGCTCTCTCTCATTAGCAAGGCAGGCTAGTAACATCTTTGCTGTCAGAACAAAATCTTTCATATATAGCTAATTTGAAAATGTCAGCTTGGGATTGGCTGCTCAAAGTATTGCATAGCAAAACAATAAGCAAAACAAGTGATATCTGACGAGAGCCAGCGAGGTGTACAGGATCTGGGACTTACAGTGTGAAATGTAACCACTGAGCATTGACCTAGCTCATGTTAATGCTCTGAAGATTAATAAAGCTATAGTGTTAGCGAAGGATCATGTCAAGTATGGCTCCAGTGCATCATCACGCCATTATTTCAGGCCTGCCCAAAAATCCTGAACATGAAAATGATGGAAAAACAGTTTAATAGTCTAATTACACAATTCAGTACTAAAGTAATTGTTATCTAACATATATAATGTGTTTAGAAACAAATCTCACAAATTTCTTTGCACAGATTTTAACGTTAGACTCTCAGGAACCTGTGAGCAGGGGGAACTTTTGATAACCATTAATGCTATGTTATGCAGCTATAGCTGTCGCTGTATACTACAAATGCAGCTATCAGTTGCACATACCTAAAATAGCATTCTGATTTGGGGTCAGCATGCTTTAGAAGGCAACAGAGCAAGAACATGAAGTGCAGTACGTAAGAAGCAGCCCAGCTCTTAAAGGATTATGACAGGTCTCTTAACATGCTGATTAACCAGTGGTGAATGTTTGAACCAATGGTTGCTAGAAACATTCAGGGTTTAAGCCCTGGACGCCCATGCCTTGCACTGCCCATGGTCACGCAGGACAGAGCATGAAGTATGAAGCATGAAGTAAAATCAATGTAGCTCTAGTGATTTCTAGAGCTTTCAGAGGTTGTGAGTATATTTATATGTATCCTGGCCTTGGTGAAAGGTGCAGAAAGCCAGTTTATGATGTATATCCCAAGAAAATCCCCTCATTCAGGACTTCAGGATGGAGTGTTTACATGAGAAGCTGCAGAACCTCATTTCTGTGTGTCCATTCGTCTGTCTGCTCTGAGTGAGATCAATATTTAGGTCAATTTTTAATAGCCTCCAGCTATAAGCTTAATGGGTTTCCACATATTTCAGTCGTTTTATTTATGTTTATTTTACCATTGATTGTGCCTTGACACCATGATTCTCTTTCCCTCGAACACAACCAGTTCACCTGATGATAGACCTGTTAATTAGATCTTTGGTTCCATTGAGAGTATTAGGAGCAGGAGAGATTTCAAAGGATCCAAATGTACTTTAAATAAAAACTCAAAAAATTCAATAACTTACATTAAATTCAGCTCCCAAAAATCCCCGGCTTATTACGTCCTGAGGCTTGTTATTCGTAAAATGGCTGAACTGCACTGAACTGTAAGTGACTGCAGTATGGAGCGTTTAGTCACCCAGACATTCTTTTCCAGGTAGGATCACCTGCAGTTAATGCAGTATTCAACAGTGCTACATCACTTACAACCACATGCATAAAGAATAGCTGCTGTAGTAGAATGTCCACAGACACACAGCTATAGCTGTCAGCTCTCTCTCTCTCTCTCTCTCTCTCTCTCTTTCTCTCTTTCCATTAAGTTGTTTCTTTTGTGTGTGGTTTATGCATGCTTTATGAAATCTTAGCTTCTCTTTCACTCCTTTAGCTTGCTCTTTCTCCCTCTCTCTGTGTCTCACTCTTACTCTTAGGGGTGTTCTTTTGGTCTGTGGTTCATGAATTCCATCATGTATTCCTTTAACTTCAAGATTTTCGCCTAAAGCCTACCATTGCGCTGTCGACTGCTCTCTCTCTCTCTCCCTCTCTCTTCCCCCTCAACCCCCGACCCCCTGCAGTTTCTCTTAAGGCAGTTTCTTTTGGTCTGTGTTTTATGAATTCCAGCATTTATTCTTTTAACTTCAAGATTTCCTAAGGTCTACCATTTAGAACTCTGTCTACTGCTCACTCTCTCACACTCTGTCTCTCTTTCTCTCTCTCTCTCTCTCATCCTCTTTTTCCCCCATCTCCTCTCTGTCTAAGTCTCCTTCTGTCTGCTTTTCACACTCTCTCTGTTCATCTGCCTGCTGACTCCTGAGTTTGTTTAAACACTGATTGAAGCTCATTCTGAAAGCTTTTATTTAAACTTGCTTTCATCATGGCGGTTCAGACTAGTACCATATGAGATGTGGAGGCTGATCACAGAGACAGTTATTTAACCAATGCAGCACTAAAGGGAAACATGCAGATGAGGTTTTTAAATCTGCCCTGTAAGCAGAAATCAGTTTCATTTAGCTGCTGGTATTTAAATTGACAAGTGAAATCCATCATCAATACGCACTAAATGTTTGTCTTCTTTTCTTTTCTCGATGAGTCACTTCATTGTAAATTATGTTGCCTTGTGTGTAGCAGAGACCTTTTATCTGTGAATGACAGTTTATTTGCAGCATGTGCATTGCCAGCTATTACACTGCAACACACATTACTCTCCCCTTAATCACACTCTAATGACTTGATAATGCAAAGAGCAAAGTTAATTAACAGGTGCACTAAAGAAATATGAAAGCTAATTATGCAAATGACATTGCTTGTTACAATTTTTAAAGTTTTTTCCCCAACATCACCACAGTTATTGATTTGATAAACAGAGATTTCAATGATGAAACTCTGAAGTGTTTTCTAAAGCAACATTATATGAGGATTTGACCTAATTTTCATGTTCTGCTAGACAGGAGAATGGGGTCTCTATCACTCCAGGCTGAAATAGGAGTGGGCACAAGACCTCTTGCAAGAATTGCGTAACGATTTACAGTACCATGTCACACACCAGCAAATATGGCTCCTCAGCTAGCTAGTTCATTATACCTAACATGGACATAATGTCAGGAAATGCAAAGAGACTAAAGAAGACATGATTGGAAGAAGTGTAGAAGAGGAAAAGAGTAACTAAACAAGCGAGGGATCAAAGTAAATCTCAGACTTTCTTTAACTCTCTTTAGTGAGAGATAAATAGGATACAAAAATGTATCATGGCTAATGGAAATCTCACATCTGAGTCATACCTGTTGGTTCATACCTTATCTGTGTCATACTTGCCTCAGAGACTTGTAATTTAATTTTTTAAGATGCCTAAAGTCATCTAACTCATTTGCTAGCATGTAAGAAAATACATTTACCTAATTTTGTTGGTGATGTGACCATTTCCAACTCCTCAGCAGAATTTGTTTCCCCTTCAAATGCTTACACGTCGCACTAGTGTGGGGAAGTAGGGTCATGAATTTGATTGTTTGCAGATAGAAACAGCTGAGATCATTAGTGCAATCTGTTGCATCTGTATACCTGCATGACAAGTGTGCGCAAAAGTCAGATTCTCTATACTTAAGCTCATCAACAAATGCACATGTTCAGCTGTCAGTGAAGGAGCTTAAAGCGAGGTTGGTATTTACATGTTGTATAAGGGTGTTACACTCATCAACTAACGCCTCAAGAGCAAAAAACAACTCCTGCATAATATTGATAAAAATGAATATGCAACATCAGTCACTGGATTCACCAGGAAATGTGTGGATGATATGACACAAACAAAGCAAGTTCGCACACTTCCAAACCAGAAACCATGGATGAACAGTGATGTCCGGAGTCATCTTAAGGCATATGATGTGATGCAGCCAGACACAACCTAAAGAGACCTCTGAGACCTCTGCCAGGACCCAGTCCTCAAACACTGCTTTGCTCCCCAACCACTGAGGAGGAGCCCCCACTCATACTGGCTACAGATTAGGTGAGGAGAGCACTGATGAGGGTGTCAATCCAGAAAGCAGCAGGCCCAGATGTCATCCCAGGGTGTGTACTGACAGCTTGTGCCAGCCAGCTGGCCTCCACCGTCACAGACATCGTCAACCTTTCCCTGGCACAGTGTACAGTTCCTGTCTGCTTTAAAGCCACAACCATCATCCCATTCCCAAAGAAATCCATCATCAGATGCATGAACGACCACTGTCCCATTGCTCTCACACCCATAGTGATGAAGTGTTTAGAGAGATTAATACTGTCTCATATAAAGAGGAGCCATCACCAGCACCTTGGACCCACACCAGTTTGCCTACCTCGTGAACAGATCTACTGATAATGCCTTCTCCCTGGCAAACCACACTGCACTCAACCACCTGGACAGCACTAGCTCATATGTGAAGGTGATGTTTATCAACTTCAGCTTCACCTTTAACACAGTCATCCCTTCCAGATTTGTCCACAAGCTAAACACACTGGGAACAAGCAACACATTATGCAGCGGAATTATGGACTTCCTCACCTGCAGACCACAGTGTGTTAGGATGGGTGAACACACCTCACCCTCTTTCACACTCAGCACAGGATTTCCCCAAGGCATTGTTCCCTCCCCATTGTTGTACACTCTGTACACCCACGACTACAACGCAACCCACAGTTCCAACACCATCATCAAGTTTGCTGATGACACAACAATAATTGGCAACATCACCAAAGATGACGAGGGCCCATACGAAGAGGAGGTCAGGCTCCTCACAGAGTGGTGTGCTGCCAACAACCTTTCCCTCAATGTCAACAAAATCAAAAAGATGATCATTGACTTCAGCAGGGGGGAAAGAATGCATAATCCACTGAACATTGGAGCCACGTTGGTGGAAAGTGTGAGAAGCTTTAAGTTCCTTGGTGTTCACCTAGCCGAGGATCTTACTTGGACCCTGAACACATCACACATTGTCAGGAAGGCCCAACAACGCCTTCACTTTCTAAGAAGGCTAATGAAGAGTCAACCTGCCACAGCAGCTCCTCAACAGCTTTTACACTCGAGCTGTCAAACTGGTCACACCGGCAGCCCCTGTCAGAACATGACTACAACACTAAAGACTACTGATCTAGCACGGATCACCCCAGCACACTGTGCTCCACTTCCTCACAAGACTGCTTGCACTGCACTTTAACTTAACCTTTATACTTGAACATCACAGCTGTGTATTTATTATCTATATTTATTTATCTACTGTACATGTGTAATAAGCCACCAAGCTGTTACCTGAGTAATTAAGCTGCTCTACTACCTGCACTGTACACTTTATATTTCTATACTGTTTACAACCATACTTGCTGACACTGCTCTTATACTTTGCACATATCCTACTGTTCCGCTATATATATGAGAGAGAGAGATAGATAGATAGATAGATAGATAGATAGATAGATAGATAGATAGATAGATAGATATTTGTGTCTGCATGTGTGTATTTCTGTCTGTGTAAGAAGTTTGTTCTAATTGGAGCCTTGAATGCTATTTTTGACTTTAATAGCATGGTTTGGGAAAACAGAAAGAGGATTTTCTCTAAGACAGCTTTTTGCCTGTTAAAGCCAGTAGTACTGAGCCCTCAGAGCAGAGCTGTCTCACTGGCAGTGATGCATCCATCTGAGCTGAATAACAAACACCATCAGGACACACACCAAAGCCCTCAAATGACCTGAAACAACCGTAGCAGTATTGGTAAAGATCACATGACAGTACTGTGGATATGCAACTCCTACATTTATCGTTTGTATAAGTAGCTTTGGATTGTTATGCTGCAGGACTTTCAGCAGTGACAAAAAGTAGGTGTGTGTGTGTAGCTCTGTATTTGTGTACTTTCTTGGTTCAAACGTGACAATCTGATTGGCTGAGCAGCATTCTGCCCATGCTGATGAAATTAGATAACAGACTTAAGATGGATTCTATAAGATAATATGACCTGCAGGCCATTTTGTCAGATTCCAAACCTGTCATTGCCCCTAATCCAGCTTTTCAATTGGCAGAAGAGGTCTGCAGTAGGGAAGCACACCCACATGCACCATATGTGCAAAATCATTTATGGGAGGGATTAAATTTGAGTGGTCATACAGATAACAGATTTTGGGATCATGCAGGCATGTATTTTGACATGCTTGGGCAATTATTTGCTGCTTATGGAAACATTCTTTTCAAATTGCCTGAAGTATGCATTATTTATTGTGTTATGCATGCTCATAATGAAGCCATATAGCCTCCAGTAAATCATTTGCAGAAAAATATAAAAAAAAATTGTAGATAGAATTTTTTAAAATACATTTAACACATTTGTTTTGGCAGCTATTGGTTTGGAGGTGCAATGGGTCTGCAGCCTGTTTTGCCATGTCCATAGGGTTGAGTGGGCATGATGTATGCCAGTGGTGAGGATTATAAAGGCTAAACAGTTGTGGATTAAGGATCCCAGCCCAAGTAAGCATGTGCTGGTGGCCATGACATGGAGTTGGCAGGTATGGGCAAGAATAACACCAGGTTTGTAGACTGGCAGAGCCAGGAACAACAGTATGTTTTGCAGATGCAGGTGAACCTAATATAAAGTCAGCTACTACATAGTAATCAAAATATATCTATGAATATAATGTAAAGCATCATAAGGCACACTATACGTCTCATCTCTAGCTGCTTCAGCCTACCATCCTTTCACCCCACCCTCCCCCTACCCCCACATTCTCACTCTCCCTTTGAGAGGTGTTTTCCCCAGGGCTAAAACCGCACCCCATCCAATGAGATCAGTCTATCCACTGAACGCCCTGCTGAGTCTGGCCTTTCATTCATCATTAATAAGTAGAGAGTGCGAGAAGGAGAACCCCAGAGTCCAACCAACCCCCAGAGTTTAGCATCTGAAACTTCAACAGAATGCAGCACATCATAACACAACATAAAACTCCAGTTCCAAAAGCAGTCCACCACTTATTCTGTAATCAGAAAACCCAGTATAAGCGTTTATAGATTATCCTTTAATGTATACATTGTATACATTACTCCAAAATGTATCCTTTTGGAGTAAGTGAATTAAGCTACTTTAAGGTTCACCCATTGCTTATGCAGATCTTATGTAGAAATACATGGTGGATAGGATGGGATGCCACAGAATAGCTGAAATTGGGATGGGGAAAACATATTTGCAAATTCTCCTATATACAATACCAGTGGAGAACCATGACTTTAAATCAAAAGCCAAAATCAAAATTCTGTCAAAGCAAGAACCCACTTCAATGATTGACCCAATGTATCCCAAACTGAAGGCGTTTGTTAGTGCTGGGTTAATGTCAGTTCACACAGCTACTGTCTGACAAGCCTGAAATGCAGCCTAAAATAGTGATTTATAACTCAGAGGTGTCAAGTTTTTCGAACCATGTCATTAACAAAACATGCACAAGCTCACAAAGATGGTGCATATTGTAGTGTAGATCTCAAATGCAAAACACTATGTTCAGTTCACTTATATGCTCAAACAACATGCATTTCACCGGGTTTTGACTGAGTTGTTCTTGCATTCTCTTTTCATCCTGGAGATCTGAAGCACTAATGAAGTGTTTTATTGTGCATCACATTTCCATCAGACAGATCTCCAGGTTCCCAAATCTTGCATAGTGCAACGTTATCATAAATAGGTTTTGAGCAGCCAAACCTAGTATTAGATCAAAAGTCAGGTTTCTTGAAGAGAGAGGGAGAAATAACACATTAACATACATAAATTAGCATCAACATCAGCACTGCATTAGTGCTGTTTGTAACTTCTGAATAAAAATGTATAGCCCAGGTAAATATCTGGTACGTATGGCCAAAACCTTCTTAACTTTCAATGTAAGTTAATGTAAGGACATATTTTCACACAATGTAAAAGTGTCCAATTATGTAAAATATCAAAGTTAACTTAAATAATACAAATAGACAGAAAAAGGGATACATATTTTCTTTGGAAAGCAATAGTATATTCCCAGTTTCTTCTGTGCTCCATGACAAGTTATGGAGAATTCTTTCTTCCCTCCAATAGTTACACAGTCACTCCGCTTATCACAACCATTGCCTGTGCTCATGGGTAGGTAAAGGTTGAGGCACGTTTATCTGTATATCTGATATCATAGATCAAACCTTTTTAACTCTTTGAAGAATGGGACTGTATAATTTGTCCAACATTCCTCAGAATCAAATCTCACTATATTAACGTACATTAGCAATGAAATCCCTCTCTAGCTTTATGCATTCTAGAGGTTTAATCACAGAGCTATCTTACCTACGGGCTGTCCAGAAGTTCTGACATGAAACTGTGCTTGATCATTTTCAGCTTTGTGAGAGACGAGGACAGAAGAGTTGATGTTTTCAGTGCAAATGAGATGCAAACAACAACAAAAACTCTTTTAATCTCCACTTCAACATTCTGCAAATCCCAAAGTGCCTGCTGCAGGGCCAGTCGAGGCTCTTTGGTCTCCAGAATCCAGCTATAATTAGATTAACATGATGGACATGAAAGTAGCACTCATACTCAGTTATTCTTTTATTACGAATTTAATTATAGTATAAAGCTTACCAATGTCCTCCAGAGGTTTAGCTCTACAATATTAAAACCAGAGTAAAAAGTTATTCCGATGTAAAGCTTTATAAATACCCAATCAGACAGAATTCTAATAATGCATGATTTCTGTTTGGCAAGAGGCATGTATGACTGGGTGATGGAGGATCATTTTGGAGAGTCTTTTCCTGCAAGGACAGCGATTGTCATCATATTTTTCAATTATAGGAATAAAGTAATCAAATAATGATGATTAACTTCTTCCTACATGCGTGTCGAAATCAAATCATGCCAATTAAGTTCTTCCTAGATCTCAATCATTAGAAAAGCAGGTTCCTCTCCAGAATGCATTCTATCACACCCTATCTTCTACTTATATCTTTTTCTTTTCTCCCTTCTCCTGTCATCTCCTCTTCCCTCTTTTCCTGTCATCTCCCAGCATATTGAAAAATGGTATGTGTTTCTGTTGCTGGGTATAAAAGGAGACAGACAGAAGAACTCTTGTTCTATTTGTCCGTAATGTTCAGGGGAGCAATGGAAGCCTTTAAATAGCAACGTGTTAGGTACAGTACATACATCCTCCCGAGAGGTCTGAACCTGTATATAGACAGTTGAGATGAAAGACTGTTGGGAAGAGATAGTTTGAGGCCCATTTTTCTGATGGAGAGATAATGCACCCACCAGACATGAAAGAGCTTATGAAAGTCTTATTCAAATCCTTATGATTTCGCTGTCTACCTAGCAAGCTTCTTCCATTAATTACGTACGTGCTTCCTGCGTGTTGAAAGGGTATTATAAAATAGAGAAGTACATTATTTCATAGAGTATTGTATTCAATGTCCTGCTGTTTCTTTACCTACCTTATCAAATCTTTTTGTCAAAGGCAGTAAATCGCAAGACCTGTTTTTTTTTTCCAATGTCATCTGCCGCTCCTTTAGCTCTGTGGTTGCACTGTGTAGAAAAATGAAAGGCTCTTAGACGTGCCCTAAAAACAAGATTAAAAGAGCAGACAGAGTGAATAACTCAGCCCTGCTGCCCACTGTAAAGTAGGTTGAGCTACACCAGACTCACTAACAAGGATACATCAGATTAGACTACATATGTGTTTGTCTGGGTCTGCATTCAGGTGGGAGCCAACTGTGCACCCTAATTTCTCCTATATAGTTCTGACAGAGAAAATGGGTACATAAAAAGTAGCTCAACCAAAGCAGAAATAATTTAGTCCATATAGTCACTTCCCTACCCCTCCTCTTTTGTCTTTTCCTTTCTGTATCCTTTACCACCCCCGCTCCCCCCACCCCGTCTATCACTCTCAGACATGCTCAGAAATTATTAATTGATGTAGCTTTGATCAAAGATGAGATGAATGAGAGAGACAGAAAGAGAGATTAGTTCGGCTTCTGCATATATAAATGAGTTGCTACAAACGTTTGATGAATGCCCACATGCAAATCTTGTCTTAAAAAATAATACATTTTCTTTGCACTCTCGATTGTTCAAAGCAGACAATGTCAGCAACAAACCTCCATAAACAAACCCATCTTATTCCAAGGAATTCAATTAATCATGAAAAGCTGATAAACATGGATGGAGGGATGAGGAAACATTGGCTGAATGAAGGAAAGCTTGACATTTATTTTTAGGTGGACTAAATAAAGAATATACTAGAAGGAGAAACAAAAAATGTCTTTAACACTTCAGAACTTTGATATGTGAGTTTGCAAAGCAAAACAAGGCAACTAGACGATGACAGAATTATTAAATGTGTCAGGGGTAGTTTGAAAATTGGGGTAACATAGGATGTAGACGATGAGAAACTGCAAAGCAAGAACAGACACTAGACACCACAATCCTGATCACATTAGAAGTGGCACAGAAGTGAGACAGCTTAAACAAACCGTGGATTGTGAGCGTTCACAAAGCTGGAATTTATGGCAGGACTGCCATTTAGAAACGGCTTGTATCCAAGGCTGACGCACAAAGCCACCTGGACCCCTGAGCAATGGAAAAGAGTAATAAGGTCTGATGAGTCATCTTTCACCCTTTCTGCCTACATGCAGAAAAGGTTTATGTTTGGAGAAAGTCAAAGAACGCCTTAAACTCACAATAAGCGTTATTCACCACTCGCTCTTAAGAAGAAATGTATTCATTAAAATCCACTTACAGAGGTTTCGTGAAGATTCTGACATTCACCCATGCTTTTTTTTTTTTATTTGGAAAATACATAAAAAAAAAAAAAAGGTGTGTGGTTACAGGACACATGCGATTTGGATAGTCAGGAGTAGGCGTACATTTACACTGTTGCTGTTAGCAAGCATTGCCCCATACCATGGCACAGATGTGCTGTTCTGTGTGACTTTTAACAGGTTTAATAGGCAATCCATCTTACACACTGTTCAATCCACATACCACAGCTCACCTTTCGTGTGTTTGGTTTAGGCAAAGCATAAAGATCCACCCCTGCTTCTGAACCTTTAGCTTATTGACTATGTGGTTTAAAATGCCACACACACACACACACACACACACACACACACACACACACACACACACAAACAATGGTAAGGCTTTTTTATGAAGGTAATTAGGCTGAGGTAAAGTTGTTAAACTATGATTGGGTAATCTGTAAATAGGAGTGGGGTTTAGTGAAAGGTGGGCTGTGATTGGTTGGCTTCAGTTTGTGCTGGCAGCAGTTCACCCCTGCTGACGTGTTCAATAAAACAGTATCATTTAAAGCACTGTCTTCCATCTCTTCTTCTAAGCTGAGGTTACAGTATCAAAGCCTTGTACATTTCAAATGGTAACATTAAGTAGAAGGAAAAAAATTCATAACCTTTAGTGAAAGCTAATGTAAATACTGTTATGTAATTTTCTGTAAGTTAATGTAATTTTTGAGCATTTGTGTTTGGTCCATTTCACAGAATATAAAATTGAAGTTTTAAAATTTTGGGGAAAAAAAATATTTAACAAAAATGGAGGTACAAGATTTTATCCCAACAGTGACGATACATAACAGTCTACAACATAAAAGTAGTTTAGAGCATGTGTGTGTGGCATTTCAACTGAGAAAGATCAATAGACCTTTCCACTGCACTTTTACCTTTAACCTTTACACTCTCTGCCTGAGACTCAGACATGCTTCAAACATCACCACAGAAATGCAGAGGAGGAGACAGAGATGAATAGGACAGATGAGAGGCTCTCAGTGTTCTGAAGCCAAACAACACACACTCTCACTCTACACACGATTACACACACTATTCAAAAACCTGCACTCCACAAAAACACACAGACTCTGTGCATGAAACATGTTTATAATCCGCAGAAATGAGAAGAAGCCCAAAGTCATACTCGGGGTGAGAAATGCACAGAGATGCTGCACTGGGGATAAAATGACTTCTTTGTCAAACCCTACTGAAAAGTGGAACATTGGTGCCAAAAAATCTATTTGAGTAATGCAGTCATGTGGCGCGATGACTAATCGGTGGCACAATTTGCCCAAAAGACAATTTATCATATTTGTGGGCAGATTCATTTTACAATAATGTGAATTTAATTAAATGTTTTAAATACAGAGACACAAAGGCTCATTATAGTGAAACACCAAAAGCTATCTAATTGCTAATCGTGAAAATCTTCATACTGCTAAATGTTATTTAGTAACTTTGTTGGTTTGTCGGTTACTTGTTTAATTAGTTATTCTTTTTGTTTGTTTGTTTGTTAGTTACAAGCCAGGTCTGCACAGAACCACATATTAACAAAGCCCATTTCCGTAAAACATTTAGTAAAATGCAATAAAAACAAGAATCTGTGGTTTGTTAATTCTCTTGAACCTTTATTTAATGACATGGTAAAATTGTTAATGAGCAATTAAATTAAATGTTAATGAGTTTAATGAGCTATATGTAAGATTTTTGTGGTTGGTGTGGCTTAGTGGTTAACACCTATACCCACCAGTGAGCTACCACCCCATGTGGGAGACAGGGGTTCAAATCCCAGTCTATGTAGCAAATGCTGAGCTACACCAATAAGAGTCCTTGGGAAGACTCCTAACACTGCACTAGCCTACCTGTAAAACAATAACCTTGTAAGTTGCTCTGGATGAGAGCATCAGCTAAATGTAAGCTTTTAGTTTAAAACATTCCTACATTAACTAAAATTGGCCGTAGAATTAGCTCTTTGAGGGTCTGTTTCATGTTGCAGAGATATTTACTAATGTTAGTATGCAACCCATCTGCCCCTTCTGGCCATCCTTTCTTGGATTACCACTTTGTACCCCAAATAGTATCACTGTAGTGTTGAGTCAACCATCAGTCCAGCATGAGAGGATGAAGTGAACGGCATATTTTTTAACTTCTTTTGAATCTTTTTTGACTGAAGCTCCTTTGCATGCAACTGTCACTGCTAGCTCTCATGAACAATGCACATTCAAATAAAAGGAAGACAAAAATTGTTTATGCTGAACCTATGACATTTGTTCCAAACTGGTAAGTGAACAGCTTTTAAAACTAACATTGAGGATCAGGTACTGTGCATTTCTTACAACATGGATGAGCACCATGGCTTTCTGGTAATGTGTTGCTGCTGTTTGGAATATGAATTCTACAGCTTGTGTACACATTACTCCTTTACTCTTTGTTGCTTGCCAGCTTATATGTAAACAAATTATATATCTCAAGCCCTCAGATAACTTTATATAAAAACTTGTCTTACATATAACCAGACGGACTCAGAAGTACTCTAGACACCTGTTGTTACTTAACAGAGACCACTGTTGATCCAAGAAGTGCAACTTGACACTCTATTATGCAAGGAATTAAAAACACACAGCACTTTTATGCAGAAATGCTCTTCTCAGATGGTAGAATGTAGAATGTGTGCTGTGGTCAGATTCATGTTTCAGCCTGTTTCTGGAGAAAGTTTCTCACGCCAAAGATGAAAGGGGTAATCCAGACTTTTGTCTGTGAAAGGTGCAGAAGCCAAAATCTGTCATGGTATGGGGGCTGCTCACAGGATGGGTGACTTGCATAGTGAAGGTACCATTGACATGAATGTGTACTTGGGGATTTTAGAGAGGCATCTTTTGCTAACAAGATGACATCTTTCCATGGTTATGTCAGCAAGACTGTCACGGTGCGGTTGGGTGTTGGACCCAAACACAGTGCAGGAATCCGCTTGCGCTGTATAAAGGTTTATATTTCACGCAAACGGACATCCTGGATGCACGTGAAACTATGTGTGTGAGAAGTGAACTGTATTGGTGAACTGTGAGTGTTTAGGCGGGGATCGAACCCACCGACCCCACGTGTTACCACTGCACTACGCGGCCGCACACAGGAGAGTCATGAGGTTTAGTGGGTGAGAGGGAGAAACGGCGGGAAAAAACAAACAAAGGAAACGCCAAAGCGTATTCAAACAAAAGAAGAAGATTGTATAAGAACAGAAATAAGCGGTAGAGGGTTTAACCGAAAGGGGGATTCGTGTTAACTGCGTGCAGAGTGACACATACTGTTAACTCTGCGCAGTCGTTTAAATATTTTTAAAATATTTATTATTTTCTTATTTATTTTTACTTTGCTCTTTTTCTCTTTCTTGTTTTCTCCTTTCTTGTTTTCTCCTTTCTTGTTTTCTCTAGTACCTTACCGGCTACCCCTCTACAAAGGTGTAGCAACGGTGTTTGTGTGGTGGGGGCTTATATTGCTGCCGCCCCAGGTGCTGCTCGTTGGCCTGATCAGCCTGGGGCATTCTGGGGTTTGGAGTTCCGGGCTGTAATTCCCCCAGAAAGGCGCCGCTGCTGCCGCCCTCTGCTGGCTGCAGGCGGTACAGCCCGGACCCTTACAAAGACAATGACAGACCTCATTCTGCATGTGCCACAAACAGCCTGCCATAGACACAGAATGCTTGTGCTTGACTGGCCTGCCTGCAGTCCAAATTTGTCTCCTGTAAAATATGTGGCACATCATGAAGAGGAGAATCAAACGATAATGACCACAGACTGCTGAGCAGATGAGGTGTTGAATCAAGCAACGAAATTCCTTTGTTTATACTTACAAAAAACAATTTTGTGAGTTGCTTTAACTGGTGCTGGTAGTGTAAGGGAAGACTGATTGAGAGAGGGGAGAGAACTTTAAAGGTGAAGTTCTGGGCAACTTCTGCCTGTTACTGGAACACCAGATCTGCCCTTGCTTCATGACTTTGGTAAGAGTGTTATAGGAGTGAGGAACAATGAGGAGACATGGTGTTGGTGGGGATTCCTAAATCTTTGTCATGGGAAGTGAAGGTGAGGATGTGAAATTGTAAGACATTATATTAGAAAGAGGACGGGTGTCAAACATGGTCAGTTATTCTTTAACTCCACTACGTTGGTCAATAATAACACAGGGAGTCTTTGTACGTTTTACAAAAGGCAGTGCAGATGCTGTCACTAACATAACATTACAGACAAATTAAAAACAAATAAATTTAACCCAAAAAAAGAATCCGGTGAATAAATATTAATAACAAAAATGTAGCTTAATAAAAAATAGCTAATATACTAGCATTTGAAAATACTCAGGAATGGGTGAAAATCCATCATTTAGTAAATCTGCTACTTATCTGTTTTTGAATAATAAAACAGTCCTGTTTTTTTACAGAGCAGCACAGGCAGGATATGATATGATAGTACATAAGATGACTTGGCTCACCTCCCCCACCCCCACATTAACACACACTGCATGCATGTAGCAGAGCTTTTGCTCTTGGACAGCCAGCAGAAGCCCACAGCAATTTGAGTGCTACAGCTCTCAATGTGCTGTAACATCATGCAGGAGCAGGATGACTCTCTGTAACATGGTGAAGGAACAGAACGACACTGCATATATGGTGGGAGGGGGAGGGGGAGTGGTATATGTGCTTGCTTCTTACTTTTGAAAAAACACAGTTTTTAACACAATGGCTGAGCCACAGCGCAGATTCCACTATTATGTCATATCGTTATAGAATTGATCCAACAGATTGACTTCTGTCTGTCAGTTTTGCTGTATTCACATACTGAAGCAGGGCTTTTGCACATGTACAGCCAGCAGAAGTCAATGAAGTCATGAGAGCTGGATGTCCCTGTGTGTCTTAACATGGTGCAGGAGTAAAAAGGATCTCTTCCTGAAGCACAAAATCCAGGGAAGAAACAGGTTGCAGTGAAGACGCTCCCCCTTCATAATCAAACTGATCCTGCTCCAGCTCTGAAATGTCAGTGCTCATGAATGCATGAACACATATGTGCACACATGCATGAACATGCTCACAGAGAGCGCTTTTGAATAAGAGTAAAAGCTGAAAGAGAAGACCTCTGAGCCACAGAGAGTAGCCTGCAGGTTGGATTAATATTAATGCTGCAGCCTACAGAGTAATGATCTCTCTCTCTCACTCTCTCTCTTTCTCTCTCTCTCTCTCTCTCTCTCTCTCTCTCTCTCTCTCTCTCTCTTTCTCTCTCTCTCTCTCTCTCTCTCTCTCTCTCTCTCTCTCTCTCTCTCTCTCTCTCTCTCTCTCTCTCTCTCTCTCTCTCTCTCTCTCTCTCTCTCTCTCTCTCTCTCGCTCTCTCTCTTTCTATCTCTCTCTATGGGCCTAATATTGCTACATAAGCACTAGCAGTCTTCAGCACAGACACAAAATTAGATGCATGCCTGCGTTCACTGCAGAGCTTGATGTGTTTTGAAGTGTGCGTATGCTTGCATGAGTGTGTGTGTACGCGTGTGTATGTGTGTGTGTGTGGCTGTCCTTTTTTTTTTTAAATACAGGGCTTTTTTTCTCTCCCTTATTTCCTACCTCTGACAGTTACTTCAACATCAAACTACAGAATTAAAGCCATATCTACGTTGATATGTATATGTGAGTGTGCGTTTCTAGCTTTTTTCTTCCTTTCTTTCTTTCTTTTTTATGTATTTATAACAATCCACAGCTCCCCTGTTTTCCTGAGGTCAGGAAACACATATCTTACATTATTCTCTCATTTTAGTTTTGGACACAGAGGTCCATTTATCACATTTGTGATTGTTCTGGAAACCAACAATCATAATTCATTTTTACATGATCATCTTCTACTCGTTTATGCCTTAAACAGGCTGTTTATATAAATTACCTGTTTTGTGGAGTCTAGGTTGAAACACTCATAACTCATAACTGAGTGGGTGGAGCTAAGCAGATGTAAGATGATTTATATGTGAATGTGTCATTTTGTGTGACATCACAGAAACAGTACATTTAAATTGGGCTCTTTTAGTTGTACAAACAGGGTGATGAATGATACATTTTGAAATGTGTTGTTTTCCATAATATAAACCCCTGTAAAGTCACATTAAAAATGAGGAACAGATAAAAGTTGGTATAAGATACGCATCATGCTTCACTTCAATGTAAAACCTAATGAAGAGAATAATCCAATGTGAGTTTGTGGTGGCATACTTATTCATTATCTTTTAAGACCCTCTATGGACACAATATCATGTGGTTTCATTACTGAGGTTCTGTATATCTGTGTTGTAGAAGAAGGATACAGGGCTCTTATACTTGCATCAGCAGTAAGGGCACATAACAGCAGCATAAAAACAGCAGGGAGGGCTTTATAACTGTTAATATTTCTGTTTTATGTTAGATGTGTCTAAAACTGTGCCCTATTCACTCTGTAGTGGACTATTTTGGGGCTCTGCTATTTTGTAGTTGTGTCCGAAAACACATTGCAATGAGGAGGCAGTGCACTTAAAAAATCCCAAAATGCATTGCACAAAGTAGTGTACAACTCATGTTCCCTTGCAGACAGCAGATACCCACAATGCTTTGCATTATTTGTAAGCAGTGAGGAAACCTCTGTAACCTTCCCTTCTGTAAACAGTCTGAACTACCATCAGCAACTGTGTTCTTTATAATGGTGTTCTATACAGTGATCAAGACTTTTCAAATGTAGGGTGTAGTGATTAGAGGGCTATTCTGGACACAGATATTGTCTATTGCAGAGAATCCATTACACGGTCATGTCTTTAAAATAGTGGTGTTTCAGCTGTTGAGCAGTTTAAGTTTTCTATTTTTGTGCACTTTGCTCAAGGTGTCTAGGGGTGCACCAATATGACGCTCAGTAAATCATCAGATCAGATATCTGAAGGAAAAAAGTATAATCCAATTTGATCCATTAGCTGAAACTATCGTGTAAACACTTAATGGTAAGTTATTTCAGAAAGTCTCACTTTAAAATTCATTTTAAATGTTTGATACAGATGTTTGATTATGCTGACCAAAAATTAATGCTGCTGAAAGTTCTGTGCATGAAAGAGTTTACACAAACTAGAGTCATGTGTTGGATTGTATTTCTTCCTTTAGGTAAGTAGAATATTGGTGTCACGGTTTGAGCATCATGTTATTTAGATGGCTTAGTAAGTTGAAGTAGATTCAGAAAACTGTATTAGTAGTTTAGCTGTTAATAAGAGAGTATCAGCAGATGTATCAGTTTCAGCATTAGACATGGACATTGTCAGCATTAGACATGGATATGGTTGCTGTATCAGTATTAGCATTAAACATGAAAAAAGTGGTATTAAGCCACCTCTAATGGTACACCTACAATGTGTCCACTAGGTGAGTGCTTTAGATTGTCTAATATAAAGCCTGTCTATTTTGTGTCGTTTAAGGAGATGCGTACAGTCTAAACTACAGCAGGCTATGTCAGGTTTGTGAGACCTTATGTCTTGTCTCACATGCTATCAATGTGCTATTAAGTGCTGACTGAGGGTGAGTCCATAAGATTTGGGCCGGCAGCTCTGAAGACCGTAGAGGATCCCTGTCATATAACTACAGCTCGCTGCAACCCCCCTCACTACTCTTATCCCGCGCACATCTGGCGCACAAGTAGCGCGAGGCACGATTGGCTGAGCGCGCGGGCATGTCATAGGCAGGAGAGCGGGAGGGCTGCAGCGCGCGCGGCGAGCTGCCACCCAGTAAACAGCATCCAGGCCAGGACAGCGCGGCGCGCGGGAACTGTCCACGGTGCTGAAAGATGAACCAGACTGCGGGAGCGTCCAACCAGTGCCGGAGGCGCTCCTCCAGCGACATCAAGGTAGGAAAAAAAAACGTTTATTAGCAAAATATACAGGGACAAAGAAGCGATAACACTGCTAAAAGCTGCAGGCTCGCTCTCTGATAGCTCCCGTGGAGTTTCTACTGTATGGGCAGGCGCCAGGAGCGAGTCAGAAGTTTCAGCAGTTCAGTAAGAAGTTTTCGAGGTCTCTGATGGAAACAGACTGAAATGCTAAACACACTAGAGTCTTATTTGAGGAACATTCTGAAGTTAGCTCTGTCACCTTTTCTGTTCAGTACTCATCACAGTGAAACTTTCTGCCCAACATTTGGCCTCTATCCAACAGCAAGTGCTGTTTCTGAAGTGAGAGCCATATACTAAGAGACAGATTAAAGATTTAACCGGGTGAAGGACAAGCAGTAGTGGTCCCAGTGGACAGTGCTGAGTGCTGTCAGTGGAGTTAGACTCAATGTTTAATGAGACTTGGACTTAAATTCACTGAAAGGGTCCATATATGGCGCGAGGTTATTAGGACAGATCTTTCTTATTCTGGGACTTATTTTGGGATCTGCTGATGTTTTAAGTAATCTTCTTTTAACCTGATGTTTGTAGATCTCTTAAAGGAGCAGGCGTCCTTCTCTGTGTCTATTGAGCCAATAAATTGCAGTTTAAGGGACTGTTTCCTCAGGATATGCACCTGTATCAGAGAATAAGAGCTCATGTCTAAACACATATGGGACATTTCCACAAATCAGATGTAAACCCACAGTAGCCTTGGTAGCAGAACCATATTGAGTTACAGTGTTGCCAAAGCTTTCCAGTCAGTCGGTATCTGAGCCTATTAATCATCCACACACTTATGCACACACACAAATAGACATGCACTTAATTATACACATTACAGCAGTAAATTTAGCATGCAAGCTGTAGAAGATAGAGATCACAGTCAAGTGTTATTAATGGTACAATAGTATCACTGTGCTGACCCACTCTCTAGCTATGACACTCTTGTGTCTATTGGCCACTTGTAAGAGCATTATGAGCTCATGTTTATAACATACTCAGTTTGCTTCTGTGTCCAGGTACTTCATCTTTAAACATCACAAGAAAAATCATGAATGTATTTTGTTTGACCTTAGTAATGTTTATACCTATTTTTCTACTCTGGGTTGCCATGTATTTACATTTCTGTGGACAGTTTATGGTCTTTATCGTTAAGCTGTGGTCACATCATCATCATATTTGATGAAGACATGCTGGTTGGCCTGTAATGACTTCTTCAGAGAGGAGATAGAAGACTAATATGTAAATACTGTTGGGTTTGCACAAATACAATATCAGATACACCCTTTAGATCCCGGCTAGTATAATTAGAGTGTCCTAAAAAAGATCAAAAGATCATCTCTAAACATTTACACTCATTAGGAATGTGAAGGTTTATAAATGAGCATAATTATGCCAATTACAATCATCGATATGTCGTCCATGTACTCACTACCCTAGTTATGTTATACTATTAGCTTTGGTAAACTACACTATACCAAAATGGCAAGAGACAACACTGAGAGTCATATATGTTTGAAACCAATACAGAATGTAAAAGAAGCTTTTCATCAAAATGGCAACTTATATGAGCAAATCTTTTGCTAAATGGTGACTGGGACCATGGAGCTGGTTGAGATGCATATGGTAAACTTTCCCACCCTACTTGACATGCTAGTACTGCACAATATGCCATATTTTCCCGATAACTGCACTGTCCAAACATGATGAACAGTTACTATGTTACTACAGGCATGTTCTGCAGCCTCCTGCAGTTTCCTCCTGCCATTTGCAATCCTCTCATTAACATATATTACACAATGATGTACAAAATGATTAAGTACAAAAAGAAGCTGATATGTACCATCCTGTGAGTCATTTTGTTAATGAGCTTCCTGAAAATATCTGAGTGTAATTTTCCCCTCTGTTAACACATTAGACCCAAATACCAATCCACATAATCATCATAAGCCATCCAAGAGGAATGAACTAATTAAAATAGCACACATTTTAGTGCCAAGGGGCCTAATATTACATATACACATATCAGCTCTATGACACCATTACGGAAGGACAAGTAAGGAAAGGAGAGAGAGAGTGATAGTAAGGGAGAGACATGGAATGATAACGTGTCAATATCTCGAGACAGCTTAGCTGTGGAACAGCCTGTAATAGAACAACAAAGCTCTCTCTCTCTCTCTCTCCTTCTCTCCCTCTCTCCATCTCTCTCCCCTCCCCTCTTTCGTTCTGTCCCTCTCTATTTTTCTCCCTCCCTCTCCTTCTCTTCCTCTCTCATTCAATCTCCACTCCCCTCTTTCTCTCTGTCACTCTCTCTCTCTCTCTCTCGCTCTCTCTTTCCCCCTCTTCTTTCTCCCACCCTTTATCACACACACATGCAATCTAATGTGGGCTGCTTACTGCTTACTGTTCTCTGGGGAAAGAGAGGTGAGGAGCTGTCTCAGGCATTTATTGTATTGAGTACCACATTACCACGTAAGACTAATACACCGTCTTCACCACCATCTGGTACCTTTTCTCACTGATAGTCTCAGCCCTACAAAAATCTTACATGGCATAAACATAAGGATAATCTGCATATCTTTAATAATTTGGTCATGTTGAGTTTTTATTGACCTTTCCCTCTTATTTAAATATTTTCTGATTCTTCAAGACACAATCAGTCTATAAAACTTGTCCATTTGAACTTAGAAATCGTAATTTATGTTAAGAATAATTTATGTTAATCTTGGCCATGTCATTTCTGTCTTCTGAATGATCTTCAGCTTGTGTCTTATGTAATGCTCTAATGATTAAGATATCAGGTGGGACATGCATCTATAAATGGTAAGGTATCATTTGAATGCCCCCCAGTCTTCAGTCACTGTCGCCTCTGCGTCACTGTGATATCTTAACCTTCAAAAATGAGCTCCTCACTGATACCTGCTCATGTCTCTGAATAAAATTGTCTTACCTGACCTTCTCTGGTTACTTAACCACACTCTGAGTCCAAATTCATATCCTGCCAAAGCCCAAGGGAGCCTAACAAAAGCTCCAAATGTAATTGAAACAAAGACAGACGAATCTCTGAGGCCTTAATCAGAATCTACTGATTCTAGTTCCCTAAATCCTTATTACTAAAACCCAGGAGAAATGAATTTGACTTCTTGTGGTAAAAGTGTGACTTTTTCTGCTTTGATGATACTGACACTATACAGAGCCAGTTTATTTTGTCACATCCTGCCTTGTCTTGCCCATGTTTGTCTGTCTTCTCTGGCTTTCTGTTCCTGCCTTGTCATGTCCATGTGCTCTTTGTTGTCCTGTTCAATGTGCTTCTGTTTGTTTTTGTGTTTGGCTCCTCCTTCTTCGTCCCCATGTCAATCCCCTCACCTGTTCTTTGTTTTATAGCTCCGCCTCTTCCCAGGTGTTCCTTGTTAGTTTATTTCTCTTATACTTCCTGTAGTCCCCTGTGTTCTTGCTTGGTGTTTTGTCTCCATGCTGGTCATTTGTCATCATGTCCGTACCACAGTAGTGTTTAGTTTCTTAGTTTTCTTAGTGTTTTTGGTTTAGTTTTCATCTTGTCTGTCTAACATTAAATACTTGCGCTTGCATCCTGCCTCCTTGTCCCGTCCCTGTGTAAAAAATATACTGAATGCTAGCTGGTTTGATAACTTTTCATATATTCCCCTGGTGTTCGGGGGGTCTCCTATGTTGACTGGCTACATCAGCATGCTGATGTTTTAATGGCGACATCATTTTTGATTTAACAATTCTTCCTCAGGAAATGTTCTTTTCTAGTTTAACAGTCTTGTAGTCGTTCATACATTAACCTAGATCCTATACATATCCTCTTCTGTCTTTAGTTTGTAAAAATGAGTAGCATTTAATTCTTTCTGCCAGTCTCTTAGGAAATTGGGGAAGTTTAACAAATATGCTATACCGTATTGTAAAGTTTTTCAGGTATCCTAGGCATTGATCATAAATGTAAATCATTATTTTCTTATCATGTTGTATTTTTTGGAAAGGTTGTGGAAATCGTGGAAAGGTACTAACACTAAAAATGGCTTCAATTGTTCAAAAGACATTTTTTTGGTCTATAACATTTTGATGTACTCCGATGAGGCAGATAATGAAGATGTGATTGTACGTAGTTTGCTGTGAATTAGGTAGTGAAAGTCAAATTTAAATTCCCCCAAACTCCACTGAGCCCAGCTCTTACTCACAGAAAGTAAAGGTTACATAAATGTTAGGTCACTTGCCTCAAAATAGAGGGAAAATCAGACCACATGCGCAAGCACACATACAGTGACACAATGCCAGGTAAGACAGGCAGGAGTTAATTCTACAGCTGGTCACAGCTGCAAATAGGCAATCACATTTTGCACACATACACCCTTGTAAATTCATGCATACGGAGAATAAAAGAGGAACTTTGTTATTTCACCATGTGCTGTAAAGAATCACAATAGAGCCTTGTGGTGAAGTTGCAATAACCTACAATAGAACATATCATTACTTCTGAACAACAAATGTGTTACTTTCAGGTAGATGATGCTAATAATGCTGCACTGACACGTTTAATAATCTTATTGAAATGAGTAAATATCTTAATATCTTATTAATTATCAACATATTTAGATATTGTGAACTGTAAATATTCATAGTTTGATAGACATTGTTAATGTTGTTTATACAAGCACAATTGAATGCTACTGATGCTGTTTTGGCCAGTGTGGGTCATTTAGTTCTTTTTTAAAAAACTGCCAAACAGGACAACCATGTCATAATGGTGTATGTTTTTGATGTTGACTGCCCTAAACCTTATTCCAAACTGTGCTATAAAACCACATCCCCAAAACAAATCATTTCACTAATGATTTACTTCAGTCTCTTCATTTATTCCAGTAGCAATCTCTTGATCGGCTCACTCTTGCTAACACTCATTCCCCATTCGCTCATCCACACATAGTTCATCTATGCAGTAGAGACCAGGAGGGTAACAGATAATGTGAAATGGAAGATTTCATGCTCCTCAGGCTTTCAGTTTACTGACCTGATCTTTCCTCTAGTGAGACGAGGGCATAAGTGAAGCTAAAAAGTGACAAGAGTGAGGAAGAAACAGCCAGTAAAGGAGAAAACTGGTGCGGTAGGAGAGGACAGCGGCAGGCATGGTAGCAGCTCTCTGATCATTAGTGTCCTTTAGAGGTGTGAGTAGATGGGAGATGAGGCTCTCTGGAAATGAACAAAATGAGCAACGGCTGAAAGATTAAAGGCATGCCTGTCACTATGAGAAATGATTCGTAACCCGTCATTGCTTTAAAATAGAACAGTCTCTATTTCGTTCTATTGTATCAGTGTTTAAATGGCTATAGACACATCTGTAGCCCACAGCACTAAGTAGCACACTGTGACTGTGTTATACAAGTGCGTTGAAGAAAGGAACATCAAGTACTGCATTGTGTACGTATATATATATATATATATATATATATATATATATATATATATATATATATATATATATATATATATATATATATACACATAAATAAGTTTAATTATATCTTGACAGTTACTTTACAATTACGCTGCTATGTCAGATTGCTTTTCATAGACTTCAGCTCTGCACTCAATACCCCCAACAGCTCATTCACAATCTGGACAGGCTGTGGATCAACACATTATTGTGTGACTGGCTGTTAGACTTCCTGGTTGGAAAACCACAGGCAGTATGGGTTGGCAGGAACACATTCAGCACTATCACACTGAACATGGGGGGCCCCAAAGGATGTGTGGATTGAGCCCCCTTCTGTTTACTCTGCTGACCCACGCCTGCACCCCATCACACTCCTCCAGCCTCCAAAAAATCAAGTTTGCGGATGACACAACTGTAGTGGGTCTCATCAGCAACAACGATAAGACAAACTACAGGAACGAAGTGAGCTGCCTGACCTCATGGTGCAAACACAAAAACTCTCTCTGAACGCGGAGAAGATTTCAGGAGAACTCACACCCAGCATACACTTCTGTGCTGCTGTGGCGAGGGTGAGCAGCAACCAAGTTCCTGGGTGTGCATGTCACAGAGGACCTCTGCTGGAGCAACAACACAGCATCACTGGCCAGGAAGGTTCATACTTTCTCCACAAGCTAAGAAGAGCTAGAGCCCCCACCCTCATCATGTGAACTTTCTACAGAGGGGCCATAGAGAGCATCCTGACCAGCTGTATCACTGAGTGGTATATGGCCTGCACAGCATCCCTTCATCTCAGATAGTACAGCTAAGAAAATCGTCGGCACCTCTCTTCCCTCTCTTCAGGACTTATATAGCTCCCTCCTCACGCGTAAAGCCCTCCGCTTGGATTATACTGGCACTGTCATGCCCACTTTAGTCTTACATCTTAATTCTCCTAGTGCACATATCACTTTACCACCCTTATTGTCTTCAGTGTCTTACTGTCTCATTAAGTTTATCTCGGGGCCCTTATTTTATTTTATTGTATCGTATGTCTTGCATTCGTCTATTTTTTGTTAACTTTGTAATATATTCAATATACTCACATGCTCGTTTTAGTTGTAGTCTTAAATGTTTATGTGCTGCAACGTGGGTCAGAGAGTAAAGCAGTTTGAATCCTCTGTATGTCTTGTACATATTGAAGTACTGACAATAAAACTACTTATGTCAAGGTAAAAATAACAACACATTAAGTTTCAAATGTGTATGCACAGTGCTTCTCATGTGTCATGTATTTCACTGTACACCCTTGAAAAAACTAGTTCTTTGAGGATCCTTTATTAAAGGCAATGGATATGTAGCATATATATTATATAACACTCAAATAACTGTTTGAAATCCATTTAAAGGTTTTTGCATTATTTAAGGTCTGTATGGATTTGATTGTCAATGCCCACAGAATCTAGTGTTGTTCCTGCCTGTAACAGCCTGGCCAGGGCTAGAGCCAGTCCGAGAACCAAAGAGCAATCATGACAAAACCTCTTGAGTCTTGATTCATGTAGGAACTTTAATGATAGCAATAAAAAAATTAACTAATTTTAAACTTGTAATTGTTTTACTGCTGCTCATGATCATGACACTATCCACTTCATTCCTGAACATTCACTTTATTTTCTCCCCCATGTACTGCTTAGGGATAACTGACTATCTACACTGTCCACTATTGCCTAGATCAAGGTTTCAGGTTTAGCAGTGAGCTAGCATTCCTGTGAGTATACATGAATATGAAGCTTTACACTGTAAAACTTGATGCTGCAGAGGTTGTTGGGTTTATGTTGAGTTAATTTTATTCAGGCCAGGTCAACAAACTCCTTCTAATTGCCAACAAATAAATAACAAATTATTCAATCTTACATTATACTAGAATACTGAGAAGGACTTAATTCAAGAGGTTTGTTTTTAGAACTATCTTGAACATAAAAGTTGAATTATACCCCCCCCATGCTGCCAACAAATTAGCAGTGACATGTGCCCAACACATATGGTATGGTGCTCCACAGCCTTCATGTAACCTGCAGTGATATCATAAAAAACTTCCTGACCTGAACAATGGCACCAAAAACTGTTACACAGTTACAAGTACATGGACTCATTTTTGTACTACATAGTTTTAACTACACACACATGCAAGCATGTCATCATAGACACTCTCATCTTTCTGACGGTGTGTGTGTGTGTGTGTGTATATGTGGGTAAGTGGGTAAGTAGGGGAAAGTGCACTGGTTTAATGATGAACTTGGACACAAAGAGTAAAAATAACTTCTTACGACTGAGATGAATTGGGCTATTAAAGCTCAGTGTGTTAGTTCACCTCCAGTAATTACTCTTGGAGTTCATTCCAGCGGCGTATGAAATTACAATTCTTACATTTGTTAATTCATTTTCAGTCTGTCATACGGGACTACTTGAACATAGCAGTGCAGTGTTCTACATTTGTATTATATACCTGGGTCTTGTAGTTAACTTTGAGTGAATATGATTGAAGGTTTTTTTAGCTGAAAGTGAACAGGATACCCCTGAAAGAGAGAGATTGGTGTCACTGTGAGGCATGCACAAACAAAACTAATTGTCCTCCAATCATCCAGCTGTTGCATTGTGGGACTGATTGCAGGACATGATGGTGTGATTGCATGTATTGTATTATTGTATAACAGTGTGATTGTGTGATTAGCTGCATGATTTGAGAAGTGTGATTGTGAGCAGGTATGAGTTCAGTAGGTCTGAGACAGTGACACTCAGCAGACCAAACCAGCGAAGTGCATCAGGGGGAGTGTCTCTGAGTGAAGGCTCAGAGCTTTGGCCTACTTTCCACTGCGTGATTTACTCATATTTATAGCTGCATGGTCCTCTCCTGAGACTACATACAAAATGCTTTACTGCAAAGACGATGCAAAGATGCCGGAAGAGAGAGGTGGAGGGAGAGAGAGAGAGAGAGCAGAAAAAAGAAGGAGAGCAGGTGATTTGTTCTTCTGTTTACCCACTTAGTCCCTTCAATTGCTTGTCATGAGTCTTTCTCTCTTTTATCCTAGTGTTCATTGCTTCAGAGGAATTTAAAATGAACTGTTTGAACAACATGCTGAGATAAAACAGTATTTTAGATTTTATACACCTGCGTCAGTAGATTATCTAGAACACTGTTGACTCTCTGTGTGTAAAAGGTTGCGGCTCTGGGCTGAGCTGTTAGTGAGCAATGATAAGTGGAATGGGAGAGCTGAGAACCTCCTGCAGTAAAAACAATTTATACATTTCTATAAACATAGTCATGCTGCATAAAATGGACAGAATAGCTACAGTTTTAGCTACTAAGTTTCTGCAGGTCAAAAACAGTGTGCAGCTTTTAGATAGTATTTAAACACAATGCACTTTTATAAATATTGATTTGCTTACTTACCTACAACATTGAATATTTGTTTCACTTCCAGTCTAATGAATCATATACAGTTCTATTAACATATACTTTATTAGCATTAATGAAGAACATAAATTCCTCATTGTTTAATTAAGAGACTTTCAAAAGGGGCAAACATTGCATTTTTATGGCTACTAAGAAAAGGAATAGGAGGGATAGGGATTAAAGACAATGGACAAATGAAATATAAAAAAATGCTTATTTGATACTAAACTGGAGTATTATATAAACATACAGCAAGGCTTGAATGAAAAATACAAGATTTAAATATGATAAAACAAAAAAAAAATGTACACAGCTATATCTAGGAGCTGTGTGGATAGGGCTAATTGACAGCTCTGTCCAACACTTCAAGCCTCACTCTTATCAATGCCACTCTTAAAGAAATTAAATCATTATCTAACTTGTATGTGATGCTAACTGACAAAAGAAGTCATAAATGAACAGACGTGTAGACAGACCTTTATGAATGGATAAAGGGATGGACAAAGCCACAAATGAGAAACAGATAAACAAACAATGTTTGTGTGTGAATAAACAAATGAATGGGCAACTGGCATCTATAGGGTTGATGAGGAAGCCAGATGTAAACGCAAGTGGGCTTTAATGCAACACAAAATAATCTAAGAACACAAAGTAACAAAACAAACCAAAAAACAAGGATTGAAACATACAAGAAACCAAACAAACATCCAACAAGAATCCAAACTTACATCAAACAAGAAACCAAACGTATTCCATGAACACAAACATACTACTTGAACACAAAAAAACGCCAAGCAAACACACAGGGGACAACAGGCCATATAAAAGAACAAAGACTAACTCGGAACACCTGGGAAGGGGCGGGGCTACAAACACGGGACCTAGAGGGCGGAGACAGGCGGGGCACATGACCAAAACAAAAGCACATGGATGGGGACAGGCAGACAGACAGATGTAACAATATATTTGTCCATTTACTGTTGTTTTACTCAGAAGAAAGAAGCTAAAGCCACATTTTCACTGTATTTATCTTATGATAAATAAGGCATGCCTTAAAAATAATGTTGTACTCACTGGACTACATTTGAGCAATTCAGCACATGCTAGACATTCTCTTTATTCCTGGGAACCATTCAATTATGTGAAACGACTGGCTGGCCACCACTTTCAGTCCAAATTAAAACACATTTCATTATTTTTGTGTAGCATACAGAGCGATAACTAGTCAACTTCCTTTATATTTGTCTGCTTTAGCTTTAAAAACAAGACTGTCTGATCTACATTCTATTTTTATGTTTTATATGTGACGCTGCAATAGCAAAGTATATAGCAGGCCAATATTTAGTTATATTTAAAATGTGGCTGCTCTGATTAAATAAAATCAACATACAGTGGGCTAAAGTTGCTAAAAGGCATAGCACTAAAATTACATGAGACGAACAGCATTTCTTTAATAACCTTGAAACTTTTATTAAATGTGCATGTTTAGCTTATGTGCATGATTGGATGAGTGTTTATATTGAATGTGGCTCAGCCAGTCAGATTTTACAAAGGAACAATTTTACAAAACTATTTAATATAAATAACAGCTCTGCATATAAGAGTGCCATCTAAAGACATATAGTGGGAATTTAAGTCATTCCTTCCTTTAATGCCACAAGAATGAAACCATCCTCCTATTTCTGCTGGTTTCATATTAGTTTTTTTGGTATTAGCTGTACAACATTCTCAGGTTTTTTTTTAATACAGTATATCCATGGTTCCCAATACTCTGGAGACTCTTCATAATGATGTTCTATGTAAAGGAGGGGTCTTAAAAATGGTGTTCTCATAGCACACAAAAAAAGACAGTGGCCTACATAGTGTGCTGCTGTAAAAACACCTACTTCTGTATTCAGTGACTTGTTTTTTGTGACTGCAATAAGAACACTGAGACTATTTCTCTTTTGTTGGGCTCCTTTGGCTTGGCCAAGTAGTCAAACCTAACTCATATCACCTAAATATCATAACTGACAGTGGTTTACATTTAATTCCACTAAAACAGACAGAAATGTGTTAGTACACGTTGTTGGTGATGTAATCAGGGGTCGTCTGGTGTTTCAGGTCTTTTAACATTCGATGCACTCACCCAGTTGACCCAGCTGAGACTGGGCCTCAGCTTGTGCTCCAGCAGCAACCTCCCCTGGAAAGTTTAAATGGAGAAGGATGTGTATGTGTGTCTTTGTGTGTGCCTGTGTATCTGTATCTGTGTGTGCTTTTTTGTTTTGACAAATTCAATAGGTAAACTAGTTTAAATTAAATTACAATGTCAGGACCAACTGATTTTGAGAAGTAGGCTTAAGAAAAATAGCATACTTTTATTTTTTATTGGCTTAAGACCTAGAAATCTGATTAAGAGAGCTAGATTTAGGTGCAGTAATTGAGTTTTTATAGCCTTATGTATAGCCTTACTCTGATTTCTTTCATTTCTGTGCATATGCAAAAACAGACCACTTTACTACAAGCACTATTTAGCACAATGAACATGAGATGGGAACAAAACACTTTCAGAGTGGTGCTGAAATCAGACTGACAGAATGACAAATTATTTCCTCATCTAAATGAGCTATATATTATATTTTTTTACTCTGACAATAATTCAATACAAAAACAACTTTCGTATGATATTTGAGTTTTACATTACATTTACGTTACGTTCTGTGAGTGTATTTTTGGTTGCTAAGCAGAAAACTGAATTAATGCCTGAGTCATGTAGACCTAGAGTTTCCCCAATAACTGAATACCCAAGTGCAAACAAACACATTAAAAACTTTTTTTTTTTGCTGCTGGTGGCAAGGTTGTTAGGAGTCCTGTTTTTTCTTTTACTTATTTTCCTTGACTTTTCTCTTTCTTATGCAAGTGCATTGTCTTACATCTAATCTCCTCTGGAAAAAAAGGTCTTAATAGCTGTTTAGTCAGGAAATTAAATAAAGAGGGTGGTGTCTGATGTTTGCACAGTATTGCACATATGACTTCATGTCCTTACTTTGTATAAAACAAGTGAGTGAGTAAGTATGTGTGTTGATGATTAAGAGTTATGTAAGAGATGGGTGTTTTCCAGTTTGTACTCAGATGATAATCCTGCTGAACACACTCTGCTTGGGCTGGTCAAAATAGAGCACACACACATTTATATCATGGCGTCAGTGCAGACCCTCTGACATGCATACTCTGTTCCCCTGAGGGCTGCTCTAACAGTGTACAAGTGTGTGTGGGTGTATGTGTGTGTCTCATCGGTAAGAGATGAACGCAGGTGCATTGAATACAAGTAATATTTACACAGTTCCAGAGTTTCACTCTACAGTAAAAGAAAAGCATGGACTGACATTAAACAACAACTATGATGCAGTTGCCTCTAAATAAGTAGTGCCTACCTCTTATAAGTTTAATACAGCTAAAACTGTGAAACAGGATCTTCAGAAAGTGCACAGAGAAGATTGGACTGTGATGAATTGTGTATTTAGTGACTATGAGTGGTACATATATAGAGGGGTAATGAACTAATACCTGAACCACACTGCAGGATAATCTGATTGTTTTTGCGGTGGATTTGCTCCTCT